>VWZZ01004285.1:574227-603643 GCA_013399095.1 Psophia crepitans | reverse complement strand
GGGAGCCCGCGGTGCTCGGTGTGCCTCGGTCTGCCCAAGCCTGCCAGTGAGGAGTTGGGTTTGCTGCTCCTGCGCTTAACTGCGGTGCTTAAACCGTGCCTGTTTTAATTAAATGTCACTTTTAGAGGCTCTTCTGGCAAGCGGCGAGCAAGTGCTGCTGGAGGCCAAGGGTGCTACCCTGTCCAGCCCTCAGAAGCCGGGAGAGGATCTGGCGGCTGCACCGAGGGAAGAGGTTAACCATGTTCAGAGTGGTGGAGTTCCCGGTGAACCTCTGGAGATAGAGCAGCCACTCCTAAAGCCGAGTGCCGCTGACTCCAGGGAGCATCCAGCTGGCACGGAAGGCAGCCAGGCAGGCGAACTGAGACCCCAGATGGGACAGGCAAGCGATGGGTGGTGTATGATGAACTCAGCAGGAGCCTCCGATGATGCTGGTAAGGATGGAAGTGAGGAGCAACCGTCTCAGCCAGCTGAGAGTAGGGACTTGGACCATGAAGAGTGGGAAGTTGTTTCGGAGCACCTGGCCTGGGGGGAGGCTGACCAGAATGGGAGCATGGAAGACTCTGACGGCAAGGAATGGGAACAAGGAGACTGCCCTGATGGGGACCTGAAAGCCAAGAGAGTTGCAGCTGTGCCCCCAATGTTTCAAAATATTCACGTGACTTTCCGCGTACACTACATCACACACTCTGACGCTCAGCTCATTGGTGTCACTGGTGACCACGAGTGTCTTGGCCAGTGGCACAGCTACGTTCCCCTCAAGTACGACAAGGATGGTTTCTGGTCCGAATCCATTATTCTGCCAGTAGACACCAAAGTAGAGTGGAAATTTATCTTGGTGGAGAACGGGAAGGTCAGACGTTGGGAAGAATGCGGTAATAGGACCCTAGTGACTGAACATGAAGATCAAATTGTTCATCAGTGGTGGGGATACCATTAATGGGATTCTGGAAGCTGCTTACTGAATGGCAAACCTGCTTAGATTAATCAGAGAGCCCCTACAATTTGCCCCTTCTTCAGTAGGAGACCTTCTCAAGTGCTCTCTAAATCCTGTATCAAACCTGGTTAAACTGCATGAGTGGCAGATCTCTGCCATCCCCTTCGGGAAATCATTTGGCACCCTGAAAAATCAACTTCAAACGTGTTCTCAAGATGTGCAAGGTAGGCTGTGAAGGCATGAGCAGCATTCCAGGCAGCTGCCTGTCCGGGCAAATCTGGACCCTGGACTTGAGTTTGTGTTGCTTTGAGTGGGGCTACGGGCTGCAGCTTTGTACCGACTGCTTAGGGCTTTTGAAGCATACTAGGAAGTGTGGTTACCTGCACTGTAGTAGGAACTTCAGTGTTTTAACTTATGTAATGTATTAAGTAAGCAATAAATTCTTTCAGACTGACAGTCCTTTCCAACTTGACCAGTGAATTGACTCTTAATAACTTCGGTAAAAGTGAGTTACTTGATCTAAAATCTTAGCGCTAAAGAATTACTGAGAAGTGGCTGGCACTCTTTGGAGTACCAAAGGTTTAACCCCCAAGTACTTCATTCTCTACTCCCTACTCTTCAGGAAGCACCCCAGCTCACAGGTAGGTCCTTTTTAGTCAGACCATCCTGCTGAGGGGGGAGCAAAGGTCAGAAAGGACTGTCTGGGCTTAATGAGTTACTTTGTCAGGGTGGGAGCAGGCTTTAAAAAGACCTGGACTGCCATGATGGCTAGGGAATGGGATTCTTCCTGAAATAGCTAGGTGGCACATTCTGTCTATGTAGGAACTACATTACAGTACTACTTAGCTTAAACTTGGATTATTTTTTTTCAAGAGTAGCTTTTTCAACACAGATCTATTCCAAGTTGTGGCCTTCCAGTAAGCCAGAGAATGTAGAATAGCTTCAAACAGTGGATATTTTTATAGGACACAAACAGAAAGCTGCTCTGGTTGCCTGCTTTTTGTATTTTTGGTTAGAAATACACAATGCCACTTTAGCAAGCTCTTCTTTGCATAGTGAGGAACCTAGCTTGCAAATAATGCTTCCCTAGAGTGAACTTTGTCTGGAGAGCTCAGCTTTGTAGTTCTGAAGTGCATAAATTAGCACTTTGTTTTGGCACATCGAGTTCAAAAGCACACTGCTTTTGTCTCTAATTGTCTCTGCTAATTCTTTCCTGCTCTGCATAGTGAATACGTGAAATAGAATGGATTTTGGTGATAGACTGGAAGATCAGCTTCAGAGGCTTACCTCCTGCTTCTAATGATTAATGGACATCCTGTTGGTGTGACCATTTAGAAATGCTGTGAAGAACAAGTGTCTGAAATGATGTTAAGGCGAATTCAGTACCAGCTCTTTGATGAAGCACACAAGAGCTCAAGANTGTGAAGAGGGAGAAACTAAGGCAAAAGAACAACTGCTGGGTTTTTGTGTTCTCATGTAAAACAAGCCCGTCCCAGCTGTTGCTACATGACAGAGCAGCTTGTTCAGTGGGTCAGGTACTTCTGCAGATAGTAGCTTGCTTTCTGCTGTCTTGAGCAACCTCAAGGTTCAGGTGAGTTTCATATCCTTCAAGAGACCTTGTATAGAAGAGAACAAGGTAGGAAATGTGGGTGGGAGCTAAACTCAAGACTGACTGTAAGCTCTTTGCTAACTGTTTGTCCAGGATCAAAACTAGCCCTGTAACTACTAGTGCTTGAGAAGTACTGCAGGTCTGGCAGGAATCTGGCCTCATTTCTAGCAACTGAGTCAAATGGGAGAGGATGGAGCTGACAGTTCAGCAGGTGGTTGATGCTGCTTCAGTGGTCCTGAACACAGGCATGTGCACACACTGGTCCTCAACTCTCTCAGTGGGAAACTAACATGGGACATAGGTTACTTACTACTTAAAACCGGACATAATTAGCATGCCTTGAGTTGAAAAATAAATATGAGCAGGAGACTTGCTTCATTTTAGGGGCCACTGCTTCACTGTACAAATATTTCTACTCTTTAATTATGACTATGTCATAATTAATTATTATAACTTTAAGTTCTGACCATGTACCCCCACTGAGTACACAGCACTTGGGTGGGTTTCAGTCAGCACCTTAGAGCTTTAACGGAATAGGTACAATTCTGCTGGAGCTAATGGCTTGGTACCTTAACTGCATTTTTTGCACTTAGCTTTTCTAACAACACGTTTAAATGAACAACGTACTTAATATGCAGAGGTACAGTTGAAACAAAAGTTGATCTTCAGAAATCACTGAAGTCAAACCAAAACATGTCATTTCAGGCTGTTTAAAATTCTTTTTCCCATTAATAGTGAGATACTGTCAACTTAAAAAGCACTTGTCCAACAGCCTCTGCCATTTGAGTGTATTTATACATACATTGGAGGCTCGTCTGAGAAGATTAACTGTGGCATTAGATTAAGATACTCACTAGAAAGCCACTTAACCTACACTAGAATAGATTCTCTAACGCAATGATGAACATGTTTCAAACAGACTAACCCTGAGAAGTCTCTCAAATTAAGGACAACTTTTTTTTTTTAATTAAGCACCCTGCACCTTGATCCCACTGACAGTGCACATAGTCCTCATGATTGCATCATCTTCTACAAACACCTGCACTGCACTTCTACTATAACCTCTAAATTACTATGCCATTCACATCACTGCTTGCCCAGCAGGGCCTATGCTATGTAAATGTAATTTGTATGGTGAAAAAAACAACTCTGGATTTCATTATTGTAGGAGGAGCTGATTAATATTTTCTACAAGTTTACAGAGGTGATTTCTCATTATTGAACAATCTATTCACTCAGGGGTGAAGGTAGATTTAAAGTTGCCTTGCTGCATAAAAATTGTTACGCTAGAATGGGCTGGTATCTGTGTAATACAGTGTCCTGGCTGTAAGACATGTGAAAAGCAAGTTCGTGTTGACATTCCGATGTGGATCTAACAGCCTAGCAGCCCCAGGCTCAGGATATCAAAAAGCAAATAATAAACTGTCTCACTCGCAGCTTGGCAAAGCCAGAAAAAACTGCAAGCAAAGATCTACCTTTTAAGTTCACCTGTTCATATGGCTGACAATAAGTTTCTGACAAATTACAGACAATTTGGTTACTTTTAGGTGAAATGCAATCTACTCTTACTTGTGAAGTAGTTTGTAGGTGTACAAATGCTAAATGCTGCACCTGGACGGTAAGCTGAGCAGAATGCTTCAGGCTGGAATGGGCACTGGGCATAAACCAGTTTAAAATCACAAACAGAAACTTGCATTGCAACTCTTTTGCTTCCTATTCGCTTTGCCGGTGCCTTTGCAAAAACCTATGCCCACCCCACATTCAGTCTGGGAGTTAAACTTACTGTTGGAGTCTCTCGAAATGATCCGTTCAAAAATACTAGACTGGCATTAGGTTTTCTCTCTAGGGGGTTGGCTGCCATCTGTGGTGTCCTGCCGTGGTCAAGATTTGCCTAACTCCTCCTGTCACCACCTGCACGACACGGAATAACAAAGCGTTGTTTGTGCTGCAAAGCCCAGGATGTGTATTGCTGCTCGTGGGCCCACCAGCCTACGGCCCTCTTGCCCCCCCAGACCAATTCTTTCCCTTCTGCTGGTGGCAGGCAGGAAGCCCAGAGCTATTCCCAAACCTGCTGGATTCCAGCACAAGGATGTTAAGCTGCGTTTTTGCCTGGCACATCTCCCTTCTCTCTGGCTATTTGTAACTCTCCACCTGCTCCCTTCCATTCTCCCAGGGCTTGCAGTCTTTTAAAGCTCTTTCTAGCATGGCTCTTTGAACACAACCGGGAGTCCACTTTTCATTGACCCAACACTTGCAAAAATGACAGAATCAGTAGGAAAAAAATATTAGGAAATACAGAAAATTACCTGAATTAGATCAGCCGCAGAGATTTGATCTGCTCTGAATACACTTCTGCAGCTTTCAAGTCAACAAAACCAAGTTTGTATTTGGCTGGCTCGTGCTCGTGAAGCTTCTTTTGCTGAGCCACAGCTACAAATTCTTTGGTTTGGACAAAATTGCCCGGTAAGCCCCTTGAAGTCAAGCATGACATTCCACGCTGCCACAAATCTGAGGCAATAATGGCTCTTGAGAAAGCAGATAATGAGGAAAAACACTCATGCTAGTGAAGCTGCCCCACTGGCACCTCCTGCTTACCCTGGGGATGGTCCACTTTTCTGTGCTCGGGTAGGCATTTATTGCCCCTTGCTTTGATAGTACCGTTTCTAGCTACCAGGCCAGCAGCTTCCACGACCAACTTCTCAGCCCTGCTAGACTCTGAAGGGGCAGCACTATTAACCCGCTCTTCACAAGACAAAAATCAAATGGCAAATTGTGGAAAAGTACTCCGTTTGGGATGAGTACAAAGTTCTTTCTCCCCCCTTTCACAACAACTATCTTGTTCACTGAGATACTGTCAAACACTAACGCGGCTTTAAACATCAATTTGATACTTCAGTGATCCTGTTCATCTTACTACTTTGAAATTGTTTTCAGCATTGGATAGTCTTAACTCTTTTAAGTGTAGGAAGTCATTTGCCCACTGCTGCAAAATCCTCAAATGTCAGGAGGAGATTTTAAAACAAATTCATGTATGGCAGGTGTGCTCAACATGCCTTCCTGCTTATTATCAATCTTACACAAGGAATGGCCTTTGAAAACATTATTCTTAGGCGCTCATATTAAGGGAAGGTTGTCTGTATTGGTGACTCAGCTGAAGAGCATTTTGGAGACTAACTGACAGTAATATGCTATTTTAGCAAACCTTAATATGGGTGGTGGAGCCTGATATTTAAGTCATACTAGGCTGTTACAAGAAAAAATTCAGTATAGATTCAAAACGCCTTTTTTTTTTTTTCTGCCTAAACTTCACCTATTTTAGTTTTTATAGAGGGACATGGATAGATGAAGGACAGAAAGTCCCAAACTAGGAACACGCAAACCCTCAGCTGTAAGCCAAAATATGAATACTATGCTTTTCCAAAGCTAATCCCAAGCGAGACTGCGGACTCGCCATTTGTGCTATGAATCAAGCCGAATATTCCAACAAGCAGTGAAAATTGCAAAAAAACCCTCAACAAACCACCACTTGATGAGCCCATTCTGCTTAAAGGAGAATGGTATAGGATGCAATCCATGCAGTCCTGCAGCTGTAGGTACCTGGTTCAACACTTTATCTCAACGCTAAGAGGAGCCATGGACAGGTTTCCTGCATTGGTTTTGGAAGTACTTGGCAGTTCTGGGATATCCAGATGAATCAGAATAACGTGAAGTACAGAGTAGGGGGAATCAATTTAATTTTAGTATGAAAAAAATGCCCAGTGAACCATTTCAAAACTAACTTTCTAAAAAAGAGGACCTGAAATGGTGTGCAAGATCCAGAACGCATAGAATAAATACTGGAACTTGAAGCAGTCCACAGCGCAAACTGTGGCTAGTGGCCCTCACCACACGCAGCTATTGAAAATGTGTGCCACTGAAAGAGGCTGTATTTGTATGTACTGCTACTCCTCTGCACTTCCCACTCACTTAAAAGTGGAAATTGTAGTGTCCTCGTTCAAGGCAAGAATTACAAAACTGTAAGAGCTTTTATTATTAATCTTTAAAAATATAACGTATTTTAGACACAATGTACATACATGAAAGTAATCGTTAATGTATACAGCATCTTCACTTCGATAGCTTTTTCTCCTTTTCTTTTGCTTTCTCTGTCTTCATTTCCTGAGTTCTGATCATTGATGACATGGCTGAAAATAGCAGCAAAAACGGATTATCTGAACACCGCCTATGGTAAAATAATTGATTGAAGCTTCAGATGCAGACACCCAAAGCTTTGTAATATCCTCTCACACGTTAAACTGTACTTATCGAGCCCTTACAAATGCAACTTTAGTTTGCAATGCTTTATATGCAGAGCCTTAACAGGAAAGATAAACCTAGTTATAAACAGGCAGCGCCTCATCTGCTTTGTGAAGCCAAAGCACCACATGCTGGAGTAGTGGCGAAATGCTATCGATTTCAGAATCTCTCTTATGGGATGGGGTGAAGTAATTAGCTTTGATGCAATGCTCACAGAAACGGGTTAACTTAGTGTGTAAACAACAGGCTTTCCCCATGCTTTTACACAGTAACTCTTGAGAGATTACAGATAGGAATATGTATTTTTATGTGCATATAAAACCCAGGCAAACTGAAGCTGTTAATGGATGGCAAAGAACAAAAATGAGAACACTTACCTTATAGTTTATATAAATAATTTGCTTAGTTCTACGTAGATCAGGCCCCTTGTATCTCCCTGACACATGTGCACTGTATGATGTGGGCAAATAATAATTTCCCAAATCTACGCAGCGAGACTTAAAGGAGTAAAGGGGAAGCAACTGGAATGTGCAGTAAGAAAAGGTGCAGAGAAAATAAATTCCATCTCACTTGGCATCCTGCCATCACAGGAATTCATGAGTATTTTACCAGTGACTTGGAAGGGAGCAAGAAGAGAACATGAAAAGTTCTCCCATCATCACTGTGGTCGTCTCAGATTTAAAAACTAGAGGAGGAAAGGATATCCTTCCGAATCCACTGCTGGGAAACTGGTTTTGGAGTCCACTGCTGTCACAGTATCTTTCAGTTTCCACGAAAAAGTCATCAGCTTGTTAAAAATTTCATTTAATTGGGCATGACAGCACACGAGGGCACCCCTGACCAGCTGCCATGTTTGAAATGTTAAGAACCTTGAAGCTTATTAGAGTTAAGGGGCTGAGCAACAGTGCATTGTGGAGTTAATCTAATTACTCTCCTAGGAGCAGGATAATGTAGAAGTGGGTGCTGCTAGTAAAACAGGCACATCTAAACTGACCTCATGCAAAAACCACAGGTAGTGCTTTGCAGGCAACAAGAACAGTTTCAGGACAGTGTGGGTATTTGAAATACAATAGCAGTATTTATAGTAAATTCCAGCACCTTGGGTTTTTATCTGTAATGATTCCACCAGGTTTTGCACGCTTCCCATTTTGTTCTGTAGCCTTCTAGGTGTGTTCTCTCTAGTTTCCGTGGGCAGAGACGCTAGTCAGAAAATTATTCGTCAATACGTTATCATAGATTAAAAAAAAAGGTCATTATAAATTATTTCAATATTCCATCTAGAGTAAAGTTTTTAGAAAATAAAATTTCCAAACAATAGAACTTTCAGTAGCAAAGAAAATGAGTAAGAAGACAAGGTAATTGACAGAAATTTATACTCAGTGGTGTGTCTGTTCAAGTGAAAATACAATCACCCTTCTATTCTGCCTATGAATTACCCCATTTGGGGAATGAAGAAAAAGTGATTGATGTTATTAAAAGAGTATTTACACCCACAACTTTTAAGTCCCTCTTTTCCAGTAAAACTGCAAGGGTTGTACAAAGGAAGCAGTAGTGTCAGTTGCATTTTACAGATGGCAAACTAAGGTACAGAGAGATGTCACTTACTAAAGCCTGGAATAAACCCAGAAATTCCAAGTCTTGGAAGATCCAGACTACTGCAGAACACACTAACACCCAGACACTCTCACACCAGTACTTTACAAATAGTTACAGTCTCCTGGAGCCTCTGCTGACCAGAGCTTGGATGGTTTCATTTTAGGTAATGTCATCAATTCTCAAATAAAAGGCAGGGGGAGGAGGGGAGGAAGAGCCAGAGATGGAGCTAACTGACTGACCAAATTAACAAACAAACAACAAAACCAAATACACAACAGAAAAAGAGTGATGCCATTTATCTTTCTCTTTGAACTGAGCCATGACTGATAACTGACCGAAAGTCACAGCTGTGACCTGCTAGATCTCCTGTGGTGTACACGGAAATAGTTTGGGGTTATGTGGAACTACTTACCTGTTACTGCAAATATTGATGGTGGGACTCCACTGCTTTCTACAGAATTACTGAACAGCTGAATTAACCTACAGTTTGCAGCTCACTCTCTGTACTGGCTGGACAGAGACCCTGCCAAGCTCTTTGGATCAGTAAATGGGACCTGACTTACTTATCTGGGGGACTGTGGCTGCACCCTTCCTTGCGGACGGTCCGTGCTCTGGTGAGGTGCCGGGGCCAGCTGCGAGGTCATCGGGTGAAGCAGTTAAGAGTAAGTGTACTGGAGACCTTTCTCTGTATCTCTCCTTCCGAGAGACCGCCTTGGGGGAGGATGCTGAGAAGATGGATGTACTTCCTAGGAGATACCCAAGGAAAGAACAGTGAGCACATACCTGAAGAGAAACCCCCATATGAGCTTTGAGGTTATATCTGTAACAATTCCAGCGCTGGTTTCCCTTCGTTGAACTCTGTCATCCTTTCCATTCCTTATTAGTAGCAAAGGGAGCAGGAGACTACAGCCTCTTTGCAAAACACGCTTGTTGCTGTTCAAGTGATGTGAAGAACAACCAGTAAACCTGCCTAGGAGAAAGCAGGGCCTGCTCTTTTCGGCTGGCTACCCACTTTATATTTACTTCCAAACCAGCCTGACGGGAGTATCCTGGCTGCTAACAACCCAAGACTCCCCATGCATTACTGCTGACTTGGATCTCATTGCTTAGGTATATGAAGCAGAAACCCAATGTTGCTTACGCAGGTCTGCCATTGCCCTTCTTTCCAATAACTGATTGATACGCTTTTGAATTCCAGAAAGAGAGTCAGAAGGAGAAGAGACAAGATACACATAGAAATATGCAATCAACAGACTATGTAATATATTTTCTTGTGTATAGCACACTGTGTTAAAAAAAAAAAAGAAAAAAGGGTTGCATGCAACTAAGGAGGGGAAGATTTACTACAATTCTTCTCTTTTTTTCCCACAGCCTGTTTCCTTACTCCTGACACCCCTCCTGGGATGTCTTGAAAATAATTTGACAGGTTTCTAACAAACTTCCCTTGTTCAACTACTTCTTGAGTCTTCTATGTGAAAAATGATAGTGGCAGCTATTTTGGAAGCTAGGAAAATTCCCTGGATGTTGCAATAGGTTTGCTAGAAGGCTGACAGTAACTACCCAGGAGAGTTTCTTTAATACTCAGAAATATAAAAAAGAGGACCCATCGTAGTTACTCCTCAGGACAAACAGAGGAGTTCCAGCCTCTCTCTGAAGCACAGTGGCTTAAATACTAATAGAGAACTATTTACTGTATCAGCATCTGCGGGCAATTTTCACCGAAAATTCATAGAGGGGATGATCTATGCGCAAGAAAACAGAAGGCGGTTAAGACTAGTATCTTCAAACCCTGATGCTCAAAGCCATATCCTTATATTTCTGTTCAGGTTACTAAATTAATCTCACCACATTTTAAACCGTACTGACCACCCAGTACTTGGAAGGAAATCAATGGAATTTGCAATGACCTCTCAAAAGCACATCTGTATTTAGATACCTGAATACAGAATTCAAGACCCTAAATTCAGGGGCCAAAAATCTGACAGTATTATCCATGCTAAGCACACAAGACTATTGCTATTCATGAGTAACTACCATGGAAGACACCCTTTTTAGGTGTGCCAGTATCAGCCTCCACGGAGCTGGTTTCCAGCAAGATACAGATTTTGGAGTAAGCACAATAGAGACTTTGCAATAGCACCAGCTAAGAAGTGTTTGAGTAAATGACCTAAGAAAATATACTGTATTTGGACTATACTTGTTGAAACATTCTGTAATGTTCCAGTTGGACATCGATATGGTAGATTCATCCTCAAATGTGGCCAGTGAAAACTTACCAGGGGATATAAAGGGCAGAGTAATGTCTTGGGACTGAAGATCTGGAGTACGTAAGCTAGAAGGATCCCTGCAAGCAAAACAATGGCAAAACTTTCATTCTGGAAGTACTATGCTAAGTTTTGGTAATGCTAGCTAGCCTCCACAGTGAGAATGTGAAGCTCTCCTATGTAATCTCCAGATCTTATACATGTAAATTAAGCCAACAATGTAAATCAATTCCAGAGCTCGCTCTTAAAGGGATGAAAGCAACATCACAGCTTTGTTTTGTAATTCCCAAGAAGCTTTTAGCATTATGAGTAAAACAATACAAACGAGCTCAGGACTGGTGCTGTATTAAAAATAAGAGCCTTAGAAACTGAATCTCAAGCGAGTGCTTTAAGAAGCAGGTTACTCAGCTAAGGGCAAGCACTGCTCACCGTCTGAGAGCGTCCTTTTCCGTGATGGTTTCAGTAGCAGAGACTCTAGCTGCAATCTCCCTGCACGGAAAAACATCGCTGTCAAAATCACAGCAAAAGCCGTGCCAGTAGAGTACAGAAAGACAACATCAGAACTCGCACCGTCGACAGCACCGAGATAGTCATGTACTTTGACAGACACTTTGTATACTGAGGGGCGATTAGGTGTAGGATTCTCCCATCCTCATTTCAGCTCTGCAAGAGAACACTGTTGCAAGGGAGAAAAAATCTTCTGTGCATGAATCCTTTTTTCCAGTCGTGAAATACAAGCTTCTATATTTAAGCTATCAAAAATGTGCATGTTGGTAAAAGGCACATATTTTGTTCAATAAAAATAGCTAGGAACAGCAAGAAACCCCCGAATACATCGGATTGATGTGATTTTGTTCTATCACTGTGTGTGATGGGAGAAGCATCATGGTTTAAATAAATTTGATCCTAACCAAAGTCCATGAATTATGTTTTCCTTTATGAAGTATCCTTATGTTCTGGATTAGAAACATATGAATTTGTGCCGTATTAATTTTTCAACTTTACTTATCACTGTCATTATAATATGCTCTTACACTGCATTCCTCATGGTTGCTAAAGGTGATTTTCTCCTACCACTGCTGTCATCCTTGCCAGGATCCACAGCGGGAACGTCATTGTCTGAGCCTGTTAATTCTTGGAGAATCCTCTTTAGATCCTGCAGTGGTTCCTCCTTCAAAATGCCTGGCTTGGAAGGCATCTGAAATAAAAATCATTCTGTTATAAGGTATTTATACAGGCACTCCCTTTTTCAGTTCTTACCTAGACTCATCCAAAGTCATGTGTTCCTCCCTGTCCCCGTCCCTCCCCTTGTCTTACCAGTTAGAAATAGGGTGGATTTTTTGTAATTTTAGTTAAGAAGTGATGGAGGGTAGATCACGACAACTTGAAGACTGTCTAAATACTCTTTGAATATCACTGCACTCTTATCTGGAAAGTTATCTGACAGACATGTAAAGCAACTCTATGTGACTGAGGGAGAACACGGCTAACATCTGCATTTTGAATAAATGTTGTAAAAAGATTACGACTACTGTTTCAATGTCAAAAGCATTAAAATAAGCCTTTAATTATGAAAGCTTCCCCCCCACACCCAATACAACCATTACCTTTTAAAGTACTCAGAACCAATAATTTTTGCTTATGTGACAACTCTGTTTTCTCATTTTTAACCTGTTATCCCAGGTATTACTGCACAAAACACAGCTCTGAAGACAGAAATACTAGTACATCAGGGTGGTTTATAGGCACTCATTTCTGTAACAGCTGAGCTGTGTGCAAATCTAAACCACTTTATTGTCACAGCCATACTCTGAAACAAAGTGCAATATTATTCTCATTTTACTGATGAGGACTTGAGGCAAAAGCCTGGTTCAGAGAATCATTCTTTCTGTGAAGAACTGGATTCTTCAGATTACTCAGCACTTCACATGTTCAAAGCTGACTTTCATGTCCTACTGACACTTCATCTGTGGATGGGACTGGCTAGAAACATCTTCTTAACATCTTTTCCTTGAAAAATATGTTATTTTCAAAGGGAACAGACTAGTTTCAGCAGAGCTTATATGGAGGACAAAGCCTCAGCTTCACAACGGATCAATGTGACACTGAGTCAGACCAAATCCTTCTTTCTCACATTCTGGCTGAGAAACCAGGCTGTTGACCAGGGAGGGTCTCCATCTCAAGTGCTTCATTTTGTACAGTAACAAGTCATGCAGCAACCAAGGAGATTGAAGTAGCCCTTGAATCAAGTTCTCCTACAACCTGTTAGGTTCTCACCACGGTACTACATTAAAAATTGGTCCTTCTTCCTCCTCTGTCTTCGGCAGTATACACTGATTAACTCAAAACAAAGAGAATGGGAGTGCCTGATGCTGCAGGGATTTCACAGCATTAACTATCACTTGTTCTTTGATGTTAATCTTTGTCACCACATCAGAAAGTAAACCAGAAAGTATTACTGAAAAATATCTGCATTAACTTGTAGTCTATAGATTTTGAGGTAAAAAATGAGTGAAAAGACCTCTACCTATTTCTGTGGGAGACACCAGGTTTCTTTTGGAGAATTATACAAAATCTATACAGAAAATACTAAAAGTTTTGGGGTTTGGTTGTTGTTTTTTTTGCAAGAGAGATTTGAATCAACGTTTTCTGTGCTGAAAAATTCAGAACACTAACATCTAATTTAAATCTAAATGTAGATGTACAAAAACAAAAGGAAGAAAGGGCAGTGATGTGTCTTTTGGGATATAATTGGTCAAAATCAGTGAATGCCAGCTTGGAGAAGGATTTAAGTATTAAAAGCTACTACAGGTGAATCAGATGATGAAATTTATGAGGAACTACGTACAAGTCTATTTTCACTGGCGAATATAAGTGATTTACAGCAAGTAAAGTACTAGCAATAAAAAAAAGAAAGCAAAAACGAAACTGCTTACAGATCCGTAGCTTCAGTTTTAATAATTTGTAAGTGTTATCGGTGATAGCAGTAAGACACACTCCTATTACAACGTACAGAATTTTTACTGGCCGGTTGGTTTTCACATCGTTTTTGCGAACAGAAAAAATAAAGAAAAACTGAAAGGCTGTAATGTATGAGACACTACAGAAAATTATTTCACCTTTGGTGGTAAGAAATCACTTTTGGATACAACTAAACGAGATGCGTTCCCATTTATAAATTCCACGTTACTTTTACTCTTTGGAACATGCCCGTTCCCCGTGCAGTTCCCCATTTTGAGGCAGGTACTCACGTGAGGGATGCAGCTGGCCAGGTTCAGGGAGGGTGGCAGGACAGCAGAGTGCAGGTGGGAAAGAGGTGCGATGTGCCGCAGCTTGCCTGAAGCAGAAGCTGAGGAGTAGCCTGGGCCCTGCAGCTCCTGCGGAAAACCACGGGTCAAGCAGAATAAGCAAGTATAGCTAAGCAGAAGAAAGGGGTATAGAGAGCATGCTCTCGGTAACAGGGCATCTCTTTTAGGCAAATCTTTCATAATATGCAGCACTCAATTCTCAAAACACTTCCTAGCATTTACTAGGTGTGCTCTGACATAAGCCTCTTAGTGACTGAACTGGGTGCAAGAGTGGCAGTTTCATTTGTTTTCAGCATTTTAACATATGCTCTGGAACCACTCATGTGGAGGACATCTCAGGGCCACCACAAAATTAAACTGTCCCACAGTTCTTGTACCTTTTTTCCTCCACTTGCATGAGAATTTCTTTGCCATGTTCATATGAAGCACTTTCTGTACTGCTGATGTAGATTTGTATTTTGAATATAATACTTTGTTTCTCACTCAAAACTAGCAACTGGGATGGGTCACTAAAATTAACAATAATTTATTACGACAACTACTGTTCCAAATGTAGCATTCATTTATAGTAGTAGTTTCACTGCAGCCTTAATAGTCTATGGTTATAAAATAAATATGACAAAGGTAAAAAATATTCTCTATTAAACTCATCAGTAAAGATAGAGATTGGACTCAATAAATCTGTTGGGCAATAAAACTTCTGGGCTCTGTAGTAGAGATTCTGGCTTTACATTACTGCACGATTTTCCCTATACCCTCTCTTTCACTACTGTTACAGAGTTCCACAGATGACAATTACATGTCTTCCTTTTTCTGTCCCAGATGTCTCATGACTCTCGTTTCCTTTCCCATTGCCAACATCTGTCTCAGCTTCTTCAAAATTAATGATGTTTTTCTGTGCTGCCTAACTCCTTATCAAAATGAAATTTAACCCAGAGCCCTTGTTTCCAGCCTGTATGAAGCTCTCATAGAATCATAGAATGGCTTGGGTGGAAGGGACCTTAAAGGATCATCTGGTTCCAACCCCCCTGCCATAGGCAGGCATGCCACCCACTAGATCAGGTTGGCCAGGGCCCCCATCCAACCTGGCCTTGGACACAGCCAGGGATCCAGGGGCAGCCACAGCTTCTCGGGGCACCCTGTGCCTCAGCACCCTCCTAGGGAAGGATTGCTGCCTCACATTTCAGCTCCAGCTCCCCTGGAGTTTTAGTTTAAAACCATTGCCCCTGGTCCTATCATTATCTACCCAAATAAAGAGTCCCTCTCCAAGCTTTATGGTTGCTGGCTTTATTTCAGGCCTGGAGGAGAATGTGGGTGCCCAAAAGCCTGTTAGTTCTTTCTTACAGTTACACTAGCAAAAGGCATCCCTACAGACCTCATATCTCTTAAATAATTTTTCATAACACCATGAACATTTCTAGCTTTTCTTTGCCAAGGGCCATGTGAAAATGCCGAAGTGTCACTGAAACCAAAGCTTAGCAGCTGAAGTGTATGGTCCAATAGTCCTGTAGCTGTTTAATTTTTTTGTTGCCCTTACTGTAAATAGCACTTCAAAGTAACTGAAATTACGGACGTGACTTGTGCAGCAATGAGATATTCCACATAAAAAAGGGTTTCAGAATGCAGATGTTTTAGAGCATCTGAAATAAACAGAGTTAAACCTAAAGTCAGGACACAAAGTAAACGCATCTAACACTATACCCATGCTGCTCAGTGATGTACTTACTTTTACATCTAAAGTATGCTGCAGCCTGAAGCGCATAGCTTCTTGTTCCTGACACTGGATTATGCACTGACATTCCGCAAATTGCATGGATGCCTGCAAGAGAGGATAAAAGAGGGATAAATTAATTTTGCTAAGTTTCTGGGTATTACGCTCTTTCACATCTTCCTTCCAATAAAGAAACAAGGTACATGCACAGATGCTGTATTTACCTACGCTATCAGTACAGAAATACTGCAAGCTGACCAGGTGCCTTTCTTGACAGGCTTACAAAAGCAACTGACTGGTTATATGATCCTAGTAGCCGTAACATGCACACCATAGGATCATAGAAGGGAGCTAATCCTGTCAGGGACAGTCCTAGACCTACTGAAGACCTCTGGGATTAGAAAATTCTGTGCTAATGAGGTAAAACTATGCTCAAGGATTTAAAATGGCTGATAACTTTGTTGACCTTTGTTGTTATATACTCTATCTTCTTAAAAAAGTTTATTCTGAAAAGGTGTGAGAAGAATCTAATAACATAGCTATTTTTCATTGAGTACTTATCAGAATAGCAAGAAGAGAGGAAGCTCTAAGCCAAAGCACAGAAAGAGATAGATCTTTATGAACCAGACTGCTTTGATCGCTGTAGCAGAGCTCCTGCTTCGGTTTTAAAATAAAACCTGGCTCTCCTTCTGTGCTTCTTTATGCCTGCCACAGAGGCATGGGCAGGCTCCCTGAGACACTGTGGATTTATCGTTACAAGCAGCAGCTTTCTGAACATTTAACTCCAAATCATTAATGATGAGCAAGATGGCCAATTACACTTTATGATGTTCATACAGTGGATGCTCTGCACTGGTATACACTAGCATCCTGTGAGATGACACAGTACAACCTTTACTAATTTCTAAGAATTTTTATTTAGTGTACCATGTGTACCAGTTTTCAGTGGCAATTTGAAAATGACACCTTACATGGAAATTTACATCCTGAAAAGCTAGAGTTCCGAGCAACTGAAAAGGACTCTTCTTTCTGGAAAAGCAGCAGCTTACCTGAAGGGCACCTGGGATTTACGTGTTAGCCAGACCAAAATGTAGAACGTTGCCTTAAAAGCCAGGTATGTCAGCAACGGAAACCTCAACTGAAAAGGCAAATGAAATGACACAATGTCCTTAAAAAAATCCCCTCACCCTGAGGGACCCACAGCTGGCTAACTGAGGTCCCAGAAAGGGCTGAGCATGGACAAGCGTGTTGAGTCAGTGTGTGCCCACACTCGGTTCCGCTGGAGCCCCTGTTATTCTGGGTAATGGCCTCTCTCACCAGGAAAAGGAGCTGTGCCAAGAGCCAGTGGAAGGTCTGGAAGGTCAATCTACTTTAAATTCCCTGCAGTTTGTATTTCCCTGAGCTAGTAAGGAGTAAATCAAGAATTCTGTTAACTAAAATAGAAGCCTTTTACCATTAAAAACCCAGAAGACAGTCTTAACTATAGACATCTCTTCAGGACAGTACACGTGACTATACGTGTCACAGTACAAGTGACTATAGAGAAAAGCACCCTGAAGTCTCACTGAACTTCAAGCTACCTAAGATTACCTTATCAAGGGCTGTTTCCATTTTAGGTATTTTTTCTTTCAGACGTTTGTCTTGTGACCTCAGAACCTCCAGTTCCCCAGCAATCCTGGTATTTTCTGCTGTAATGTAGCTCAGCTCTTGACTTAGTTTACTATTTTCTTCTCTGAGGTAACGTTTTTCCTGAATTTAACATAAGGACAACAAAGTACAGGTCAAGAATTTGTAACTCCCTACATCACACATACTTGTTTTCAGCATTTTCTTCTCTTTGAAGATCTGAATTAACCCTTTGAGGACCACAGCTCTTGCATCTTGCAGAAAGATGAGGGTTTTTCAACAAGATTTGGCTTATAAAGAAAAGTACAATTGGACTAGTCCTGACGAAGAAACATCTCAGATTTTTTAGATCCACTTTGATACTGGAATTTTAAGCTTCAGGATCCACAGGATCCAAAGCCAGTGAAGGAGGAGGATAGGTTAGAATGAACAGATATAAATGATCATTCAGTAAACTCCAGCTATTGGTAACTGAATGATTTGTCACAGAAAATGCTAGAAAGACGTCAATATGCTAGACAGACCTTGACATAGAGAGTTTACAACCAACACTGCAAAGAACCGCCTCAGAAAACAAGGAGGGGAAGTACTGTGGGCCAAATTCAGAAGGATACAGAATGCATTAGCTGACATTTTTAAAAAGAACTGATATATATGAGCTTGATTGTCATTGAAACTAGTACTGTTCTTTCATAGAGAACAAATATAAATTAAAACCCGTCTCTATGCAGAAGGCTAATTTGTGTGGTGGCAGTATTCCCTGATACGTGCTAGCAGCAGGACAGGGAAGGTGCCCATTTACATCCAGTAAAATTCCCTTTGGTCCTTCTTGGGCCAGTTGTGCTTTTGGCCACGCATTTCTCCAAAGAATAACTTCTCCAGATACAATTAAGTACTTTTACTTGGAATTCTTGTGACCTTAGATGCATTTGTCATTGCCTCTTCCAAGAATTTAATCTTGCTTTGTAATGCATCTATCTGTCCTCTCTTGGCTGTGATCTGCTTCTGCATCCCCACTGCAACTTTCACAGCTGTAAAAGACAAGGTTAATTCTCAATGAATAACCTTAAAAATGCATTCCGAGTTCTGACAAAAGACTCTGAAAGTTACTTATCAGCAATATGTTAGAATAAGTAAGTTGAACCAGGATCCTATAGTCACTTAAGTGTGCAAACCACCCATTAGAATCAGCTGGAGTTATGTTCAAGGAGTGGCACCAGACCCATAGCACACACACAAGACAAGATGACAGCATGCCCTGGAAATCTCCATGAAGATCACCTGAGAAAACTCAACCCATGGTTTAAGTTTTACATTATGTAGTAAATGGTAAAATAAAATAAATGTTGTCGTCTGCAATATTGTTTTATTTATTTCACAAAGTATCAGGAATATTATTAGAAAATCTATTGAGGGATCAAAACTTAAAAAAATCCTCTTGTTAAAAAGACAAACGCGTGTGATTTTGGGGGAGTTCAATCCATAGTTACCATGGCCATCAGATCCCTCCATAGTCTTTAGAGCAGCCCTGGTCCGTTCCAGTTCACCTTGGGCAGATTTCACCTGCATTTTCAGTCTGTTTGCAGTATTTTCCATCTCCTTGATTTTATCCTGGTAATCCCTCTTCAAATCTTCAAATCCCTCTGGTGAGAGGAAGTAAAGATTGCAGTCATAGTGACTAAAATTATTGTTCTTCTAGACTAAGGTTACTGATCAGTCACCTACTCTCTTTAAAGGAACATTAGATATGCAGGTAACTAAGACACATAATATCCACTGCTAACAAATGCACAACTAGTAGTTCATTGTCCTGCCTGTCAAAATACGTTCTTTGATTGCTCACCAAAGAAACAGTTCAAGAAGTTGATATAAATCCACATTTCTCAGTTCCTGCTGCTAGAATCAGTTGTGAAAGTTAAGGGTATTAATGAGACAGCATTTTGCCCTGGTCATTGTTGTAAGGAAATAAATGGTACCACCGCAAAGCACATGAGCAGTATCATCTGGCTGGTGGCAGTACAGATTTAACAGAGCATCTCCCTGAATTTTGGCGGTTGCCATTTTTTAAAAAGTATTATCTTTATCAGCTTTCCCACGCATCAGTTGTGAAAATAGTGCTTGGAGTTAGAACATAAACTTTTAAATAACTTTGTAGCACAACTACAACAAAACAGAAACAAAGTTCCACTGTAATTTTATCACAGATGGTTAATGGGATCCACTAGTGCTCTCAAATTCAGGAATAAGTGGTAAAGTTTCTATCCTGTCATTAACTACATCTGCTTCTTTGGACTCCAGAGTCAGGTGGTTTAAGTATTTTTGCTCAAAGTAGTGAGAGACTGCCACAAAAACTGTATTCCCACCATTCTGTGCCAGAATGCCAAACCATGACTTAGCTCTCTGCAGCAATCTGACCATCCCATGCTGGCAGGGCACCTTCTGCTGTACCAGCGGCCATATTTGGATTCAGCAAGCAAGCTGCTCCTATTTTTAACATCAGCCCAATTTAGCAGCTATGGGAGCTGAGCTAAGTCGAGGCTCCCTACCTGCAAGGCCAGCTAGCTCACTTCGACTGGCTTGGAGTTCATTCATTAGCTGGTCCTTCTCCAGTTTCATATCACTAAGTGCATGGAGCCTCTCACTGCATGTGTTTACCAGTTTAACCTTTTCCTGTTCCAGCTCACTCAGTCTGGCCTCCATTTCATGTATTCTGGCTTCTTTCCCATCCTTTGCAATCTACTTACATAAAAAACAGCAGTAATTATGTGTAATATACATAATATAAAATAACCACAAAGATGTGCAGACATCATCATTACTTTAAATCTCAGTTCTCAGAGAACAGTTTGGGGAAAGAAAGAAAAACAGAACAAAATAGACAAATTACTTATGTGAAAATTGATAATCCAGGCAAAAAGGGTACAACACATTTAATGTGATGGCTTCACAGCATGTTTAATCTTACCAGGTGTACATGAAACTTATTTCCATCCTCCTGTAGCACTCCCTCCACATTCACTCTTAATGCTCAACTGTCTTCTCACAGAAGAGGATGAAATTCCCTATCTGGAGTGATTTTTTTTTCTGAAGATGCTGACCTGCATAAGACTACCATAGCCTGTAATTCTTGTCTGAGAAATAACCAGTTATAAACAGTGTCCTCCGTTTGGAACTGTGAGTGCTCACTCTCTGTTATTTCTCAGTTGTATTTCTGGTTCTGTCGCTGCTGCGGACAATTGTATCGCTGAGGACAGCGTGTTATATGCCAGCTTTCACAAATCTTTTGGCAACTGCTTTGTACCAGTGCATTTTTGGTGGCAATGTGGTATTATTATTCTTCTCTGCTCACTAACTCTTCTAGTGCTGTGGATTCAAGGTGCATTGTCTAACCTGCTTTAAAACCACAGTATTAGCACGTTAAGGTACGGATTTAAAACCAGCAAACACTCACTGCCTTACAAAGACATAAATACAGCACGGTTTGCACACCTTAAGTTCTTCTACTTTAAGTTTCCAGTCATTTATTTCCTTTGTAAGCTGAGATTTCGCAACTTCCATGGCTCCAGCAGTTCGACTGTGCTGGCCCACAATCTGAGTCATGTTATCAATTTGCTTTTGGAAGACCTCAACAATGCTTTCCTTCCCCAACAGCTGCAGTTTCAGTGTTTCACACTCGGACTGCATGTTGTGTAAACAGTCCTCTTCGTTCTTCAGGTGCTGGGGCTCCTGCGTCCGATTGCCAAGCTGTGAATGTAGCTTCTTCATTTCCTTATCGGTAACGTCAAGGGCGCTCTCCTTCTCCTGCAGACGGGCCATCAGATTTGATGTTGTTTTCTCAGCAGTCTCTAAAGCGATCTGTTTGGCTGTAAGATCTTCTTTAACTTTACGGAGTGTTTCCTTGGTTGACTCCAGTTGGACAGTCAGAGAGGAGATTCTTTCAATGCTTTCATTTTTTTCCTTAATTGCAGCCATCTGAATAATAGCAACATAAGGATCGACCAAGAGAAAAGTTTATTTCTGCTTCTAGACTTTCCTGTCACATTTCTGCTTTTCTACAGTTCATCTTAAATATCATAGTTTTACAAGAAAATTAGATCAGCATGGTCTGATCTACAACAACTATTTGATTCTTCTCTTTTTCTATTTAATAAATGAAGTACTGCTTAGAATACTGGGGTTTTAATCACAGAAAACTAAAAATGTTAAACTGACGTAAAAAATTGAATAAACTGTCAATGTTAGTATAAAATTAAGACTAGTGGGGTCTAAAGAACTTTCAAGTGTTAAAACTCAATTGACTGCACTGTAACTTCGAAAAATCCCCTCTATGTACATGAATAATTTATTACTGATTTTATTCCTGCAGGCAGCAATGTGCGCCACGTAAAGCACAAAGTACTGTGACTCAGGAACTGCTAACAGTACAAAATAGAAAGAGAAGAACACAATGAACTTTGTGGTGGGAGGATTTTAAAGGAAAAATAATGGATTGGGAAAGTGCAGAACGACGTGTGAGGTAGCACAGGCCTGTGGCTGGTAGAAAATAAAGGAATTAACTCGATCTTTACTCAAAATGCAAAGTGGGTTACCTAATTACAGCCCATTTTTGAGGGGCTGAAGTCTTGAAAAAAGGGCACTGTACTACAAGTCAGTGTCTAGGAATCTTTGTCTGAAGTAATTCTTCTGACATAGCACTGCACTCAGCTCAGGGGTATAAACACAAACTTCCTATGTAATTCATAACGAAAACATAAAGTAAGGCATTATGAAGGCCTTTAATTTACTAATTATTCTTACCGAAGTGCTCACTACCAAAAATACTACCTTCAGTTGTTTGTTATGCCTGGCAGCATCCAACGTTCTGGCAATTTACAAAATGTTGTTTCAGAGGTTTACAATCAAAATCAAACACTATCAGCTGAACATTAATCTTCTCCTAAGACTTGCACATCAAAAATCAGAACTAAAAATTATGCTTCTACTTCCCCATCAGTAAAGAGAAATGAAGGCTGGACAGCTCGGATTAATTAAAAAAAATATGCAAATTCAGACTGTCACGCTACCTGTATCTCTGGAAGAAAAATGTTGGCACATGAGCTCCAGAGGCCTCGGTATCCAGACCCAACCACGGTATCCAGTTACGAGTATTTCTACGTGCAGTACAGCCCCCAGCCAGTGCACTTTCACACCACACTTCAACACTATCACACTGCACTTGCTCACCAACCTGGCGCTCCATTTGTCTGTGACATTCAGTCCTCATTTCCTTCACCACGTTTTCCATGCGCTCCAGCTGCATATTTTTGTTGTCTAGTTCTCTCCTTAGATGGTCAATGGTGACGCTGTTGTCTGTGTTCCGATCCCAAAATCTCTTGTTCTGCTCTTTTTCTAGACTTAGTTCTATCTCTTTTTTATGAAGTTCAGTCTACAAGAAATTAAAGTCATCTCCCTCCTTGAATCACATCTAGGATTTTTTTGTTCTTAATATTAGCAACGTTCAATTACACACTTACCTATCTGAATAGGGACTACTGCACGGATTTACTCTTAGCAGAAGACAGGAATATTAGCTAAGCTAGTTTGAAACCTCCTACACATTTTCTTCCCACAAAGCAGTAACTTTCAACTTTATATATTGCTGCTATAATTATTTTGAAGCATGTAACACCTCAACGCTGAAGTCTTTCATGTCATTTATATCTATCCCAAAATCAGTATAAGCTACAAAATGAAAAAAGATTATACTGTGTCAAGATCAAACGAAAACCAGTGAAGCACCAGGTAACATGCCAAGGACGGCTGCTCTTAATAAATACTCCTCTTTACCACTAGTAAGAGTTGTTCATTGCTCCTTTCATTTCATGCAGTAATTCGTCACATGTTCTCCAGAGCTTAAATCTTTTCCACCTCAGACATAATCCTTACAGTACGAAATTGAAATTAGAAATGGTAATTCAAAATGTAAATAATATTAAAAATAGAGACATATGCATTTCAGAGCTACTAATTTAAAAAATATGAATTTAAAATGTACCCAAACTGAATTATCAATAGGCATTTCTGCTAATCATTACTTTTGCTATTGTTAACTATCTGCATATTGTTAATGCTGAAGTAGAGAACCAAGTAGGAAGCTCAGGGAATGGCAGAATGAAAACATGAGCTGAAGACACAGAAACAAAGGGAATCCTAAAATTAGATTCCTAACCTTCAATTATGCAATCATTATTCTGACTCCAGGCTTCTCTATAGCTATGTACAATCTGCAGGCAAAGATTTACACTAGCATATTCTTGAACAGGAGAACACCATCGGGAATGAAATAATTCCAACACCTCCTTCAGAAGCACTGTGACACTAACTGAGCAAACAAACCTAACGAAACAAACAAACTCACATCCCAAAATTCAGTCATTAAGAAATTGTCTTATGCAAGAAGAAAACAAGGCTAATTATAGCACATGAAGCCAGCTGTGCTGAAATCAACCCTATGTGGCTTTTTTTTTTTTTTTTATACTGTATGCTCATTTTGTGGATATTCTCAGTCAGGTACAAAGGAATGTTTAGTGCCATTAGGGAAATCCCAGATATGTCTTGTGAACTATGAGTTAAGGGACCACGGTTCCTTAACAGAGGGATCTAAACCGTGAGGTTAAAGTGAAAGTGGCTCAGCATCTTTAATGTGGTTTGTATAGGACAGGCTTCAAGGATTTTGAATTTATGACAAAGTTAAGTCTGAATGTCCTGCATTCCTAATAGCAAAGGCCTTTGGGAAACTTTCTTCACAACTAATTCAAATGTCTAGTAAAAAAAAAAAAAATCCTCAAACTTGATTATGAGGGGGCTGCTGCACTTCAGAAACAAGCAAAGTGCAAATCCGAACACCAGCAGTAAGGAGAGGCTCTTAGGAAGCAAGATTTTTCTCATTACTATCACTCGTTTTTACCAACAACTGATGAATCCGGGCATTCAGATTTCCAGATTCTTGGTTGCAATGATCTTGTTCTGTCTGAGCTTCTGCTATCTCAGAATGAGCTAGGTGCAACTGCTTCTCAAGATCTTCGACCTAGAATAAACACAAGTATTCATTAAGAATTATCTTAATGGATTCTATTTTAAATAGTGCATTGGATTTTTTCCTATTTTTCTCCTAGGTTCTACTCGAAAGAAGTCCAAATGTCATCTTTTGGCTCAGCAGATTTTTTCCCTAGGTGTATTCAGAATTCTGATGTCTTCTTTTAGTGATGAAGCTCAATTTCATTGCAGAGTTAACTGAGGTTATTGAGAATTAATTGGCTTCCACCTTGATCCTCAGCTCTTCAAAAATTCCTTACCTACACCGTAAACACAGAATGGAATGGGAAAAGAGCCACTTTAGAAAAGCCAATATAATGCAAGCATAAGTAAAACACAGTTTCTATGGAATCATTCAATGAGAAAATACATGAAATCTCCTGCAGTGCTCCTCTAATCAACACTTTAGGATCTGCAATCTCTTTTGGCCAACACCAAAATCTGGGCATTTCATTTCTAATTCCTTAAAAATGTTTCTTCAGCTTATGACAAAAGCAATAATCTCTTTCATTCCTCCTCTGCCCCCCACCCCCTCTTTCATTCACCCAATTATAATGACAGCATAATTCTTTCCAATTAGTAATGGACCATTTATGCAGGGCTATTCCCAAAACCTCATGTCCTTCACCAAATGGGTGCTGGGAACATCAGGTTGATATGAGAGGATGTTGTCAAGGGAAGTTCTGAAGACCTTCTTACAAAGTTTTTCTTCCCCAAAATTAGATAAACTCAATAATCTTCTATTCCTAGAGCTCCAATGCCTAAGTCGCAGCAGACATTGTCAGGGCCTTTTCTTCCTGTAACTGTTCTCATGAGGAGGAGCAAGGGGGCAGGCACTGATCTCCTTCCTCTGGTGCCCAGCGACAGAACCCGAGGGAACGGCCTGGAGCTGCCACAGGGGAGGGTTAGGGTGGAGATCAGGAAAAGGTTCTTCAGCCAGAGGGTGGTGGGGCCCTGGAACAGGCTCTCCAGGGCAGTGGTCACCACCCCGAGCTTGGCTGAGCTCAAGCAGCATCTGGCCAACGCTCTCAGTCATCTGCTTGGAGTGGGCTGGTCCTGTGCGGAGCCAGGAGTTGGACTTGATGGTCCTTATGGGTCCCTTCCAACTTGGCATATTCTAACTACCCAAGGTCCTTTTTGAAAGGAGTTTCTTTCATCTAGTGGAGCCCTCCATCAGAAGAAGAAATCTCAGTAAATCTTAGATTACTTCTCCCTGAAACCCTCCTTACACAACTACACCGTATTTCCACAAAAGATCTAAGCCTGAAGTACACTCTCTACAGAGCTCAAGCACTGCGTACAACATGATCAATGGGCTTTCACAGTGACAGAAAGAGCCATCCTCGCACAGGGCCTTTCCTGTACAATTAATTTAGGGAGAATTTGGACCCAAGCATATATTCAGCCATCTTCATTTTGTGTTTGACGATACAGTGAAGTTCTTCTGAGGCACCTAGGGCCAACAGCAGGTTTTATGTAGCTAAGACAAGGAGGTATATTCCTTCACAATGAATGCTTTAAGAAATCTACAGGCAAACATGTTTTGCTGCCACTTTGCTCCAAGTGGTAGTCGCTTTCTCTGAAAGGATGCAACTTCTGGCAGCGCATGAGATGATGGACCAGTCTACAACAGTTCTTAATAAAGATATTATCATAGGCATAGCCAAACAGAACTTCTACATATTTACATTTATATCCACCAAGTTCAGTACCAGATTTGCTGACTGCTGAAACTATCTGGTATCAACAACTAACACTGGATTTAGTTTTCACATACTGCCTTGAAAATTTTAGTTGCCAAGGTGTTTTCCTGCCGCAGAAGCTGCAGAGAAATGCTTGTTGTAAAAGCGAGACATACAGTTGTAAAAGCTTTATTTAGATTCTCACGCCCTCCCAGGCATGATCAAATGATCTCCAGCTATCAACTTGTCTCTCACTAAAGTCTACCGTAGCAATTCAGTCTATTACACTTCCTATTCAAAAGCAACTTTCACTGGACCAAGCAGTATCTTTTACTGATAAACAAACTCAACATTTTCTGGAGTTGGTAGACTTTGAAAAATAGCCTTAAATTGATTCCCAGTTTCCAATTATACATCTGTTACAAGCGAAACATTATGAAAAGGAACATGCTTAAGGAATATATACTACAGCTCTAGCTAAATATGTGGTATGACCTTTGCTGTGCATTGCATGATTTAAATCAAAAGAATTCAGGTTAATAAGACATCACATAAAAAGCATACTGTACATTGTACTTTTCCTTCGGGATGAAATACAGTAACGGAGATTAATTTACAAATTCTCCATAGTTAGTTGCAATGCTGTGAAAAGTCATTTTTGGAACTGACTAGTGTGAGCTGTGATACACATGAACCAAGAGAACTGATAAAAGCAGAAACCTACAGAAATGATAAAGCACAATGTCCTTCCTGCTCTGCTTTATAGCGTAAGTACACGTACACTACAGCTCCACAGGCCTGAACGGCACATCCCTGCCATTCCATTCTCAGACTTTTTTAGGATCAGAGACTATCAGAGCTCTGCCAAACTTCATGGCACTCCTGTGACCTGAACTTTCCCTTTCCAACAGTATGTAGGAGAAGGTTGCCTGAATCCTCATGACTTGTAATCTAAGATGGATTTGGATCCATCAAGCATTTCTGCATGAGCCAGCTTCACTAATTTTTAAAGGAAGTGGAGACCAATTGGTCTCCTTTTCAGGTAATTTTCTAAGGAAAACATGAATTATCTTTCACCAAAAATAAGAAAGAATTTAAAAATATTCTAATTTTTTATAAAACCGGAATCCAAAGCAGTGCAACAGGTGAAAGACACAGCAGACGTGATATCAAAACAAATGGATATAAAATGCTGCGGTTAGTGACACAGCAGAGATTCTGTGATGGGCCTCTAAGAAGTTCTCCTTGTTTGTTTGCAGTAATTCCCCGCTGTACTACCTGGAAAAAAAGTCTTTGGGGAGAGGCGTGGTTAAAAAAAACTTGTCAAGACTAACGTTTTCTAATGGGATTAAGAAATGGTTTAATAACAGGTGCTTTTTTTTTACCTATATTATATCCTGCTGATAAGAAGTCTTTGGATTTCAAGGAATGTTAAAGATTTTTAACTCACAGTGGGGCATCTCTGGGCACCTAAATGCTTCTCAAGCACTGCCGCAATCTCTACGTTCTCTCATCCTTGCACTTAGCAAGACAAAGTTACCAAAGAATTTTTCATAGCAGTATGCCTTAAATAAGAAGCTATTCTTACTGCCTGATTTTTGCTGATATATTCTGTCGTGGTATAGTGGAACAGCTTCTTGTCCTGCATGTGCAAGTGATGTCTGTAGTGCAGAATGATTTTATGTATTTCCAGAAGGCAGCATTTACAGAATGCTCTCAATACATTTGGCAAAACTATTCTGTGTTCAGTGAGATTTGCAAAGCTATTTTGTGTTAGAGAAATATAACTTGTTCTTAAAAATAATACAAATAGAAATTAAGGATAATGTAATTTATCGTATTGTCCACACAGTTTTTCTGAAGCAATCCTTTATCAAAAGACTTTCCTCATGTAATTGGAGCATTTCAGATATCCACACAGCCAGTTTCGTTGGTGCTAATGGTAACACATAAATGCATACACACCTTGTCTTCATACATCCTCTTAGCTTCTCGTAATTCAGAACGCAGCTGAGAAACTGTAGATTCCAGGTGACTCACTTGATGTGCATGCACTGAATTTTGGTTTCTTGTTTGTTCTCTAAGAAAAGTTTAGGTGGAGAGATGGGAAACTGTAAGAACCATGAAAGCATGAAACATCTGTCGTTGTTTTCACCACAATCAGTATGACCACTGAAACCTACTGCTTTGAAGCATGACTATCATTCACATACGGATCACGTAGGAATTACACCTTCTTACTGGTTAGATTTGCTCTCTTGATATCTATCTCACGAAATTACACAAATTGAAATCATGATGCTTTTTATTCCTGATGATAAGTCGCTTATTCTCAAGCAAGTTCTAAGGAAGCTAAGTCTGCTTTCAGATGCACCCCAACTATTCTACAAGCAGAACTGAAAAGCACGTTGCTATCAGCCATTCAGTTTCCACTGTGCAAGTCAAATATTAATGTGTCCTGATACTTCAATCTCATCTTAAGTTTGCAACACTGCATGGCATGTCCTCATTATATTGAGTGCTGATTTCTAAGTCATCAAGTCGCTGGTGAGAATGAGTGTCTTTTTATTCTCACTCAATTGTTACAAAAGTCAACAATACCAACATACCTATTTGTCCCAAATGAAAACTACCTTTTCTTTAAAATTACCATCCGTTACCATTTGTACATGTATGCAAACGAGCCAACTGTTTACCCATTCTTGCTTGTGATTTAACTGATAATGCTGCTGGAAATTAATTTTGTATCAGAATCCCTAGAACATGTAGAAGGCAAACGTCACGGTGCAATGCGGCCACCTAAAACTGCACTCAGCCGCAGCTCTTAGCTTACACACTCCTCCATCCTTTAACTCCACCCATGTACTTGTAGAAACTGTTCACAGCTCAGGTAACCGAGATTCATCATTGCAAAAGCTGGTAGCAAGAACAGAGCTGATGGCTCAAGCTGGTGTGAACTTCCACTGACTTTGCTGGCCTTACTCTTCTGAACCGCAGCAGTCTGAGAAGAGAACCAGCCTGAGTCTCCTGATTCTCAGTGCTTGCCTAACACAAGGCTATTTCGCCTCTCCTCTGTATAGCATGGTTTCATCATAGAATCATAAAGGTTGGAAGAGACCTCAAGGATCATCCAGTCCAACCGTCCCCCCACCACCTATTCCCCACTAACCCACGTCCCTAAGTACCACATCCAACCTGTCCTTAAACATCCACAGGGATGGTGACTCCACCACCTCCCTGGGCAACCTGTTCCAATGCCCGACCACCCTTTCCGAGGAGAAATTTCTCCTCATCTCCAACCTGAACCTCCCCTGGC
>VWZZ01004285.1:463819-573814 GCA_013399095.1 Psophia crepitans | reverse complement strand
CGATCCAACCTGTCCAGGTCCCTCTGCAGAGCCATCCTACCCTCCAGCAGATCAACACTTCCCCCCAGCTTGGTGTCGTCTGCAGACTGACTGAGGGTGCACTCAATTCCCTCATCCAAATCACCAACAAAGATGTTGAAGAGGAAGGGCCCCAGCACCGACCCCTGGGGAACACCGCTCACAACCGGTCGCCAGCTGGATTTCACTCCATGCACCACCACTCTCTGGGCCCGGCCATCCAGCCAGTTGTGAACCCAGCGAAGAGTGTACCTGTCCAGGCCATGGGCCACCAGCTTCTCCAGGAGAATGCTGTAGGAGACTGTGCCAAAGGCTTTGCTGAAGTCTAGGTAGACTACATCAACAGCCTTTCCCTCATCCACCAGGCGGGTCACCTGGTCATAGAAAGAGATGAGGTTGGTCAGGCAGGACTTGCCTTTCACAAACCCATGCTGGCTGGGCCTGATCCCCTGGTTGTCACGGACATGGCACGTGATTGCTTAGAGGTTTTTTGTTTTCCCTTTGTTATCTTCATTCCATAAGTTATGCAAGGACTGCTTAACTCTTTAAACGAAGACACTAAGAAACCAAAAGCATAGGGCAGAGAGTATACTAGCAGCATAGCTTTCTCTCAAATTAGTTACTCTTAACATTTTCTATACTATAGACAAAAAACACACTGAATGATCTCCACCTGGCTTTGGATCCTATTTGCATAGCTGTGTGCAGTTAGCTTTATCAGACAGTGCTGCCACCTCCTGTTCATGCTCACTTACTAGCTGCTCAATACTGTTTAAAAAAAAAAGTATTGGTTATAATTTTAATCTTACCAAATAATACCTTCTCCACTGAAGAGGTAACATTTTTTCCGTAGTCAGAAACGTAATCATTTCAATGTTCTATTGTGAATGAAATATTTTGTGTGAAGTTATTAAACCTTTGTATTTTGAACAGGTTACTGTAAAATTCACAAGGATAGCTGGGGAAATTAGGACTTCTTTAACAATGAAGGACAAAGCTCTTAGTAAAATTAGTAAGACAAAGCTGATGTAACCATGTCCTGGTTTTGTTAAGTGACTACTTTCAATGTTTTAAGGGTGGAAGTAGTTTCCCAACAAATTCTAGACATCCACCTAAGTGACCAATCACACGTACAAAAGGAAGGTGTACAGATTCTTCCAAAATAATATTTTTGAGGCAGTGAATAAAACAGGAAATTGTCAGCATGGGAGAAAAAGGCAGTAGAAAGTCAAGAGCAAATAAACATGTGGAATGGAACAATTATTGAGCCCCCAAAAACATTGCTTGCTGCCCTCCAGCCATGCCCTCCCCCATATCATCATCATCATCATCAAAGAATTATCTGTGGATGTGAAAAAACATTTATTTATGTTTTATGAATAAAGGGAGAACAGGTACCTATTTTGACGCTGCTGAAGCAGAAGTTGGTTTTGGGTCTGCAAATCTTTCTTCAGTGACTCAAGTTCTTCTTCCACCTATTGTAAACAGACAAGAATGCTAACCCCTAAAGACAAGAGACTCTAAACAGTAGCTTTCAAAGTGTAAGTTCTTTCCTTTTGCTTCCACCTTCAACTGTGAAAATGTGCACAATACAGGTTAAATTCCAGCAATAAACCCAATCTCAAGTTGGGGACAGTGTAAAAGGCTGCCATACCAGCCCCTGCCATTTAGAGTTTCCAAAAATATTTTCTAAAAAACCAACACAAAGCGTTGGAAGGAAAAGCAGCACTTTCTTCACATACCAGGACAACCTTTTCTTTGAGGTATGACACCTCTGAGTCTAAATCTCGCAGGATGTCAGCAAACGTTGTGCTCAGGTTGTGGATATGTAGGCTAGTAATATTCTCCTGCTCATACGGTTTCTTGCCTGAGCTGTCTTCGTAGTCCATTAGGATGCCACGTAGTTCCAGAAGTACTTCCTCATGGCTGTGTACCATCTTTTCCAGATGCTCCGTTTGGCTGTCAGCTTCCCTCAGCATTTCCTCCTGCAGCTGGTTGGCAGCTTCCAGCTCCTGAATAGTATTTTTCAGTTGTATTTTTACATTCTCTTGGCTCTGGGATTCCTTTTGTCTGAATTTGGAAACCAAATAAATAACTTAAAAACCAGAGGATTCACAACATGGATTTTTATCCTGACTAATAAGTATAATACCTAGTTGATTAACTGCTGTTTCTTACAACTACAGAATAAGCCATTTTCTAAACCAAGCTGCCTTCGTTTCATTGTCTTCATTCCTGCGGACAAGTTTCTCACTTAGGAGATTCGGTGATCTGCTCTCAAAGCCCGTATATACACTTCCCATGATACATGTGTCTTGGCCTTCATACCTGGTATCCTGAAGCGCATCTCTTTCCAACTGCACTTCCATCAGTTTGGTCTGCAGATCAGCAATGATTAGTCTTAAATTCACCTTCTGTTGCTCATGTAGCTCAGCGGTCTAAAGGAGGAAAAAACCAGCCAACCAAGCTAAACCAAAATACTGAATACATAACCTGAAAAACACGAGGCTGAGAGCAACATGCGTATGGGAATTAAGACGGTATTTTTGCTTATCTTTTTTTTTAATATTTCTTAGTTAATTGGCTACTCACACTGCTGCAATGGACTGACTATGCATGGAACACCATTACAAGGATCATGCCAACAGGATTATTACCCATTGTCTATTTCTGTCTCTCAAATGACATGCAGGAATCGTGACGGCCAAGTACAATTTACAGCAGCCAAGAGGCTGCTCAGAATAGCACTGGTGAAACTGTCCAAAAACTCAGCAATAACAAAAACAACAAAAGCTCATCTATACTTAGGAAGCTGCCCCAAATTTGCAACTCACTTCATTCAGCCTCTTCTGCACATCTCTATCTTTCTGCCAGTATTCTTCCAGAACATTTTCCATGTGTTCTTTGCCAGCACCACTCATGATTTTTCTCTCAGAATCATTATGCATTTCATATTTGGAACAGAAGATACTACTGGGTGGACTGCTACCAGTTCTAGAAGAGGCTGAGTTTTCCATCACTGTGCTGAGAACAGAAGAAGCCAAAACATTCTGGTTGCTGAGAAATGGGCTAGCAGCACCTGAAAAGCAGATAAATTTAAATGCTGAAACAAGAATAAACAGTCATCTGTACAAACTGCGCATCAGTGCCTCTCAGTGCCTATCTAATGATAGTCAAACCAAGGAATCGTCTTTTCTGAGGACAACAGACCCAGCCAATTCTAGGGTTGCACAGTGGGTGGGGAAATGCCAGAGTGTTCAGAGGAGAACACTTCATCACTGCTCTGCCTTTACCTGGGGCTTGCGTCAACAAGAGCTGTTCAGTACACAGAACCTAAAGAAGATTCAACTTGAAACATAAAGCCTTCTAAATCACATAATAGCCTGCAGTGTTTATAGTGATTTACTCCTAAATCTTGCTCTGAAGTCTGTTTAATACTTGCCCACACTAGGCATATTGCTGCTTGGTAAAGATTCCTCATGACTCAAAGAATATATGATTGACTCCACTGGGAACTTGGTGGCTTCTTCGCGGAGTTTCAGAGCCTCTTGTGTTTGTCTTTCCAAGGTCTCCCTGCAGAATAGCACACAGAAACAGGCGGGACTGAATACAAAGAGTATCCAACTGCACTGCATCACAAATGCAACTTGAATAACTAAAAGGAGAAGTGAAACCAAAGAATTTATTTGTTAACACTGTTGCATTTTCCTGGTTTGCACTTACATTTAGCAACAGTGCCACATCTTCAGCTGCTGCAGCTCCGGTGCAGTCAACTGAACTATTGTGTTTTGCCACTAGCGGGCATAACGTGTAAAAGTCCAAACAAGTAAAGTAACACTTCATCAAACAAAGAGAACTAAATTGCTTTATCTTCTGAAAAGGGATTTCTTTTTATTTCCACATTTTTTATCTCCTATTTGGCCAGTAAAATGCTACCTTACTGACAGAAAAATGCAACTCTGTGGTCAGTCAAACCCACAGAAATCTGTCAAATATTTCATTTGCAGGTATAACAAGAAACATCTCAGAAAACCTGTAGAATGAGAGAAGTGTTTGCTTATATAAAACCTCAAGCACAGAAGAAAGCAGATGTATGCAGATTCATCATCTTATTTTACTGGAATTAATCAGGTAACAGATCATTTCTTAATGTTCCTGGGGCAGAGAGGGAGAATATACAAAGAAAGTAGACAGATAAGGAAAAAACCAGAAGGCAAAAGGAATTTTTCTGACCAAAAAAGAAATCTAAGTCTAAGTGAGAGTAATAGGCAAGTTTTGGCAGTTCACCTATAAGCTGTAAATAGAAGAAAGCTAAGAAGAAGCATGAAGAAAAAATAGTTGAGGGACAAAGAGGAAACCTGAAATGATGGAAAAAATATTTTAAGTGGCAAGTCTGCAGGCGAGGGGAGAATATGAGATCAGCAAGGAGAGCAACTCCCTGTCATTTAGCATCACTGCTGTTGTGTGTGCATAGCAGGACTGTGACATTACAAATGTGAACACGCACAGCTGATTCTGTCCATGCAGCCATGCAATATGTCCCCGTGTCTGTGCACTGTACTTGTTATGCCACCTCTCTGCATCTGCATTAACTCATTCTGATAAACCTGGATTGTCATTCTTTAACATTATTGATAAAAAAGATTAGAGGACACAGATGCAAACATGGCTGCAGAGCATGGGGAAAAGCATCCTGAGGAGTCTGTTACCCTCAAAGTGGGAAGGGCCAGCAGCTACAGGCAAGGGTGGAGGTTCTATTAACACTACCCTGTGCATATAACCTAAATGTATAAAAATGTTAAAAGAACAAATCCCCTAGACAAATCCCCAAGACTACTGAATGTGACACTTGAGACAGACATTCAGATTGATTATGTCCTTACATTCCAGTTCCCTGGACACTGAGATACTGAGGAATACTAAGCAAAAATATAATTTTTTTCCTGGCCATTTTTCCATGCATCTGCTACTAGACACTGTTGCAATAAGCACAGTGGTGAGATGATACTTTGGTTTGATCCATCAGAATCTGAGTAAACCAAAGCTTTAGAAAGAACAATAGCATCCCCATTTTTCTCAGCCATTAATTTTCAAACTCATTAATGATCTTTCTTTGGGAGCAACTTTCAAATACCAGATACACAACTGTGTATAAAAATCACTAAAGCCAAGCACCACCTTCTGGGGAAAAAAACAAACAACCTCAAAACAGTAAAATCACTGAATTTCACAGGAATCACTTTTCCAATGCTGAATGATTCTGAGTCTAATACAAGGCAGAATCCTGGACCCCCGCGAATTCATTATCAAAGGGCAGTTCTATATCCTGCAGTTTGTGCAGAAATCTCATTGCCAGCAGGAAGAACTCATTCTGCCATAGACAGAAACGAAGCTATTATTCTGACACACAAATTACAATCATCAGTGTAATTAATCCTTCACCGTAGACTGCCTTGGGCACCCACACCTATAAATTTTGTGTTCACATCTTTCCTGGCACCTTAGTGTAACAGACTACACTTCAGGAATCTCTTGGCTTCCGTTTTCAGTGAGTGTGCTGTTTACTGTAATGACAGATAGCAGGTACAGGAATTTCTCTAATAATAAACAAAACCTGTGTATTACCTTAATTCCTGGATATTCTTGCTCATTGTAACAGCATCTGTGAAGAAAAAAAAATAAATCTGTCCTTATTTTCTAATATACTAAGCATCAACTTCATGTAATACAAAAAATTAATTTTGCCCATCTAATTTTAATGCTGCAGGAGGAATTAAAGGATATTGTGGGAGACAGTTTCTCTCCTTTTTAAAGCCTTCTGGTTTGTTTTGTCAGGACGAACACAGATGTAGCCTTATTCTAAGTACTAGTACATCACCGGTTAAGTTTCACAACAGCAATTAAGTGGCAAACCATACACACTACCACTTTCCTACCATGTTTCCAGATACAGAATTTTTCTCTAAGAAACACTTCAGATTTCTACCAACATCTGCCTTGATCTCAAGCTATCCCAATCTGCCTGATTAAAGCCAAACGCCCTTTTTCCTCACAGAAGGTCTTCTGGAGGTACTCCGTAACGAAAAGAAAACCTAAAGTCTGAGGTGAGCCCAACGTGGGCAAGTCTGGATTTGTACATCTTAAGTTTTGGGAGTGTGATTGCTATTAGTAGCTCCTGGGGGACAAGTCTGTGAACCTTTTCCTTGGGGGGGGGGCAAAAAATGAAGCCAAATTTATCACTCGGGGGTGGCTTTCTGCTAAAGGGTATTTGATGGGGTTTTGTTTGCATTATTTGCATTTTCCTGATGACTGGTGCTCTGGAAAACATGGCACTACACTGCAAGTCAAGAGGCAGCTGATGTAGCAGCTTCCATACCACAGATAATTTGACTCCTTCGATATATTTGACTGAAAAACACCACCATGGGTGCTTCCTAAGGGCACATAATGGGGAAAAGTCGAGCCTTTTACCTCAGACCACAATCGTGAGTACCAGAAATGCTTCCCCCACGGTGAAACACTGCCTCCAACTCTCCCACAGCAGCCTCTGAAAGCTCACCGGCACCGCGACGACAGGACCGTTGTTCTTCACCCGGGTCGGACCCCGCCGCTCCCCCGCCCGCCTTTTCCCTGCGACCAAGGAGGACGAGGCCGGCGGCGGGCAGCGGATCTCCCCGGCGGCGAGAGTCCCGCGGGCCCAGCTGAGCGCCGACATGATGCCCGCGGCATGCAGCCACCTGCCTCTCCGTGCCGGGAAACAAGGGAGTCCCTGAGCCCGCTCCGAAGGTCCTGTGCTCCCAAGGTCTGCTCCGAAGTCTTTCTAAAAACCCTCCACAACTCCCCTCCGAGGGACTTTTTACCTCGTCAAGGCGCGCACCGGCTATTGCCTCCCCAGAAAGGCTGCGCCCTCACGGTGAGAACCGCCTCGCCCCTTCTCCGGCCTCTTGCCCGGGAAGGGGCCCTCCCGCGGCTGTGACCCGACCCTGCGGGAGCTGCCCGCTTCCCCTCAGTGCGGCGGCGGGAGAGCAGCGGTGTGGAAGACAGCCCGGCAGCCGTGCCCGCTGCCTATCCCCCGCCGGCGCTCAGCCCCTCAGCCCCCCAATGGCCGCTCACGTGTGCCTCCCTCAGGCTGTGGGGATGGGAGGTAGGGCGGCCTCACGGCCTCTGGATTGCCATGGCAGGTTATAGAATGATGTCGTGCTTCAGACTGGAGGCAAAATTCCCTCATACGGGGGTAGAGGAGGGCCTGGGTCACCTTTCTCATGGTATTTGGCCAGCAAGGTAGCATGTTTGGAGGGGTGACCGTGAGCTGGCTGAAGGCAGAATTCGGGGTGAGGAGGCTCCCTCCTGCCACAGAAAAGGCCAGAGGGCCAAAAGCATCTTCCCAAAAATCCAGTTCAGAAATAAAAATTAAAATATTTTTTATTTTTTACACCAATCTCTTCAGAGATGAAGTGTTTTTGAATTCCCAAAGGCGATTGCCTGACTAGTATTTCCAATTCTCAGTGAGAGCGGGGGTGCAGAGTCAAGAGGCGATTGCTTTACTTCAGCAAAGAAAACGATGTGGCTGACTGACCCATTTTGTATCTTGATTTCAGGAGCGAACACGCAGATGTCGACAGGCTTTCCCTTGTTTCTGGTTATTCAAAATATCAGCCGACAGCTGACGGTACCAGACATCCCATGTTACAAGGTTCCAGAAACAGGGGTGTGAACTGGGCCCAAAACAAAATCAAGGAGCCGGAGAACTTAAGTCAGAGCAAACTCAGGAGACTGACAAATATGTTTATGTATTTAAATACCTGACTGAGAAGAAAAACCCATAACCATTCCTCGACGGAGAGCACACCGTTTTAATTTAGAAGAGAAAAACCTGTTCACTTAGTGCTAAGAGACGAACCTAAAGACAAAGGAAGAAAAGTGGTTTTAGGTGGACTACTTCAGATTGAGGGAAGAAAGGTAAGAATTAATCAGCTGAAAACAGATCTCTGGTCTCTGCTCTCCTAGCTACACCACACTGCAGAGTTGTCAGTGCATCAGCAGCAAAAAACACACACAGAGGATGGAAACAGCTCGAGGAAAGACTGATTTTCCATTGCAGCACTGAAAAGATATATTTTTCTTCTATCCACAGAGAAAAGAGGCAAAGGAGTTTACGGGTAAATACGCTGTACAATATCCTGAAGCCAGATTTCAACAGTCTCAAACAAAGCATGAAAACTTATCCAGGCGGTGGCCCGCACCTACCTCTGACAGACACTGGTGAGATTTGTTTCTCTTGTATTTTGGACGGTGTCTTGCTGCGGGGCTAGGAAAGGAGGGGGGCACGGATTGTGTCCATTCGCTCTTGCCTTTGCCGTGCTGCAGACTGCCCATTCAGCTGGCAAAGCCCTCCGGAGCCGTTGGGAGCCACCTGCCCCCGACCCTAGCCCCTTCGCCCGACTCGGTAGCCTTGGGAACAAACTCCTCCTCTGGAGCTGGTCATGTGCATGAGGGGGAGCCAATAAACGCCGCACCCAGTCTTTGATTTCTCTGCAAAATGTCATTCAAAGACCGGTTTCAGCGGGAAACTCGATAGCTTTTCCCTGCCAGGGCCGTGGCGGGGTGCTTTCTACGGAGCATTACCTCTCCTGGTAGCAGGTGCCTTTTTTTGTCTCGTATTTCTTTGGAGTCCTGAGCACCTCAGCCTCTTCGCTGCTTCCCCGTGCCACTCCTGTAACACTGATTACACCCTTAAGGCCAGAATGACTCTTAGGATGTAATTCCTGAATAACTTCTCATATTTTGGGAGCATCTCTGGAAAGAAAAATCTAAAAATCACCACAGGTTTTCCAGCAAGATGCAATTCTTCTTGTGTGTAAAATAATCAGTTCCTCCCACAGAGAAAAATATCCCCGCAGAGGAGGGATGTAGCTTCAGAGGAAGGTAATAGAGTAATTTATGCCAGCAGAGGCCCTAGCTCTAAAATACCTGGGCCGTACCCACCGTCAGATTTGGTTAAAGACATTAATAATGGCTTTAACTGTTAAATAATAATTTTATTTTGGGGGGAGGAAAAAAACCCACAGGAGATTAATCTGTCTGATCCTCCCGTGTTTCTTCATATGCCACATATTAAACATAAATGTCTCCAGAATTTGCCCTGCTCTTTACAGGGTGAGCTCAGACACAGGGCCTTCTATGGAGACATTCAAAACCTGACTGGACACGTTCCTGAGTGATGTGCTCTAGGTGGCCCTGCCTTGGCAGGGGGGGTTGGACTAGATGATCTTTCGAGGTCCCTTCCAACCTCTACGATTCTGTGATTCTGTGATCACAGCTTGCTGTGATGTTTGGCCTTACAGTGAGAACATCTGCCTCTGGTGACTTTAGCTGTAATCCATCGTGCAAGAAACAATTGCAAGAAATAGATTGGCACAGAAACTTCTGATCTCAGCAGATGAGTAGAGTATATCTAAAAGCTGCCCAATCATGTACACAGCCAGATAATAAATACTGCACAACCGTTCAATTAAATGAGGTGATGGCTGCCCTGAGTGTTACGTGCTTCCCTCTTTTCTCAACATGCGTAACTAGGTAAGGAAACTAGATAAGGGAAAGCCCTTTAGCTGTTGCATAGTACTACTGGATAATTCTGGGTAATCGTGGAATCTTTTATTAATTTAGTGTTAGAATGAGGACTTGCCTCTGATGTCCCTGATTTTATGCATCTTGATAAGTCATTCCATTCAGACTGCAAAATGGCCATTTCTCTGCAAGGGCTCATTGTAATATATAATCAAGGATTGTTATTGCTGACACTGCCTCAGTGTTGTTACAGTTATAATGCTTGTATAACAACAACCTGTGTGTTGTACGGTTCTGGTGGGTTTGATTCCTGATTTCTGACTCGGACTCTTGTTTCAGCAGGGTGATTCTCCGTGCATTACAACATGGGTGAAAATTCAGATGCAGAGAGAAAATCTGGAATTCTGAATTCAGACACCCTGAATTCACCTCCTTCGGTTGTGACAGCACTTGTACTCTCCTTAGGGGAATGGATCTATTCTTCATCTTGGCTTGTTGCTTTTCAGTTTGCTTTGAGTGACTGAGGGACCCAGAGCTATTTTGTGCCAGAGGCAATATTATATGGAGAGGCTTTTTTATATTCACCAAAGAAAATTCTTCCTTTTCAGACTTCAAGTACAAGCGCTTTTTTCCAACACAAAAACAATGCAGATTGATGGATTTTGCAGCTTACTTCTGTTTCTCAGCTTTGTTCTTTCCTTTCACTCTCAGATCTCTATCTTTCCCTTTCTCTGCCTGATTTTTCTTGTTTTACCTCAGGCCTCTCCAGAAAAGCAGGCTTATTCTGTGGCCTGGCAGGAAGATGAACTCAAATGCAACCTGGAATTTGAGAAGAACCTCCCTGTGTAGCCCTAGGAATGTCTCTCTAGAAAGAAATTTTGAACATTGGTAGTGGATTGCAATCACTTTGAGGTCTTAATGTGTGTTCCTTCCTGTAATTTCTTCTTTTAGATGCAAGACTGACATTTTACCGAGTTGAGTGGATGGATATTTTAGAGTCAGCTCAAGTGGATTGGCGGTAAGTATAGAAAAGCCGTATTTTCTATTTTCTTGTTTCTATTTTTTTATATATAATAAACCTTCAGGGGAACTGTTACGCCAAGAAGGAATGAGTCACTTCTTAAGGGATCCTGGGCTGATTCAGGAGAGTCGTGTCTTTTGACACTTGTGTTTTGTTCTGTTCGACTGCAGATTTAGGTGAACGGCTTCAGAACTGAGGGAGAGGATGAAGCTGGGACAGCCACTGGTGCTTGAAGACTGTCTATTATTATTTAAAATTCCTGAAGCTCTTCAGCTTATAGAGACCCCTGTCTGGAAGAAAAAGAGGCGTTGTTCTGTGATAAAACCAGTGAGCTAGGGGAAAAAAAAGCACTGCTTTCCATTTTCAGCCTTTTCATGCTTCATCTATGACCATGAGCAAGTCACCCATTCCTTCTGTTTGTATCTGTGAAAGGTAGGAAGACCCACATTTCTACCCCCTTTTGTCCACCTTGCCAATTTAAAATACAAATTCCCTCAGCAGGGCTGTCATAAGCCTTTTCCTCACTCAGAAGCAGTTTGTGCACAGCTAGAAATACAGCAGACCTCAAAAGTAGAAACGAATGTGGGGTGATCAGTGCCCCCCTCCTCATCCTGAACTTTTTGTTTACCTGCTTGTAATGACGATTTTCTGCCAAACACAACATACTGGGTAATCAGTTACACTTTGGTTCTTCTGACGTCTCCAACTCTGAGTCATTTTGGCACATTACTCCTCCTCAGAAGTCCCTTCAGTACAGATGAGGTCTGTTTTATTTTATAAAACTCTCTTTAGACTTAACTTGTGATTTTGCTCCCTCTGAACTTACGGGATATAACTAAACAGCAGGTAGATTTGAATGAAGCATAATGTTTAATTCCCCAGCTAAAAAAGGCAGTAACAGATGTGTATAAAATTCAGGAGCTAAATTTCCTTCCTTTGATTTCCAGGTTTACCTTTAATCTGACCTAATGGCTTGGCAGCTCAGGAATCCAGGTAAGATCAGTAACACCACGCTGAATACTCAGTAAAGATTCTGCTTCTGGAAACAGCATAGCAAATGCCTATTTACTAAATTGTGAAATGTTTGCATTTAAATCAACCAACTTTAACTGTGACAACTGACACTGCCAGCAGATGGGGGCAGTGTTGCTCTGATGAACTTCATTTGCAAAAGAAACTTGGATTATTTGAAGGAATTTAGGAAAAGTTAGGGCAGCTGCCAGCAGGGAGGCAGTGCCTTTATTGATGATAAACATAGTGTTTGATTGTGATCTCTGAAAAGTGAAATAAATGGTAATTTTTCCTGCTTTAGCAGTGTAGTACTTGACAATTGAGGGAAAGGGTTCTGATATGACTCTATTCCAAATCTACTTTCTCTTACACTGGAACTGTGCAAAATTATAATTCAAATATATTATTCTGTGTGGACAGCACTTTTCTGAATGCAGGTCTCTTTTATAGTGCCATTTGAGGTTCTTGCCAGAGGCAAGATGAGAAAATCGTACTTTGAAATGTTTATATGTAGGTGAATGGCAAATACTGCTTTAATTGTATTCAGCACTGAAATCTGAAGTTCTCAGAAGAATTAGTTTACAGCTGAAGCACAGCAATGCTCATCTGCATGTTGTTAATCCCACTTTCTTCATCAATAGTTGCTGTATGTTACTAAGTTATCTTTCACTGGTTTTGTTTGCATTGCATCTGGCAGGAAGTGAAATCCCACGTGTGCAGGCTGGAGTTGCTGCTATCGCTAGTGTTTCAGAAATCCTTTGATTTCTGTGGGCATTGCCAAGAGGTTAGCATTGTGAGGAATGACCCAGACAACTTCCTGCATGAGAAGTGTTTGAGTAACACAGACCGGAACTGGATTCCATGAGCACCTGGCTGATCTTTAACTCCTGTGTGGAATAAGAGCCTGCTGAGAAAGCAGCACAGTACCTGGCAGCCCTTTTTGGGTGATCGATCAAACCTTTTTCCTTAGCTGGTGCATGGGTCTCTGATACATGCAGGCACCTGTATGTGACCTTTGGAGAGCTGGATTAACAGTGTGAAGGACTAGCAAATCTGGAGGTAGTACAGGAGAAAATTATATGCTGGCAATAGTGACAAATTTGATGGAGTAATTGGCAAAAATGATGCTGGATTCAGCACCTGAAATGAACTGCAGTGCTGGAGTAGGAGGAAAACTGTACCTCAGAAATTATGTTGATAACTGTTAATCATCAGCCACTGTAGGCACCGTGAGAAATACAGCTCTTACGGAAATTCTGCGGACATTGGGTGTAACGACCAACATTTTGTAATGGAAGTTGATATAATTTGAAGAAGTACCTTTGGCTTGTTAACAGACTGGCATGTTCTTACACAGTCTTTAGTAGTCCTGATGGCTATGGATAGCAGGATGTATGACCCCAAGAGAGAGCTCCTGGAGCCTTAGCCTGTCTCTAGAAGGCCTGTGCAGGGACAGAAATGAATTGCTCTTTGTGGTGACTTGGAATGAGGGTTTTTACAGTGAAACATTAGGAGCGTAAAACTACAGAAATCTGATTTGAGTCAGGCTAACGGGTGAGTTCTGGATAAAAGCAATCTGTGAGTCTGACCAGGATGTGAAGCTAATGAAAACTCAGCCCCTGGGAGGGAAGCAGAGGGGACAAAGCTCGATATAAGCAAGGATTGAGGATCATCTACCATGAAAAATAAAGGGAGGGGCCTCTTTTCTGCATTCCTCTTCATGGCTATTGGGAGTGAGAGCTGGGACATGGGGCAAATAGAAGGCTCTGGGGAAACTGTAATTCCTTTAAAGGGGTGGGCATGAACAAATGAAAAGATTTCTGGTTTTAGTCTCACAGCTCCAAAGCTTTTCCCCCAAAGTTCATTATGGGTTTCTTAACACAAGATCTTCGTAACTTTCAAAGCCTGAAGGAGAAATAATGTATATCCAAGGCACTATAAGATCAAAAGTGTGGGCACCTTAGAGGCCCAGGCACTACTCTTTGTTTACTCAGCTATGCCAGCAGGAAAGGGAGCGGTCTGTGGGCTGTGTTCTCTATCCTGTTCAAGGGTCGATAAAAAACAGATTTTTTTTAACACCTTCCATGATATACGCTGTCGACACCTGTTTAAGCGGTGAGTCAAATGGCTAAGCCTATTTGTATATATGCAAGAACAGATGCACCCAGATTGGTAAGTTCTACAATAGTCATTGGCGACTGCCTACATTAATGAAAGTATCCTGAGTTCTTAGTGTTATTTATTATTCCATATATTGGGAAAGCATTGACCTTTTATGACAATGTAAATGGGGTAAAGAAATATGTCCAGGGAAGTTGGTAGACATCACGCAGCGAAAAAGCACTGTATGAGAGCAAAACTATTAGCAGCGCTCCACTGTGCTGATTTGGCACAGGTCCATTGTATTTTCAGCAACTGGCAGTTTGGATTGTTACAATTCCTTGGCAAGTACAATAGAAAGATGGTGGTTTCCGGGGGCATAATAAAAGGGTGAGCCCCAGCTTTTGCACACTGCATTTTATAATTGCATGCTTGATGTGCACAATTGGGCAGCACTGCCTTACTTGCCTTAATCCATTTCTCTTTCTCTCTCTCTCTCTCACTTCCTCACCCACCCTCATAGCAGCAGTAGCTGCTGCAGCTTTGGCAGATCATCGGGGAGAGCACAGAAAATTAAAAGAGCTCAGCTATCGTCTTAACATTTTTCCCAAAGGATTAATTTCACCTGCTTCTCCAGTTTTCCCTTTTTGCGCTTTTTAATCTAATAAGTATGGAGTTATTTCACGTTTTAAAACCCTCTAAATAGTTTTAGGAATGGACTTTCTCTCGCCTCCTCCCCCAGCCTTTTTTTTTCCTTTTTGACAAGTCAGAAAACTGTGAAGTAAGCGGACAGAGTAACTGAGAGCGCGAGAGGGAGAAGACGCTTCCATTCTTTTAGTGCAGTGGGCTGAGGCAAAAAGGCCATTGTAATGGTAAATCGCACGCAGAAAGGAAGAAAAGACTGATAATCAATCACAAATGAAGCATTCGTTTGGATTTTGGCAATTTGCTGGCCAGGGGCTTTTAAATCTATAAGCTTTTTTTTTTTTTTCTTTTTTTGCCCACATCTCTAAAAGCACAATTTTGATATACCGAAGACAGGAAGATAAATCTTTACAAAGCTATCGTGGCCAGAATACCTGGGAATGGGGACAGCACGGTCCTGAAATGCCAGTAAAACCTCACAATTCTGAAGGAGAAACAGCATGCTGAAATGTTGGTGGGAAACGTTTTTAACCCATCACCTTGGACTCCAGCTCTGAAGAAAAATTTTCCATCTCAGACTCTTCTTGTTTCATGTGTTCAGGGATGACTTGTGGTGGGCTTCTGGGGAATTTAATTTGCAACTTTGTTGTTCTGTGATTGCCTGAGTGGGTTTTGTATTTGTCTGAGTATGTGATAGGACAGACGAGGATGTTAGACAATATTAACACCAGCATATCATCTTCAGAGTCCAGCATTCCCCATAAAGGAAGATATATCTACCTGGAGGCACTGCTTCAAGGAGGCGCTCCATGGGGATTCACACTGAAAGGCGGACTGGAGCACGGGGAGCCATTAATCATCTCAAAGGTATTTTTCTCATTTTAAATGAAATGCAAACAAGTTAGGAGTGGTGCCCGATTTAAAGGGCGAGTGTTGTAAAATAAAACCGAAATGTTACGTTTGACACTATATTTGGCTTGGTTTTGAAAACTGTTGAGCACCTATTCAGGTCAGTAGGTTTGCTCAGGAGCTACATATTTGAGCAACACGAGAGCTCTCGGCATTGTTTAACTATCCAAGTGCAGGTTTTGTCCCACAGGAAGTATCTTGGCTTGCAGAAATTGGCTCTATTTATTTCACCGCTATGAATGGGAGTGAGTAGGGCACTCTCATGAGGTGATCTTGTGCCATGAAGTCATAGCTTATCTGAGCATGATCAGTAATTCATCGGTATCTCTTCTGAAGAGAAAAGAAAGTGCTTTAAGTCACATGATGTGATGTTGGCTAACTAGAATTGTGTGCGGGGAAACAGAATCATAAATACTTGTATCTATTGGGTACATATATAATGCTATGTTAGCAGTTTTCTCACCCTACATACTCTCTACTTAAGAAATACCTAGTAAGTATGTTACGCCTTAAAGTTTTTAATTATTTTAATTATTCATGATTGAGGCAACTAGTAGCATAGCTCACAAGGATATTTTGAGGGAAAAAAAAGGGGAAAAGAGAGTTCCTCACTCTCATCAGAACTGGCCTATTAAAAGTACCCAGATACCTTGAGATGCAGATACTAAAGACAACCTATTTTCGAAAGCATCAAATTTAATCTATGAATATCTAAAATATGTTTGACCTATGGCCCTAAAACTGTTTTGAAAATAGGGTTTAGGTAGTTCTCAAATTTTACCTGTAGTGTCTCTTAATATTTCTGTTCTGTGTTATCATGTCTGGTGCATTCTGCTTGTTTGTAGTATGTGTTTATATAGCGAGCTGCTCGGTGCATATACATACTTACATCTAATCTTACTCTTTCATGTAAACTGGAACACATATGGGGAATTCAAAGGATCAGAACCAATGTCGGCTGAAAGAAAGTGCTGATACTCCAAATCAATGTTATTCAAATCCTGGAACTCACTGTGCAAGCACATTCACATGAAGTCTGTCAGTCACTTGAATAGTTCACCTGAAAGAAATTATTTGCAATTAGTGCAGCTACATGTTGAAACTAAGAAAGGGGGACTTCCCTAAAGGTTCTTTCATCATAAAGGGATTTCAGGAATTTCACATAATCATCTTTGTTGCAGGACCTTCTTTGGGATAGGTTGGCATAGCCACATAAAGCAAAACTAGCCTCACCAAAATGGTGTTATATTTTTTCATTTTATAAACATGAGAGACTAACACTTCAGTCGGGCTGTTCACTTTTATTGGTAGTGTTCTGCATTTGTGAGGAAAAAGTTTTTTTGCTTTGACATTCTTCTGTGATGTAAAGCACTACCTTTTTTTTTTTTTTTTTTTTTTTTTAATTGGGGGCAGGGAGGCAGAGAGGACGAGAGATGGCTCTGGCTGCTGAACATTAATTAATCTATGGGATTTGGTTTCCACAACAACCAGGCCCCTTAATGTCAAACATGCCTGGAGTGTGCATAGCGCCACTGGGAGCTGTATGACTTGTGTCTGCCTTCTGTGAAACAACACCGCAAAAATGTGGTGGGGTTTTTTTGATTGGGTTGTGGGTTTTTTTTAACTTGTAGCTACTGCTTGGTTTGTGCTATTAGTGTTGGTATTTCATTGTTTTGCTCATGCATTGGTGACGCAGAGCTGGAGAATGGCTTGCATAGGAAAGCTGTGCCATTTGGAATTCACGCAGCACCTATAGTTGTTTCCTGGTTTCCAGCTTCAGCAGAGAAATTCCTCCTGTGTTTGAATTCACTATGTGCTCTTCATAATTAATTGCATATTAGTCATTTAGCTAATTCAGTATTCTTCTTCTGATTATATTGTGAAGTAATGAAGAACTGGGGAGAAATAATAAACTGAATCATGTTAGAGGTTAAATTCTGTACTTGCACAAGAGTACTTATAGAATCATAAAATCGTTTGGGCTGCAAGGCACCATTAAAGATCACATTACTCGTGCAGGTACACATTAGGAATGGTCCAATAACAGTTCTAAATATCTATATATTTTATCTATATATTTGTATATGGATAGCTATAAATATCAGAAAATATGGATGTCAGTTTTTAATTTCTGATTATTTGTAATTAGGAGTTTTATTTCTGTTTCGGCCCCGTATTCTCTTTTGGCAAATACATTATATTTATGTCCACTTAACTGTCTGTTTGCATTGACAGAGTGGTGTTAAATGGCCTTAGTGTAAATAAAAATGTAGATTTCTGCAAATATTTAAACTGGTACCCATGAAAGCTTGCAACATGGCCTAAAACAATCTAAGTAACATTGATGTATTGTTATAGGCTATTAGACAGACAGCAAACCTGTTTGAATGCAGTAGCTCTTTCTAGCCGTGAGGAACTGATGGTCATTTGGGTCCCACAAGTGTTGGCCTGTCTCAGCTTCAGACCACAGGCTGTCACAGAAGTTAAAAACCAAGATGAGTGAATTTACAAAAGGCCCAGACTCATGAAAACTAGTCCTTGCAGCTTTGTGCAGTTCTTTGGAAAGGCAGATTTTTCCACCAATAATATGCCAAGAAATTACCGAAAAGCAATTGGAGCAACAGCTGGGAGTGTAAATTGCAAAAACCAGACTTATATTCTCAGCTGGTAGAAGGGGCTGGTTTAGAAATCTGATTACCATACTTTTAATACTGCCTTCAAAATAAGAACAAGTTATCTACTGCCTTTCAGCAAAAGTCCCTTTGCTGTATAGATGTATCCCTGTACTTCTGGTGCAGCAAGACAGGCTGGTTTCTCAGTGTGTGTGTGTGGTTGAGTGCACAGATAGGCACACTTACAGTGAAACACACAAGTAAATGCCTTGCTGAATCAGCCGTGATGCTCAGCACATCATGCAGCCAAGTCTAAATCAACTTGTCAGAAATGTTGGTTGTGCAGCTGACATGAATTTAGGTAGTTAAAACAGATGACCTTTTTAGGCTAACACTTCTGTTTTCCCTGTGGAAAGACAAACCTAGATGGAAGCAGTTTTATGACAGTGAATTCAAAGTCTTCAACACAAGTCTCTTCGTACTGTTTTGCTGGAGGTGAGGGCAGACCATAAACAGATTTATTACATCCAACCCACTTGTTTCCCTTTCCACAAAGGAAGCTGCTTTGACATTCCCCCTAGTCAACTTTTTTCTGTCTTGTTTCTGGACTTACTGTATACAGCTCATCACATGAAGGACGTTTAAAAGAACATACTGAATTTCAGTGAAAAGAAATTTGGAAATACTAACAGTGTGTCAGCAAAATGGAAACTTGGGGTGTTGACTGTCCCGTCCCAGAGCAGCACTTAGCCATCTTGTCTTCTAGAGCTGCCTGTTGGGCCACAACACTTCAGGATTATGCGTGGTATTCCTGGTCTGCCACTTAAGCACAAGCTTGTGAGGAAGCTTCAGAAATACGCTTTGTGGAATCTTCCCAACATTAGTTTTTGTTGTACTAGAAGGAAAGGAATGGAGGAATGGACAAAAAGTAGTCAGTTGCACGTTCCTTTTCCGCTGCGCCTCACGAGAAGTCCGTAAATCAACACCTAAATTAGCTCCAGAATGTCACTGGTTAGCAGTGGGACAGTGTCCAAAAAGATGAATCATGGGCTGCAAATTAAGAAAATGTATTTTTCCTTTGGTCTTGATTCTGTGGTATAAGCATGTTATCAATGAGGGGTGTAGGTGAGAGTCTGAAAGGGAGCTATCATCTCAACATACTTCCTGGGGAAGAATTTCTCATATATATGAGCTTAGAGAATAGCTGTCAATCAAATTCTTTACTTAGAACTGTTCACAGTTTCTCCCTGTGTTTTCAAATAAATAAATGTCTTCTGGAGTTGAAGAGGAAAACCAGGTTGGTAGCAGGAGAAAAGGTCTCTCTAGAATGTGCATGCTATCCTAATTTTTACACAGCTGAGAGAACTTTGCAAGTTTGTAGACCTCAAAGAATCCAGCCTAAATCTCCAGAAACATGCTACTCATAATTATCAAATACTCCTTTATAAAAAAATAACAGTTTTCTTCTTGCGTCCAGTAGTGTTTCAAAGGTAACTTGGTGTCATAAATGTGTCACTAATACTTCAAAACAGTAGAAGTCAAATCCCCTCCCGTGATCTGTGCTTCTCTGTTTCCAAATCTTGGTTCATATAGAATTATAGAATAGTTTGGGCTGGAAGGGACCTTTGAAGGTCATCTAATCCAACGCCCCTGCAATGAGTAGGGACACTTTCAACTGGATCAGGTTGCTCAGAGCCCTGTCCATCCTGACCTTGAGTATTTCCAGGGATGGGACAGGGATTTAAACAGCAGCAAAATGACATCAGGATGGAAACTGAGGACTTCTAAAGTTTGTCATTCGGTCCCAATTATGGACCCAGATTCACTCCAGAATACCCTAGTTCTCAGGGCACATCTCCTAGCCATCTGAGATACAAACTTAGACATTTGATTTGCCTGATGTGGGATTTTCCACTGCAGAGAATACTTTGTGTTCTAGCTGTTCTAAAAGTGAATTCTCAGGGATTCAGGAAGGGGGTTCAAAATTTGGTCTCCAAGATCCCAAAGCTGTAACCTGATCACCAGCTATTTGCAGAAAATACCTCCAGCTCTGTTGGAGCTCTTCCCTTTTGCAGAAACAGAGCGAGAGACCCTGCCTGGACAGCTGGTGGCTGGGGGACACCCTCTGGTCATGCAGGAAAGACAGCAGTCTCAGGCTGAGTCTCAGCTTCCTGGTAGGAGCTTCAATAGTGTTACTTGCTATTTGACAGCAGAACCTTTCTCTCCTCTTCTACCCACCTAAAGGGTGGTCAGGAAGATTTCTTATGAATCAGAATTAGATCAGATTTCTTTAACTAGAAAATTCACAGTCAGCTCCATTCATACAAGGCAGATACATGGCAAACAAAAAATCTGTGCAGGCACCCTGACAATTCCTACCTAGAAGTAGTTCAACAACTTTTTTTGTTTTGTTTTGTTTTATTATACCTGGTTAGTGATTTAGAACCATGTAATTTTGGCCTAGATTTGGGGAGATTTGCTCACACTGGAAATCTCATTAAACAAGTGGTTTTTTGACCTGGAACTAGAAATTTCACAAGAAATGCAAAAGTGATTGCAGGTGATACTGAATGTTTAATTGGAACCTGATTTTCTTTGGCATCAAAACTATGATAACACCCAGAAGCCAACCCAGATTTCCATTTGCATATTACTTTTTTGGCTCATCCTGGGCTGTAAGATCAATATTGCATAGGTGAAAGCTCTGACTGTTCTAGGCAGTAAAGGCAAACTGGTAACAGTAGTGTTCATTCCCTCTTGATTTCCTGCAAGAATTTTTAGTTTAAGGTAATTTACATTATTCAGTCTCAACCGTTTTGGAGCCAGTCAAACTATTGCTGCCATCTATTTCTCACTGCTACACCCAAAACTTGGAAAAGTTTTAGCTGTTGTTGGCCTCTGAAATGCCCTTTTATTTTGAGCTCCGTGTTGATGATACTAAGAAAAGAATTGTTTCTCTTGCCTAGGAATTAAAGCGTCTAAAGTGTTTTTTCTCGGACAGCGGCTGTGCAGGAACACTTTTCACATGCTCTGCTGTAGTTCATTGGTTCCCTCAACTCAAAAGGGTAGGTCATTTACAGGGACCTCATGCCAGAAGCATGACACAAACTCAGAGGTTTACCTCTCAGCAGGGATGTAGGAAGCAATAAAAGTTTAATAATAATAGGAATAGCTGGGGATAGAGCCTGAGAAATAATCCTCAAGTCTTGTAAGGTGTTTAAACCTTGTTAGGAGCCCAATCCAACTGATGATGAAATGAAGTGGTGCTTACAGGAGCTGGATCAGACTGTCTTCCACAAGGCTCCCATGCCTGTGCTACTTCTCTTTTTGGTTATGATGCCTTGTTCACCTCACTCGAGTGAGCTCATAGAGCAGTTAGTGACATATAACGAGAATCACCCTTCTTGACAAAGCAAAACCCAAAAGGCTGTTCTGGACCCCAGCTGGCCCACAGACACTTATCCCTGTCTCTGCTTCTGATCAAAACACTTGGAGTCAGTGTTCTCCCGTTAGGTCAGTACCAGGAGCCCATTGCTTTCCCCACTTGAATGCCCAGAGTCCCCATAAACAAAATTAGGTCAGCTTATGCACTGACAGGCAGTTTCTTTGCATCCATTCCCCATATCCCTGTGTGTGTAGGCAGTAAGTGAACAGTAAGCAGGCAGTAATTAGTCTGGGACTAAACTATAATGTAAGTGCTTGTGCTTGCTCTCAGTCCCAGGGCAGGTGAAAAAGTGGTTCTGTGAGCAAAAAGAAGTACAGACCTGCCCACATCCTGTGTGGGTTGTAGTAAAAAGGTAAGGAACAAATCAGCCTGGTCAACAGCAATGATTTCTTCCTGATTCCCATCTCCTTGCCCCCCAGTACTTGTTTTAGGTTTGGCACTGGAGAAGGGTGTGCTCTGTCTGGTGATGAGCTGAGGGGTTCACTGTGCAAACTCGTCAGCCTGCACATCTGACTCCTGTTGCTAGTCCGTGGCAACACACAAGGCAGATGCCTGATCCCAGACAACAAGGGAATCTGGGTGATGCAGACCTTCGCTTTCAGAGAAGCAGGAGGGAACTGATGCTGCAATTGTTTCAGAAAGCGGAGAGGTCGTTCTTCACCACTCTCCCTTGTTTCTCAGGGCTCACAGGGCCTCACGAAAGACTGCTGATGCCAGCACAAGGGACAGGATCGTCTACCTTTTCTTAAAGCTAGGGAGCTGCTTGATGAAAAGGCTTCTATTGTCAGCCCCCTCTATTAGGCTGCTGATCGTTCTCTAGCACAAAAAGACTTCTGTTCACTTCCACAGCACTGAATTAGCAATTGCAGACAAACTGACTGACTGACGTGAGCAGTGGCTTGCTGGGCATTGCTGCTGCACCAGCAGAGCCAGCAGGAGCTTTTCAGACTGCAGATAGGCTGTCTGAAGAGGTAATGCCAGTGGGTCTGTGATGTGTCACGATGAGCCCATCAACTGGGAATACCTTGGGTGTCCTTATTAGCAAAGATCGGCACAGATGAGTCCCAAGGTGCACAAACAACTCAGTGGTGCAACATTTATGAATGTGCATGTGGAAGGAAACTACCCTTGGAAAAAGACATACCTATATGCTGACACAGGGTGGGGATGATGGCTGACACTTGTCTCTCTCCAGCAGACCACTCACACTTCAGTTACCTCCTTACCAGAGATTAATGCAAGCTGCAAAGTTTTGGTCCAAATCCACAGACATAGGTGGTCTGAAAGTCTCCACCACTGCATTGCAGCCACATGAGTTACTGAGGACCGTATGCAGTGTAATATCCTTCAAAGTCACAGAAAGGTGTAATAGAAGAAGTATTTTCTTCTCAGGTTCTTGGACAGAGAGGAATCCTGTGTGATTAAACACAAGATGTAATCCTTAGGGTCAACAAATGGAGCCTTCATAAATCCTGCCCTGGGTGTAGTTTACATGAAGGAGATTAGACAGAAAAATGCCACATATCCTTGTTTGCTTGGCTGTAGCAGGTATAACCTGAGTTAAGATGCACACTGATCCTAGAATGAGAGTTTGAGAATGCACTCTTTAAATCAGTGTTCGTGCAGAGTAGATGACGGCTTTTGAAAGGCTCTACTACATTCAGCCTTTCCCATGCTTCTTGGGAGCCCAAGGCATAGGAATAGAAATCATGATCGATAACAGAGCTGGAGCTGAGCTAATCTTATCTCTAATTTCATCAGTATTTGCCTTCAGGATCTTTTGATGAAGATCAAAACCGTGGAGCAAGGATCCAGCATGGATTCATTGTGCATGAACTACTCAGAGTTTGGGAAGGATCTTTGAAAGTGAAAATGAGCTGAACTGTAATTTGTTTGCCAACAAACATTGGTAGTCAAAGAAAAAATGTCCGGAGGCCTTTGAAAATAGACTCCTAAACTACAGTATCTTTGTCACTTTCTTGTGTATTTCCAAAGCATCGAGTGGATCACCATCTGGTGGCAGCAGAGAGCACTCAAGACCAGTGTCAGAAAACCCTGGATGTCTTTGTATCCACCAGCCCAGGAGGCAAATCTCTCCCCCCTTGAGAGTTGAGACAGTAGCTTTGCCTTTGAGCATAAACAACAGAAACTGATGGATGTTCTGCCGTGACTCTGGAGTCTTCAGGCTGCATTTCTGATCCTGCCTAGGAAAAGCTTTCTTTCCCTGACACAAACCTGCCCTTATGCTTGAACAGAGAATATCCAGTTAATAATAGAAAAATACAATTCAACATGAGAACTAGCTTGTCTGCAGGAAGATTTGGCATCCTCTAGCTGCCTAGCACCCAGCCACCTCAACCTCACTCTTGGATTTCTTTCTGTGAAGCCATCAGTGAGGTCTGCATTATGAGTGCCTGCCAGCGTGGGTGCTGAACAGGACCAAGCCTGCTTAGTACACGTGAGGCATGGAAATCAGGCCCTTGGGTAGCCCCGAACATCACACACCAATGATGGCGCAAGGGTTGCTAGATTTGTGGAGGTTCCCTGAACACGTGCCTTGACTGGAGCAGGATGTTGGTCATTGCTCTGTGTCAGATTAATGTAATTTAAACAGTGTAGATTTTAAGTGCACTAAATGTGTTTCTTCTTTTTCTTATAATCTCATCTAACACAGGCTGCCATATCTGTGTTTGTGACTCACCCAAAGGGTTCCTTCCTTCTTTGTAGGTCCACTGAAAACCCTCTAGCTTTGGCTCACTTAAGAGATCCTTGTTTCTGAGGGAGATCTGGACTTCAGATAGACTTGCCAGAACCCTAGCTCTTTAAAGAGACTCAGGTCAGAAGTTGTTAAATGCCAGGAAGCATCTTTCCCCTGTGGAAATACATCTTCCTAAATGTTGCAAGTTTGTTTTCAGTAAGAGGGTTTGTGTAAGCTCATTCACGTGGCTGAGCTGGGAATAGAGTTGTGGACTTCTCATTTTCAGCCAGATGCCACCTACATCTCCTTCCAAAACTTCTGTTACTTTGCCACAAACTTAAAAAAACCATGAACGAATAAATGATTCCAAGTTTCTTGGTCAATTGAAATTAGGAAAAGGACAACAGGAACAGACAAGACCAGCTTATCCAGGACACAGCTTGTTAACATCCTAACTGGTGTTCAAGCATAATATTAATTTTTCACACTTGTGTTAAAAAATCCCACAAAAAAAAAATTCAGCCCCCAGTGAAGAGCGATTCCTGCTGATAAGAAAATCACTCTGCTTAAATTCAATAATAGAATAGGCTGTGGGATACATTTCAAAGCATGGGGTGAGAAATAAGCTCCCAAATCCCATTAAGAAATAACAGGATTTATGTGCATTCCTCCCATATATTAACTTTCCCCTCTGGAAACGTCTTGTGCTGAGCTGGTGCCATTTTTCAGGCAGGTGCAATGTTCTGCAGTTCCCACAGACCTCTCCAGATAATCTGCCAGCCTGAAAGCCATTCCCTTTTCTCACTCAAGAATGGGGATTTTCCGATGCACGGATGAATGACGAGTTTGGCTGACAAATGTCATAGCTTCGTGTTCTACTGGGATTCAGTCACACATTCTGCAACGATGCCGTAAACAGTTTTGTCCTGTCCGTTTCAGCAGTTAAAATGTTTTAAACACCAGCCAACAGAGATGAAAGAGATACTCGTTTTTCATAGCCATTATCAGTAGTGGGTCATTTTCTGAACATGACTTGACATATAGAGGTACAATTCATGATGCTGAAGTCTTCCAGGAATTGGTTTGTATTGTCAGCGGGCTCAGTTTTTCTTAGCACTGTTAGAGTGTTTTCACCTTTTTGTTGAGGGCCAGTTTTCAAAAATATGTCAGATCTTCACATTTGCCATTACTTACAAGAGTTTTCATTACTTTTTTTCCTTTTAAAGGCATGGATAAATGTCAAATGTTAATTCACATGAAAACCGAGATTAAAGTATTACGGAACTGTTTGCCAAAGCAATGACAAATCCATTTCAAACAGTGGAAACAGTTTAATGGGGCAGAATTTGGCCAGAAGGTCCTCCGGGATCTCTGAAGAAGATTCACAATATGGCAAGAGGTGTTTATTTCAGAAGAATTGAAAGAGCATACAGTCCACTACATGTTACAGAAAATTTCCTAACACCTATAGAGAATTAGTGACTTCCTGATAAAGGGTGTTAACTGTAGTCATATGGGAGTGTTTGTCTTGGTTTTCTGTTCAGCTCGTAATCGGTATTTATTTTTTCTATCATGGTAGTGCCAGCAGGTCACAGTTGAAAACTACGACCCCTTTGTGCTTTTTATGGGTGTAATAAAAAAATCTGCTTCTGGACATTCGGAATTTATAGTTGTGATACAGTCACAAGATGTAAATACAAGAAAACAAATATGGCAGTGGGTGAAGGGTGAGTCTGCAAATGCACTGGTGAATTTACTACCTCATATAACAACAATGTTGCTTGGAGTTTATGCGTTATTTAGTGTTGGATTTTAAACTGTTTACAGTGGCACATAGTTGCTGGAATAATTGTGTCCTTGAAAACGTGCAGTAGTGCTGGATATGTTATTGCTATTTTTTTTTCTGCAAAAATATGCATTATTTAAATGAACATTTCATTTAGAAAAGTGGATTGGTCCCTAATGTCAGACCTCATGTTTTTATGCATTGATTGATGACCAGTCTTGCCAGTGGAATGACAGAGATCCACATTTCTCAAATGCAGTCTCATAGAAACTGGGAAACGAGCTGATGGAATTCAGACCAAAGATCTGGCTGGTTTCCAAGAGCAAATACATGGCAAGACGCATTTCCAGTTTCAAGAGAGAGGCTTGAAATGGAGAAAGAAATGCAGAACATTTGGACAGAGAGGGGGGAATCTTCATTTTATCAATGATCCCGCTCCCCTCCCTCCTGCCCTGCTCCATTTCATGTTTGCTTAAAAGCAGTTGCCAGTGTTTGTTGAATAGTGTCAGCACAGAAGGGATGCAGCCACTGACCTGACTATAAGGCAACAGCAAAAGGTTAGTAGAATTAGTCTTGTACTGCAGACTTGTATTAATAGTTGTATTGTGGTGGTGTTGGCACAAACTCTGCAATTAAATAAGTTGTTGGCACTCTTCCCTAGGTTAAATTGCTACCACTGTTCCCCCTGCTTGCAAGTCAATGAATACACTACTTTTGGGGAGGCGAGTTCAAACATTTTTGTTCTTTTGGGATTCTGCACATTTCTGATTTCAAGCTAAGAAGTTTCTGCTGGCTTTCTAAGTAGAGCTCTGTTGTTGTTCTGTCTCTACAAACAACCCGTGCAAACTAGTGCTGGAATAACCAAGCAGGGAAGGAGGTGGGTGAGGGGGAAAGACACAACAAAAGACTGATGTAGAAACAAATGCCCTTAGAAGGGGTCCTTGCTTTCTCTCATGCCTGGACCCATGGATATTTCTTAGCAGTGGGTTATTGTTGTAGAGGATTAGGTTTCCATCACAGCTTCATCAGAGGCAACTTACCCTTTTTATCAGCCCAGAAAGACAGACAGAGACACGGGGAGGAGAATCCTCGCCTGCCCTTGCCCAAAAGTGCAAAGCAGCCACTTTTTCCAGGCCAAGGCCCTCTTCCCACTCCTGCTTTAGTCAATGGCAACTGGGTTTGGCCCAGGGGCCCACGCACCCCTCTGTGCTGTTCTGCATGGGATGCTCACAGCAATTCACCTCCCTGATCCTGCTTGCCAGAAAACTTCATATTTCCAATTTATTTACATTTCCTTCCACTTTTGGAAAAGGAGTACTTGCATTTCTTCCCAAATCTCTCTCTAATTTAGCAACAGATGTTGGCCTACCAGAGGGCACCTATGTCTTCACCTGTTCACTAAGGGCTAGGTCTAAAAATTGCTCTTCCTTGGCATATCATAACTTTGTTTTTCTGCAGTGTTTTCGGTAAATATAGGGAGTCAACCTGACTTACCTTCATGACCTACATTAAGACTAAGAGGCAGTCCAGTCCTTTGTGGTAGCATCAGACACAAGATCTGGAAGTGCTTCTGTCTCTATTTCCCTGTGGCCAGTGTTGAGATGCAGCAAGACTGTGAGGAGACTGTGCTACTCACTGTATGAGTTGAGAAACTGGTGCATATAATGGTTTTCTGAGAAACTGGTGGTATACAGAAAAATGTCTGGGGAGAAGCTTAATCTGTGCTTTCCTTAAGACTGGCTGTTATTTAATCAATCATCAGATGTTAATAACAAGCTGCATTTAGAGGTTTCCCTGTCTACCAATGACATGAACTTTCTATGGCTTATATTAGTGTTTAATGGAGATTAATAGAGCAGGAGCCACTAGCACATCAAGAGAAGTTGGAGGTTAGGAGAAAGGAGTAAGCAGAAACAAAAGTAAGTGTGCTTGAGTGACCCTGTGTCTGTACCACTTCTTGTTTATCTCATCAGCTACTAAAACAAAAGGTTCCTCTGCTGGCTGGAGCTGAAGAGAACCAGGGTGAGCATCTATTGTTCTATGTGTTTTATTGTTCTCGGGCTGTGATCTTGTCATCTCTTGTTAGCTTAACAGATTGGACTCTGTCACTCCTTGGATGGGAGACTTTGAAATGCAATGAGAAATGACACAAAGTGGTTCAGTCCATAGCCCTGCTCCCTCCGAGTCAGTGCTGAATCACTGATCCAGCAGAGTTTGAGGTGGAGAGAGTGTGATAGCACTGCTCTATGAGATGTTCTGGCTTTGAAGATGAGATATTATAGAAGGTCAGTTGGTGGCATATTTTACTAGGAAAAAAGTGATCCCATGAGCCAAATTCTGTTTGGAATAAATCATATACCAACACCAGCATCGCCATCTTATTTTTCTCTTGTTCTAGAGCGGCTAAGGGTTGCAGGTAGTTGTGAGATGCTTTCGTAGCAGATGGCAGTGTCTGCAGTGGAATGGTTGTATTTTTATATACACATATGCACACACACGCACACATGTATATGTATATATGTGTGTATGTGTCAGCTGAGGGTACGTATAGTTTTTAATCCCATAAAGTACCGGCATGAAAAAAAATCATGCGTCTGAGCTGAGTCGGAATGTAGGCTGGAATATAGAACTGAAAGGTAATACATAAGCAGATTTGGAGGGGTCCCTGCACACCAGTTGTGAACTCTTCTCTTGACTTAAATCAGTGTTTTATAGACAGTGAGAAAGAGAACTAGCCATTAGCACAGAAAATAGAAACGTGAGAGTGAAGGGGAAAGGAGTAAATACAAAAATTGAATGCTAGTATAATACGCTTATGACATTTTGCTGGTGACAACATACAACTGGTGCTAGTTAAGAGGTCTGACCTATGCATCTGGTCATCTTGGTTTTAAGCCTGTTTTGTAATTCACAGGGAGTTAGTAATGTACCCTTGTATTTTTGGTAACCAGTTGTAGACCAACCAGAATACTCAGTGGTTAGTTGCTGAGTCTTCAGCACTCAAGAGTGAGTCTGTTTTTCTTTAGAGTAGTTTGAAAACGGTGGTAGTAACCTGCCATTTCCAATCAAAGCGTTGTCTTCCATCATGCCCGTGGCCATGGCATTCACAAATGACCTAAAGGGCACAAATGACTCCAACGGCAATTGAATCTGAGTGCCAGTGTTGCGAGGCTCCCTACAACTGTGTGATATCGGTGGCCATCTTCAGTAGCAATACCTAGAAATCTGCAAGGTGAGTTTCCTGTGCCGGAATAGGGGTGTAAAGTATTTCCTAACAAAGTAGTACCAGGTCTGAATGAATACGCGTTCTGAAAGTTGGAAATGTGGGAGCTAGGTAAGGCAGCCAAAGTTAGAAAGACACTTCTCTGCACATGAGAAACTGTGCCTTTCCAAAGTCTGCACTTATCCCTGCAAACTCCCTATCAAAAAAAACCCCCAAAAAACAGGAAAGAAAAAGAAAGAAGATGGACAAAAGGAAAGTGTGGTTGTCTCATAGCTGCTCAACAGGCAACTCTGAGATCCTTCTGGCAAGATCAACTGAAGCTGAATTTGTCATTGTTTGGCTTGTGTCACCCAGCTGGTCGGGTCAGAGAGCTTCTCTGACCTGAGTCCACAAGTGATGGACAGGTCTGTAGAGGGCATTATCACAACATAATCACATGGAATGAAAGGAAAACCGTGTGTGCCTTTCTTAACTTCCCCCCGCCCCCCGTTCTCCCAATCTTTAGGATAATACATCTTTTCTTATTTTACCCTGAATCTGTTAATGCTTCTGTTATGTAATAAGGTTTTCACAGCGAAATATGGCCTGGAGAGTAGTAAACGGAGCTTTTCCAAGGATCCACAAAGATCTGCAGAGATTCTGTTCTACTGCTAAAGGAAGCATTAATCATGGTCAGAAATATTTCCTGCTGGGTTGCAGTGTGATCTCTGGTTTCCTCTGCCCCTCAGGCACTAGTGGAAATTCCAGCTGACAAGGAGGTGGTTTTTCGGGGTTTTTTTTTGTTGTTTTTTTTTTTTTTCTCCTCGTTTAAGTTAGCTAAATCGGGTTTGAAATAGAACAAAGGGTCTGTAAGTTCTTAGGGGTATTACTGCTTTTGCCAAAACCAACAGCAGTCAGGAAGAAAAATGCTGGATATCCAAAGACCCTGTTCAGTAGGAGACCAGAGGAAGAATTCCATTGGCCTGGGAACTTTAAAATTCCTTTTATTTTTTTGTATATCTGTATATATGTGTGTTGCTGGGTTGGGGGAAGTGCAGGAGGAGACGTGCACTTGGAGCAGGCGGTGTCAGGCATTTGGTGGGTGCATATTGACTACAGCATGAAAACTAAATTTTAATACATGAAAAGCTTAAAGAACATAAATCTATGAAATATTCTTGGTTTGGTGGCCTGTGTAAAGAGACTAATTCTGCTGGACCCTGAACCAAAACTGTGGCAAGAAAAAAAGAGTAGAAAAAAATTAGGAGTTTCTGTTGAACTGAAAAGCTTTGTTTGACCCCGTAAAATAAATGCAGGTGAACTTTAAAATGAAAATAAATAACTGAAAACAAACTCAAAATATTACGCTTGAAAAATGTCAAAGTTAAAAGTTTCAACCCTTTTAAATTATCCTTTCTTCCCTGCATTTTAAGGATCAACACCATTTACTGCATTTAACCTGCATGTGGAAGCAGCCTTGTTCTTGCCACTCAGAATCAGACTATAGCTGAGTCATGACACCCCACTCTTGTCAAAGTACATCTTTCAAAATAAAGCTCTGCTTGAACTTGGAGCAATTTAGACTCCATACAACCTATGAATGACGTTTCTTATTTCATATCTTTGTGGCTTATTTTGTCCTTTTGTCTCCCGACGAAATAGAGCTGAAACTTGCCAGAACTCTCCTTTAAGACCTTTTCTTAATAGTACAAAGGATATATTAAGCTCCTAGGAAAATCTTGGTATTCAGGAAGAATTTTCATGAAGGAATGGATGTGGTAACATCCCTGGATATTATTCCTGTGCATTTCATATTTCTAATAGTAGTTGCCGAGACAGGAACTAGAGGAAATATGTCTCAGATCAGCCGTTCTCAACCATGCTCCTAAGCAAATCAAGAGCTGGCACAATGCACCAGCACACGATGGTATTTTGCTCCTCCTAGAGCTCCCCGTATCTCCTCTGAGTGTGGCATGGCAGCGGGGCCATGATGAGCAGTCAGACACTGGCTGGCGACGAGACACAGGGCCTGGGGCTAAAGGCTGTATAAAGTTAATAATAGAAGAGGGAGCAGCAGTCAGGAAGAGCAAGACCAGCTGACAAACGTAGACGTGGTTTCGTTGTGCAGCATTGCTAGTGCTATCCAGTGTGAGAGGTGTCAGCAAAGAATCCCCAAATACAGAGTGATTCAGAACTGCAGGTTACTTTCATACAAAGAGCTGGGGGTTTTCTCTAAAAGCTTCATGTTTCTGCTTGCAAGAAATACCAATTCATTTCATCCTTGGCTACTGACCCAGTTTTACAGTGGAACACAAAAAATGTTTTATGGACCCCTTGATCCACTGCAGCCTATGGAGTAATGTGATTTAAGTAAGGGTTGGTCAGCAGGTCAGGGAAGCAGGTGAATGAATCCTTTGTTATTCTCACGACTGTGAAGCTGAGGTACCACTCCCAGTAAGGAGAAATAAACTTTTGATATTTTTCAATTACCAGTGATTCTGAAAAAGGCAGTCTAAGCTCTTCTGCGTGGCACATGATTTGAAAGAGAAGTACTGGTCTCATGATCAGAGATTATTGATAAATAATAACATTCACAGGATAAATATTTCTTGATTTACATTTGCGCTGTGTATGCTGTGTGCTGCTTAGAAAAACACTTACACCAGAAGCCATTATCCTCTCTGGTTGCATTGCAAGCCAAGAGGTGGAACTGGCTTGTTTGATGTCAAAGGGTCAGTGTCACCTTCTCTAATCCCTAGACATGTTTGCAGTGGAATACCTGCTGTCAGAGATCCATCCAGAGACTCAGCACGGAATAGAGTTTTTGTCTGCAAAAATAATGCTTATTTTTGTCTTTTACCAAGCACCAGTGGCTTGCAATTTTTCCTTCAAGTGTATGCAGGAAAACATCTCTGAAAATAACACTGAGCAATGGCACAAATGAATAAATGCATTTTTGAAGACTATGACAATCTCTGATAGAGAGGAGTGCAATAGGTAGTGGGATGATCAAAACGATGTTACACATTCCCAAAAGTGCGTTGTCACCTAAATACAGGACTGATGTGCTGTCAGTCTTTCTGTGTTGGGCATTTTTGGCTGCTTGGTGAATTGAATAGAGTTGATGTTACTGTATAACCTCTTTTTCTGATCCAAACTGATTAATCTAGTCAACTCTCTCTGGGGTTTCTTATGCTTCTTACTGGCATGGTATCTATTTTGTGAAGTCTTAGATGAACCACAGGCATGGAAAAGGGAATATTATTTATGAAAATAATTTTTCCTCATCTATTTGAAGTCAACAGAGATTTTGTTGCTGCATGATGCTGTTGCTAGCAAAGGGCTACAGTCTTCGTACCTTAGTGTTGTCATACCTAAAGGTGGTTGTTTTTTACATCTCCTGGGCACACACTGAAGCAAAGATATGTGCATCCTGTTCTCTTTTCTTCCTGTATCCTGAGTAAGGAAGATAAACATACACTGTCTTGTACTCAGCTATGTATATCTTTTGGCTCTAAACAGTGTGGTATTGCCAAGGCATGTTTAGGAAAGATCAAGCAAACACAAGACTGCAAAACAACTGTGCTCTTATTCCACTTCCTTCTGTATGAAAGGCATTTTTAGCAGCCCTTCTCTGTCTGAGACACATCCATGAAATTATTTCTGTAGCATAGCCATCCAAGGCTCTCCTTGGCTGGCTGTAAAATACTGGCCAGATGTAACACCTGTCCTGTTCCTGTATTGCATTGCCAGTAAAGAGCACTGCCAGAAATCTGCAGGGAAGGTAGGGGAGAAAGATATTTATCTTTTTTTATTATTATTGATAACTGCAACTTAGTGAAAAATGAATTTTGAGGTCACTGGATGTTCAAAAAATATTTGCACTCAATCAAGATGGTTTGTTTCAATAACGGTTTTAGTTTTGATGATTCCCAGAAATAACTGGGATTCAGTTTCATTATTTCATCAAATAATGAAATTTTAATTTAAACTGAAAAATGGAAGCTTCTGTTTCACAAGTAATGAACTTCAGGCTGTTTTCTTTTTAATTAATATCAGAATCAGTATGTGTTTGGAAATGTACCCACTACTAACATGTCACCAGTTGGACTTAATCACCTAAGTCACATAGGTGTTAGAAAAGTTGATGAGCATTCTTTGAAGAGATGAGAACTGGGTTTGCAGGAACACTTAGTGTCCAGGGAGGTTTCCCTGGTCCTTAGTTGTAGGACTGAGTACTCTTAAAAAATCTGACTTTCTCGCTCAAATTCCCTGTTGGCTACTGCTTTTATTTGTTAATACTCAGACGCTCTGACCCATGGTGTCTTTCTATGCAGAGGGGATACTGTGGCCTTTTGTCCATGAATACTGCAGTGGAGAGAGTCAGGGAAAGAGACTACTGTGAGGTTACTCTGCTATGATGACCAGCATCCCCAGGACTGGTGAGGGGACCTCCATGGGAGAGCAGAAGTTCCCACTGCCTGAGCTAAAAACCTCAGCTCTAAGCAGAAGGTTGTGAAGAACTGCATGAGGCCAAGACAGAGACACCATGTACTCCACATTAGTGCTTAACCTCCACACCACCCCCCTCCCAGCTCCAGCTGCCAAAACCTTGTTATTTCAACTTACCAAGGTATTCCAAATAACTTCTGAGATTTATCTCTAAATCTAGGGGTAGCCCTAATCCAGGGAAAGAGGTTTTGGTAGAGTAAGGTCTTGTCAGTAGAGCAGATTGTGAGAGCGAAGCAGCTTTTCTTAAAGCTGGTGTATATATCCACCAGTCTAGTGCTTCCATGCCAGGGTAAGCTGTTGTGTTTGGGCTAGATTCACCCAGGCAGGCTCCATTTGCATTGCTGCCATATGCCTGTGTTAGAGTGATGCAGACATCCCTAGCCCAAATAGGCCTGTAGCTCTTCCATGGATGAGACCAAAGGTTAGACAACTGACACTTTGTCACCTGTTTTGCCGCTCTTTGATCAGTTTTGTATGACCTTGGCAACTTAGCTCTGTCTCTGGCTGCACTGTACACTTTGTGTTTGGCATCTGACTACACGTTGCTGTTGTCAGCCTGGTGGAGCATTCTATGGGAGCAGGAGCTACCTGGGTGCTGGTGCTCAACATAACTTTCTAGCAACCCACAGCAATGTCAGCTGGAAGGTCATGAGACTTGGTGTTTCTGCCCAACCTTCTCAGTTAAATATTGAGATGGTTGTAATTCCCAGCCAATGAGTTACCACCCTCAAGGGCTGCCTAATTCCCCAGGGCTCGCCTTGGCTGAGGAGTCATGGTGTTTAACCGACTCGGCCAGCTCTGAGGTTAACTGAGGACAGCTGTTGTATGCAGGATGCTCACTTGCTCCGCGCCAGCCTCATGCATCTCCTCGCCACGTGAACCATGGGAACAGTCAGAACAGTATTTGAGAGGAGGATGGGAGCTCAAGCCAGACCTCTCTGGGATCTGTGCGTGTGTGTGCTAATGAGGCCCAGAGGTGATGCCAGTCAGCTATCTCAAAGTGTAGTTTGCACATGAGTGCACCAAGAATGCGCCAGCTATTCAACGATAATAAGTTTTTATAAGCACACGTTTTGGACCATGTCAAATTTTGTACCCATTCAGCTGCTAAAATCCATGGAATTTGACACTGGGGAAACAATCACATTTGAGAGGAGCTTGTACAAAGGGGAACTCACATTGCTTCCCAGCTAGAGCCTGAGCAGTTGATTGGCTTTTCTAACACAATATTGCACATTTATTCCTTAAGCAAGATTAAAACTTTAGAAGAATAAAGATTAGTCAGCAAGATTGGAATAGAAAACATTCTTAGAGAGTTATATTAACCAGAAAGAACCATTTGCTCTCCACAACTGCAAAAGTAAAAGGAGATTTTTCTTCCACAGTTTTGGATGGTAGAGTTCTGCAAAGACACAAATGGGGCCTAGTCACTTCTCAGCTCAGAAATCCCATTATTTTCTCTAACATTACTTATCTGGGTGAAGTAAAACATGCTTAAGGGTGTCAATAAGATGAGCAAACAGAAAAGAATCACGTTCTTAGAGATCTTGGTGTCAAGATACCCAGACAACTCTAGAAGATGCTGCTGTGCCCAAGGGGTGCTCGCACTGAAATGAGTAGAATAAGATATCTTCTCCATAAAAAAAAATGCTGGAATCTAAATCATTCCTGCTATCAAAAATCACTGGTGAGAAAGACTCAGTAAGCACCAAGGAGGAACAAGGGAAAGAAATGTGGCCTGGGAATGAAGAGAGAATAGGGATCAGGATGATGACAAAAAGCAAACCTGCTCAGACTTCCATCCCACTCAGGTGGGATGAACAGGCTGTGTCAGGTTTGAGCTGGTGCAAATCTGCATCATTTCATTGACGTCAGGAGGCTCACCCTCAAGTACATCACCTCTTCCTGCCTTTTAAGACCATCTCACAACTCACATTGCCTCTCACTACTCTCCATTCCTTAGTTTAAACAGAAATGCTGCTGAGGTAAATTAGTTCACTGGTTCTGGGGACATCATCACTGCACTAGCAGCAAGGTGTCATCCTTTCTAAAAGAGAAAAAAGCTTTTAGAGTGGCTCTTTTTTGGTCCACATGGCCTTCCTGAACGAAATCATGAAGTACAGGAGATGAGTGCACTGAAATCTCATTTCCCACACTGCTAATCTGATATCAGTTTACCACAATAACCGCTCTCTGGAAAAATAAACATTAGCTCAGAAGAAGGCAAACTACAAAATACAAAGAGATGAAATATTAAGGAAATTGTGAGCAGTCACTTGAGCTTGTACAGTAGCACTTAACTTTCTCACCCCAAGGGCTCAAGTGAGGTGAACGGAGCTACTGAAACTCATTAACCATGAATCCATTGTTCATTTTAAGCTTTTTATATGGGGTGATCGATACTTCTGAAACTGCGTGGGAACTGATGGGAGGTTAGGAACAAATAATAAAAGTGAAACCAGATTACAGGCCTGATCCTTTTTCCGCTGTGGTTTTGTGCAGTTTAATTCCTGGGGCCCTGTGGGAGGACCAAGGAGCTTCTGCTCACAATCTGATTCCACCTCTGATCCGTGCTCACGCCATCTTTTGTCTCACTTTTGTTTTGGAGCCAAAAAGCAGGCTGTTGAGGGTGAAACAAAATTTTCAATTCCGCCATGACAAACTTTCTGTCTTTAACAATGGCTTTGTGCAGTGCCTGCAGCGGTGGGGTGTGGGTTTTTTCAATAACCTGTGGTTTACATGAAGTCATTTTTTGTGAGACAAAACACTACTGAACCCTCCCCAAATATTACACCACCAGAGCAACCTGCTGTGGGACAGCACACAGTTTTCATGTTGAGGATTTGCGTCAGCAACATTTTACCAGTCCAAGACAAAACTGCAGTAGGAAAATACTCAGCTTGAGCTCTACCCACTGTCACATGGGAGATGCATGACAAGAGCCAACACTTTCAGTGGTAGCAGGTGACAAAGTAATAGTTGTAGGTAGGTAATGGACTGTGAGACTAAAATGGACACAAAGGACTTTTTGAAGTGTTGCAGAACAAGGGTTTTAAAAGTAAGGCTGCTGAGTGCATCTGTGAGGGGCATGATGAACCCTCAGGATGGAAATCTGCTCTTGAAATTGTCCTGTGGTAAACCTGGAAAGAGTCAGTGAAATGTCAGTAGTATTTCTTCTGCTGTGCACTGACGTAACTGAAGCAGAATGCGGTTGTAGCTATTTAAGTGCGGTGGATGAGCATTACTATCTGCCTGGAGAAACTGAGAGATGACGACAAAGTCATCCAAGGAGAGCCTTTGACAGTTGGCCAATATCCCAAATCTGCGCTATGGCATCAAAAGACAGCATTTTTTCATCTGAGCTGCTTCTCTACCAGCAGCAGGGGAAATAACCTCTTTCCTGTCTGATACAGGATACTTACAGTGCTGGAAAACCGGTTCCAAACCTGAAAGGTTCTTACACTGTACTCTGGATGGGGTGTCTGTACAATACAAAAAGCTGCTGTAATGAATGGTATTGGACAAGGATATTTTGCAAGATCCAGTGCCGTCGAATGGGCTGAGATTCTGGTGTGTATCATGAAATGTGGTAATTAAACTAAAATCAATGTCTGTGCTTGTCAGCTCTTGCTGTCTCATGAGCTCTTTACTCTTAATGGTGAGGGTAAAAACCAGTAGGTTATATATTTCAACTCTATCCTCTTTTCTGCTATATTGATTATAGAATCATGGAATCATAGAACAGTTTGGTTTGGAAGGGACCTTGAATTCTGAGTGCCTAGAGAATTTATAGGGACTCTCAGCCTCTTGCTACTGCATGCATCCTATTTATTCTTAACAAAGGACAATTTGACCATATAAATCTCACATTTGCATACGCTTTTGTATATCTTAAATCATTCCTCTCAGAGTTTCTGTATATGTAAACTTGCAGGATGCTTAATAGAGTATTTGAAACCCAATTGTAATAACTGCTTGTGGTCTGCTTTATTAGCAGACAGTATTCCTCTAGGATTCTTCTCCTTGCAAGAGCGTGAACAAACGTTGTCAAGTATCAGTGTTACCATTTATCACATCTACTGTACATCTTAGCCTGACACTTCAGACAAAAAGATGGAATTGCCAATTGCATCAGCCTTCTCCCGAGGCCTTTAAGTGCTGGAAGGGCAGCTGGTGGAGAAGTGCAGAGAGCGGATAGCCAGGGATGAGGGTGAGTGTGGGAGTGAAACAGCAGTCACAGGATATTCCTTAGCACTTTGTCTTTGTCCTGGAGCATTTGTGAAAGCCACTGAGTAACTAACTAATATCGCCTGGGAGAACGCAGGTTCCAGAGAAGGTGTTTGCAAGTTGTGATCTCATGGTGCTCAGAGAATAACAGTGGGAGAGTGAAGCAAGAAGGAGCTTGTGCTTTCTGATGGGAGAAAGAGATGGTTTGCTGGGTAACTAAAATCACCAGAACTGGCAAGTTCTCTTTTGGTTCTTTTCCTGAGCTTTGTACCAACTTGGCAGGTATGGATTTTTTCTTTGCTGATTGCAAGCCACCAAGGATGTAAAATGCTACTGTGAAGTTTGCTGTTCTGACGTAGTCTTCAGTTTCTGTGGGCGTGGAAAAACCTCATCTGCTGAAAATACTTGCAGTTTCTTTTTATGTATGAGGTTCAAATGTGCCAAGGAAAGGAGCTGGGTGGTCATGTGCAGATACATTTCTGGCCTAAAGGAACCAGAACGACTCCATCACCTTCAAAGTCCAATTAACATGACTTCGGGAGCTGGAATCTATATGCTACATGGCTTTAGTTCCCTGAACCCAGTGAACCAGCTGAAACCAGTGAATCCTATGGCCAACTACTAAACCTTCTGCTGAGGTAATGGAACTGGACAATGAAAGAGCCACTAGATTTTAAAATGTGGTCTGTGTTTCTGGACTGATAAGGAAAATGTGGTGTTAACTGGTTTTAGTGCATTTTCCTATGACATTAGGTTATCTGGATGCATTTATTTCTTCCTCATCAATCGGATAGTCAAATTTTGGCTTTAGAAATGTGTTCTGCTCTTACAGTACTTGAAAATCTGCAAGGAATTATATTTACATGCAGTATTTTGGTGCCTATCTCCGAACTGATTTCACCTCCGTGCATTTGGGGACCTGAGCCTCTGTACTGCTCTGCATTGATTTCTCCTCTGTACTTCCTGAATGAAAGAAGTATTTATGAGACTATGAGAATACAAGATACTACAGTATCTCAAAAGGCAGCAGACAACTAAACATATTGTGAGCATTTGGGCAAAAGCCATTGATTTAAACAATAGTTTTTAAACCAAAACAGTAGAGTTACAGTTTTGCCAGCATCTTAGTTTTTTATTGGGCCAGAGAAAAGTCGTATTTGAAGTTGTAATAAACCTGCAGGTTATCTGGCTGTATTTCAGTCTGCCTTATCAGGCAAACTGGCATTTGTATTCCAGCTCCAGAAATGTTATTGTGATGATGATGATGATGTGTGAAATGGAAACAAGACAATTAGCGTTTCAGACACGCCAAGCTGGCACTCAAACAAACTTACTCTAACTCAAAGGGAACAAATCTGACATGGAGACCATTCAGTGTAAATAGCAGCTACAAAAGAGCAGTATGCCTTTATTTTCCAATCACGGTAGGTTAACGACTGCTTGTTAGTCCCAAGGTGTTCTCTCCTTCCCCCAGTCCATTACTTTGGAAAAGAACTTGATTTTGTCCTTATTACCCAAATTAAGAGTTTGGATCGTGAATTTCAGTGATGAGGCATGTTTTATGAGCTATTACAGCTTTATTGGCAAGTGTCAGGGCGAAGTTGTTTAGGGACTGTGAGCACAGGAGTGGATGATAGAAGTCTTTTCATTTATTAATCACTTTAGTTCAGATCTGAAACTCAGCCAGCTGAAAAATAATCAGCTCTGGAGAATGGGCACATAGAGCAGAACACGGTCATAGCTTGTTCTTGACATCTGCATTTTACTGCTTGTACTTTAGGAGGATATGCCAGGTTTAATGACTCTGGATAATGCTGGGAAAATGTTCGTTATATGCGGAATTTTATTAGATTAACTGACTAGGAGACATTTTGTGACAAACTTCAGTGAGACACTGCCAATCCCGATACTTCACGTTTTAAATTGCATATTAAGTGTTTTCAATTTAACTACAAAAAATACATCACGAGTGGTTGCATGCTGAAGCTAAAAGATGTGATTAGAAACAAGGGGGAGCTTTTTGTTTGTGAAGGGCTATTTATCAGTGATACAATTTATCATGCGTCTGCCACAGCAGCTTCTTAATCCCTTGAAAATTTTAAACTGAAGGTGGGATTTTAAATTCACCCCTTCCTGCCCCCAGAAATGTTTCAGGTTGGTTTATGTAGGAATTAATTAATCATGAACTGTGTTATTATGCTGAATGTTCGCAACTGCTTTTTCTGACAGTATAATCTAGACATTTATCTCATGGGGTTTATGGGGTTTACAAACTTGACTAACAAACTGCAGGAAAATTGTAGGAGTCATTTACGTATTTGCAGAAATTGTGACAAGCTAACAAAGCAAATTTTAACTACTTTCTCGGGGTCACAGATCTTAAGATCTTAGAAAGGCGATAGACTTTCTGTGGACAAATTTTCAAGTGATGTGCACTCACAAGTTATTTGTGCTTGCAAGTTTTTCTGAGAGTTGCTCAGCACCCACCTTACTAGTAGTTCTAGGCAGGAAGGGGATTAGTTATGAAAATTCAGCCCCAGGATTCAGTGTTGAGGACTGCCAGGCACAGTTGGACTTTCTCTGACCAACCCTATTGTAAAGTATTTGTTCATAGAAACTGAATCAGATTCTTTTCTGGCTTCTTACCATCTCTCTAGCTATCTTGAGACTGATAATGGCTGCCCTTAGTATCTTGCAGAGAGAAGGGAAGGTAAAGATCAGGAATCAAACTGTTAATCTGTTTGAGAGGTGAAATCGGAAACCTTTAAAAAAATGTTATTGCACACTGATATTTAATTTATAAAACTATCAGTGCAGTGTCAAGATTGCTGTATTTAGTGCTATGACTGCATCAGTGCTAAGAGGGTGTTTGCTCTAAGGAGAGCAGAAGGGGGCGTGATTTGGTCTCAGGAGCATCTTGCTCTAGGCATGACCAAAGCACACAGAGACAATCCTGGTCACAAAGAATGTATCACTTAGCCGAAGGGGTGGAAGAGAAATGCAGACACAGGCAGTGATGCTGTTTGGTTTGCAACAGAACTCATTTGATACCAATTCCATAGTGTTAGCCCCTAGATGATTCAGTTTCTTACAAAAGGTATGTGTATTCAGGGGTCTGGGCTAGACAAAGTTGCTGAAGGTTTTAACAGCTGGCCTGTTGGTTTGCAGGTATCAGAGACTTCTTTGTTTGAGGGCCAATAGGAATAGCTATGATTGCTTTTAACATGTTTTTAGCTGGCAGAGCCTATCTGAGTTCCAGAAGTCTTCAAGACTTAAATTCCCCTGTAGCCCATGGAGATGGAAGCAGCAATAGATATCCTCCATAGACTGAAGGACCAGATAGCTGATGCTGTGACGCACGCAGACTCCCACGGCCTAGCAGGAGGGCGCTCATGTGGGGAGAGCAGTGCATTTGCAATTACATCTAAGAAAGCAGTTGACAGATACTGATCAGCCACATACAACTGTCCTTGTACCACAGTTACCCTTGCTGCTACTTGGAGTGGAGGGAGAAGGAGAGGATTTAAAACATTTTTGTTCATTAAAGTATAACAAAAGACCTTATTCTGCTCAGGCATACAGCCCACAAAGCTGTTTAGGGACTGAAAGCATCAATTGAGGCGATCCGGCGGTAGCAGAACAAAAGATCGCGGCCAGTGTAATTAGCTAAGTACTACATGCTGTTCCTTCACCCCACACTTAGTTAATCAATCAGGACTCTGAGTGACGATACGCATTTCAGGCGGACAGCTGAGTGAAAACCATCTTTTCCTCTGATAGGCAGGCTGAGGTCTTACACTGCCCAGAATCACCTGCGCTCCTCCGAACGTGGGTTGTGGTGTTCATATGCACATATTTTATCAGTCATTGAAATCACCTTCCCAACAGATGGACATCCAAAATGAAAGCAGTTCTCATGGCAAATGGTGACAAGAGGGAAGTATAGAGCACCGGTTTGGCACGAGCTCTGTACCAGTGTTAAGTCCTGTGAAGTAAGGGAAGGGGTGTCTCTGGTTTATGCCAGCTGAGGTGCTGGCTGGGCAAGACTCAGGGCAGCATGCTCAGTGCTGAAATGTAGTTACTTAAAAGAATGCTTGTAAAAGGAGTGGGGAAAAAAGATGCGTTTCGTAAAAAGTAAGTTGGAGTGAGCTACCAGGAACAGATTTGCTCTCTTGGGGTTCAGCAAAAGCACTCAAAGATGTGGGCTCCTTCAGTACGTAGCACAAAGCTGAGCGCTGAGTGTTGTCACATGCTTTGTTAGGCATTCAGGTCAGTGTCGCTGTGCAGCTGCGCCTGCTATCCCATTGCAGTGATTGTGAGCTGGTGGCTTCGGAGAGCGCCAGCCCCGTAAGAAACTGAATTCCTTGTCCCCAGAGCTGCTAGTTAAGCAAGTGTGACTCTGGTGCAACAAGGCCTGTTAAAATGCATTTCTTTGTCTTACACATTTGTGGAGGAATTCTAGTAAGGAAGAGAGGAGGGCAGCTTTATCATATCTGCTTTCTAATTCACCTAGACTGGGCTTCCTGAATGACTTTCTAAGGCAAAGGAAAGATAAGCAAAAGGGCAACTGGGAGGCTAAACATCGGGCTCGGACTGAGGAATGTCTGCCAAAATGCAGGAGCGAATCAAATTGCTAAGCCTCTGTTCAAACCTTGGAGTCTGTCCTGTCAGCAAAAGGGAGATTCAACAAAAAGAGGGTTACCTGGCCCTGGTCCTAATTCAGCTTGAGAAACAGATGCGAGGATTTTTGCTGTAACTGTTGCTCTCTGCAGCTTTTCAAAGAGCCAGCACTGTGCGTTTTTAATTATTAAGTTGGCAAGGGTGAGAGCAAACAGCAAGAGTTCAATATTTGCGTTCACAAAAGTCTCTGCTGGGACTGCTGGGAAGTCAGACTTGCAGCCCTAAGGTTTGTTGCCCCATTTCCCAGTGATTTTGCTCTTCTCCTGCCAGGCCCTTTGAACGTGATCTCAAGTCTTTAAAGCTCATTAAGCTGTTCACATTTTTAACACAGTCTGCTTCAATGCAGACTAGACAGTGCTTGTTTTTAACTTATTAAGTTAAAGGCACTGCTTCTGGGAGTGAGGATATCTTTAAAAATTATTCCCTCCATGAGATACACTGCCATCGACCTTGGGGGTCCCGTGTCACATCACAGGCCTTGCTGCTCTCACTCTACGCAGTACCTTCCTCTCTGGGTAGTGCTGGTGGAGGAACTGTTGAAGGGTTGTGATGGTGCTTGGTGTGGAGATAGCTGGGAAAACCCTTGCCCAAGAAGTAGATCATAATTTAGGTTCTGGAGGGTTTTAATACATAGGGTTAGTGGCACAGCAAGAGTTAGTTTTGTGAATCACTGCTTGCTGCTTCTTGGATTAAGCCAGGCCTAGCACAGACAGGAGTTGTTTTCTGAGGTAGTGGATCAGACTGGTATAGACAGGAGGTCAGACATTTCTGGGTTCAAAGCGTGGGTTTGCTTTGGATTTGGAAGCCTTGATGAAGGGTTGCTACTGGCCATCTTTAGTGACAGCAGAGTGAAATACCCATTCCAAGCCCTCTTACAGTGGGAGGACTTTTTCTTTGAAGAATACTTCTGTATAGGCTTCATCCAAACCTCACTAAATGGAAAAGACATAGACTGAATTTAGCTGTGCTTGATCAAGTCCCCAGAAGGATATTAGTTAAACTAATTCCAAACAGCCCAAGCAGTGTCTGCCACAATGTTTCTGCCTTGAGGATTCAAGTGTACTTTTTGTTCTATCCTCTTAGAACTTTTATGCAATCTTAAAGTTTTCTGCAGCTTGTTTGACTCAGAGCTGTTGCTGCGTATTTGTTTGCCAGAAGGGACATTTTCATCATTCGCAGGACCTATTTTTAAATTCCTCAAGGACTGCTTAAGTGAGAATGATATCCCAGAGAACTGTACAGGATGCTGTGGGTATGGCAGCTGATCTCAGGGACGCTGCGGAGCGACTTGGAGCCGAAACAATTGACCATATTCATTGAAGTGGCGGGGAGACCATAGGGAAACAGAATGTAGTTACCTTCACTGGAATTTGGCCAGCGTCCCAGCTACCTCTAATGCCTCTGCTTTTACAGGAATGTCCTCGGATTTTCATTAATGTATGATTCAGCTTATAAAAACATGTGCCTGCTGCCTTAGCCCCTGGAGCTATGGCAGTTAAAGAAATGCTGTTTAGCCAGTGTGTAACCACTGGCTTTAGCAGGCACATTCCCTTCCTCTCTAGCTACTTCTGCTCCCCCCTCCTTCTTTCTCCTTGCCATCGCCAAGATGCAAGAGTAAAGTTTCCAGTGTGTTGCAGGAACAGCACACGTGTGTGCCCCATTCAGGTAGCGTTCTGAGCGTACAGTCTTCATGTAGCTGTGGTCACAAAAAGCATGCTCTGTAAAATCAGTCAAATGGGGGTTCGAGGGGAACGGTCTCTGGTTCGCCTTCCAGGAGAAGGCCTGATCCTGGCTGTCAGACTGACTTACCTTCTGCCAGGGCATAAGGGCCCCATGGGTGCTCTTGACTGCTCCCATCATGCATGAAGCAGGAATATGATTTTTTTGGTGCTTAAGATCAAAGCTAAGAAAATGGAGAAAGTTGTGCAATATTGGGTTATAAAGAGCTCCTTGTACCCAGTCCAGCTAACCCCATACGCATTCATACATCACCTTGTGTCTTTAATGCTGATACCTCTGGGAGCCAGCACTACATGCTAGAAGAGAGGAGACCAGCAAGTCAAACGGGCCTTCTCATGATGCAGGAGTTAGGTCACGTTTTGTGTGCTGCCCTGGTTTAGATACAAAACTGGAGTAAGCCTAGCAGCACTCATGGAAAGCATGCCTTTGTAATCCAATTCTTTCCTGAGATCAAGGGCCTTTTGCTGCCGATAGGAAAACAGGTCATTTCACATTGCCCTTGTTAGTGGGAATCTCATAGTTGTTTGTTCTATCAGTTTATTTTCAATGACATTTTTGGAAACAGAAGAGCAGCAAAAAAATATGAGAGAACTGTGAGAAACCAGGAAATGGGTACCAAGTGGAGGAGAAGGCAGGAAAGGAATGCACATTTTCAGTTTGCATTGGAGATGCTTGCGGTGGACTTTTCCCTGGCTTATATGGCAAAACAAGAATTTGAAACCCTTACTGTAGGGAGGCATTTACATGTCGTGCTGGTGGGTGTAAGCCCTGCGTCAAGGTGTAAATACAAGCTCCCACAAAGTTAGCAGCCATCTGAGCTGAATACTGAGGTTTGTCTTCACACAGAAAACAGTTTCAAAAGACAGGCTTAAGCGCAAGAGCTCTCTGGCATGCAGGAAGGAGTGAAACAGTGGGCAATGTGCCTGGTGTTTTTACAGGTATGTTTACTTCATCTGTCTCCAAGGCACCTGACAACAGCGCTGGCTCTGAAAACTTGGACCTGCCTCAACCTGAACTGCAGATAAATTCATTTATGTGTCTACGGCAGCTAAAAATAGTTTTGCCAAAAAAGTGCTTGGCTTGGTAAGTGAATAAGCTTGGAAACGCAGCTGTAAATCCCCTTCCCTAAAAGAAGGAAAGATGTGGCTACTTCAGAGAATTAAAGTAGGGAGAGGGGTAGGTGCTATGCACGTATCCTAACGAACCTCAGTGCTGCTAGTACGGCTGGGACAGGACAAAACAGAGCCGAGCCTTGCTGCCTGAGCTGTTAACTGGATTTTCTGGGGCATATTCTGGAATCAGAGCTCCATGCTCAGGCCTGCTGCTGATGGTCCCGAGCTAGCTAAGTTGAAAGTCACTCCTGCATATTGTATGAGCTGCAGCGGTTTGGGAAGCTTCTTTCTGCTGAGAGCACTGTTGAACTGGGGGAAAAACTGCTGCCTTCTTGAGAGGATGATAAAGGCTGGACCTCTGGAAAACAGACATTGTACTTTATAAGGACTCGAGCTCTTCCCATGCATCATCTGTCAGGATACCTGTAAAAGAAACACGAAGACCAGGCGCTAGCACCTTTGCTCTTACTACTGTGAGAGCGGCTTTAGGGAGTACCTTTCCTTGTCACCCATATCTGAAGGGATTTGTTTAAGGTAGAAGAGAACTAATGTGCTTCCTTGCATACCCAGCAGTTTTTGCATTATTAGTGTCCACATCTGCAGTGTAAAATTAAGAAGAAAATTCCTGGATTGCTATGAAATGCCTTGCTAATCACTAGCTAAGCCTGCTCTTACTGTCTTACTTTCAAAATTGCTCCAGCATTTTCCTGAGCTGGCCAAAAACCCTCCCTGCGCAGGTTGGAGACATTGAGGCTGACACGTGGGCAGGACATTCGGGGGTGCACTTGGCCTCTTGGGCACTAGTTTAAAGAGCTGACACGGAGCACAAACAAAATGAATTCAGTTATCCATTGTTCAGTAGCCGAAGGTACTCTCAGGACAGACTGATAGGGAACGTGCTCTGAACCACAAGGCTGAGGGTACTATCAGCAAAAATGTTGGAGAGCTGCAGAGCGAAGAGACCACGGAGATCGTGGCTGGCAGAGTGGGAAGGACTGAAAAATATCAGCCAGACAGGCTGAAGAGATCAGGACTCCTTTTCTCTCATTTTGTAATTAGACAGGACTGCAGCATTCCCTGGTGAGTCTGCCTGAGTCTTCAGTATGGAAATTAAGAAATAAGGTAAATGCCACTGTTTAAAAGTTTGTTCTTGCTTTTCCACACCACAAAATTTGTTCATGTATCTCCTTTTGAATCTTTGAGTTATTGACTCTGGCTTAAGTGCAGCAACTCTCTGTTTTCACAACAACAGTAATAATTGAATGCCGTTTCAGATTAATTTGCCGCTCGTGCATAACTCATGTTACTGAAAACAGAGCTACCCATAGGTTTGAAGGCTGAAATTCAGACTTAGGATTGAGCTGACAGGGTTTCATTCCCCTTCTCATTAACACTACATGAGCTGCTCTTTTAGCCCATCGTTAGAAAAACATCCCTCACTGTTGAGTCCCACCACCTGCAAACGAGATGGTAGTGCAGAGAAAAGCAGTGGTCCCTTGAATTTCGAACTGCCGCGGGGTGGCAGCAGGGGACAAGGAGAGTGGCTGCAGGATGTGGGATCCCAGCAAACCGCCCAGAGCTGTGTATCTTGCTCGCAGCGTTTATTGCTACATCTCCCTGCTCCTCCCAGTAAGACCACTAAGCCCTGCAAGACATCCCCAAGGCCTGAGCAAGAACAGGCTTTTCAGTTTTCCATGCTCTTTTCCATTTGGATAGCCTGGTAGGACCTTGTTTAGGAAAGCACTCGTGCACAGCAAAGACTGTGAAAGAACCACTGCCGCGTGGGTTTGTGGTGAGTAGGTTCCCAAATGTTCAACCAGTTTGTCCTTGCACAACATCCCAGGATCATGTGTGAGTGCAGGTAGGTGTGCACAGCAGTAGGATTAGACTGGTCAGAATCACAGAGGCATTTTGATCTTTAAGATACACATTTTTCCTGTATTAAATTGAAACTGATTGCTCAGCTCCGTCCTGTGCTTTCGCTCATTTCTGAGTATTTGTGATTCTTTACTGTTTGAGGGTTATGGCAGTGTCACAGAAAATGCTGCCACAGAATTCTTTTCGTGGGTGGATTTGAGGCGACTCTCGTAAGTGGTGTCCGGAAGTGCTCTTTGCATGGACACTGGTGCTGCAGATAGCCATGCCTTTGTACGATGTGCTTCCATGCTCCGGTGCGTGGGGGAGCAGAAGCAATGCATTCTGCTGCACAAATGCCCTTTTTTTTAAAATAGCTGCTGTACTTGGATCTATGGAGCTGACCATCTCAACAACAGTACGGAGGATCTCAGAGAAATAGTCTTCCTTTTGTCTCTAAGAAGCTCTTCCTTCAAGAAAGCCCTAAAACACATGGGAGGTGCAGTGAGGAGAAGGGGGCAGGGAAGAAGGGTGACAGGCTGATCTGTAGGCAAGGAAAATGAATCTCCAGGGTTGTGAGCCTGGCATCTTTCATGGGCACTAAATTCACTTGAGAAGACTTTTTAATAATTATGGAAGGCTTGAGAAATAAAGAAAGGGTTTGCCAAGTGTGATGTGATGACAATGGCTTGGACCGTAAAATTCCTCTTTTGTACTGGCACTGTCACTCTAAGCCATGCACTGTTGCCATTATCTGGTCTGAGGGGAGTTCTCGCTGTGTTATTGTGAAGTGTGTGTGACCTGGCAGTGAGTCAAAAAGCATCGAGCCGCCGTGCTGTGATGAACCAGCCCAGCTACTTCTGGAGAGTCCGTTAGCATTTCCTTCTCATTACCTAGGGATGCCAGCAGTACTCTCGTGCCCTAAAGGACATGTCTCTTGATGTGGAGCTGTTTTAATTGCTGTTCACTGCTCTAAGCTTCTATCTTCAAAGAGTCCCTAAAAATTTTGATGTCTGATTTTCATTAAAATGAGAAGTGAATACCTAAATCCCTTAGGCAGCTATTGAGTGCCTGGCAAGAGCTGCAGCCAGTTCATCAAGTATGGCTCTGGTGCATCATCTTTTTTTTTTCCGTCTCAGATATAGACCTCTTAGTGGTTATTAGTTTGCATTAGTAGGCTCAGGGAGGAAGGAGGAGCATGGTGAAGAAGGGAATATAAGACAAAAGAAAGAAAGGGAAATGACAGCACAGTGAGGGAGAGGACAACCACAGCAACCAGAGAAGAATGAAAACTATGGAGACAAGTGGGAAGGACATCCAAGAGCAGTTCCTCTTCGTTGTAGAAAAGGGAAAGTTGCTGTGAGAGAAAATGGCTCAATGCTGGGGACAGGGTAGAAATATTGAAGGGGGGAGTCTCATTTGGCATCGGCGCAGCGTGACCCGGCAGTCAGAGTAGAGAGTGCAGCTCCCGCACTAATGTGTGATTCTTTCTGTGACCCTGGAAAAGTTACATAAACATTGCTTCTGGTTTTATTCCTCTCTTATTTTGGGACCATTCTTTCTGCTGTATTCCCATGGTGTTGAAAGGTCAAATTAACTAATGAAAGGGAAGTTCTTTAGGATCATTACTACTGTTGTCATTCCTGTTATTAATAATGTAATGGCAGTGTTAATACTGGGGAAGGGAAATAAGGGAAAGAGAAGTGACAAACATCAAAAGCAGTAACTGGCCGTGCTGGGGCCAAGGATCTGTCTCCAGGAGAGATAAGTACTACCTGTTTCAGTAGCCACAAAATCCCGTAGTTTAGGTTTACCTAATTTGTGGAATTACCTGATTGCAGGGCAGATTTTCTTGACATTTCTGTTTTGAATTCCTACGAACAATATGCCAAGGCAGGAAGTTCACTGGCTAATCATGTGGTGAAAAAAACTCTCAACAACTGTACTTTGCTGGTTGTCTTCTTTCTTCTCCAAACTGACCACGGGTGCATACATCTAAGCCACATCGTCTGACATGGAAATGTTTTCCATTTACCCAAAAGGACACAATCCAAAGAAAGTTTCCTGGCAGTTGGTCACCCTGTCAAGCTACAACCTCTAGGGGTTATGGCAATATAGGTGATATCAGCAAGTATAGGAAAGTAATACAAAAGTCTGGGCAGACTGTAAAGCAGCCTGTAAAAAAAGGGCACAAGGCACTCCTTGTAACAAGGATTGAAAGGCAAGTTCCAAACGTCGTTTGCTCCTTGGTTTTAGAGGAGGGAGATGAAAGGAATAACTACATTTCCTACTGTGGCAGTTCCTGTGGCGCTAGGTTTGGCTTTCCCCAGGCTTGAAAAATTGTCCTTGGAGTAGGAAACAAATATAATTTCGCAGACGCATTTCCAACCGGTTTGTTTTCCTAGATGGCAAGGACAGGAGGAGGGAGGGTACATAAGGTCACACTGTGAGAGCAGAGTATGTAAAGCAAAAGAAACTGCCAACAGCAAAAAAATAATAACGCATTCCTATGCCTATTCATTTGCACTCAGTGACATTTCTTGATGTGGTCCTTGTAAATTTTACGTTTTGGTTTGTGTGTGAATGTTGGTCCGTGACATCCCACAGTTTGAGGGGTATGCTGCAACCCCCAAGAAGGGCTGTTTGGAGAGTAGGGGGTACCCATGGAGAGGATTTGGGAGCAGTTGATGTCACTGACTGAAAATCCTAGGGTTTCTAGGGTTCAGGCAGTCCCTTACCTCAGTTTTTGTAATTACAACAGTTACCACAGTCCTATCTCCAGCGTTTTCTGGGGCATGGTACTGGGCGAGAAACATGAATCTCTAGTCTCAGTTCATCTCTGTGGGTAAAGGTGGTGCATGCTGCATTGGCTCCTGCCACAACGGTCAGGATGGAGATGATGATGAGGATGATGAGTGGCACCCAACGCACGGGGAACGGAATAGGAAAAGGAGTGGCTGGGGAATGGGGTGTGTGAGGAGACCTGGGTTTAGCAGTGATCCTCAGCTGCCATGGTCTTCCAAGGTACACTGCTGCGATGCACTCAGTAGCTCTGCAGTAGCTTTGAAGCAGTGTCCTCTCATATGTTGGGCAGCCACGTGTTTGATAGCCCCTCAACTGGACTGTAATGGGCTCACTGTCTAAATGTCATAAGAACTAGGGTTTTAATTATTGAGATGTCGTGAGAAATGTGAGAAAGGACTCCGAAGTTGGGGGCAGGATGGCAAAGCAGGGTGAAAAAGGGAGTCCTGCGTGCAGAAACCTTGGGTGTGTTTGGGGCAGAGCAGACCTTTCCAGCAGACTCTTTGACAAACAGCTATTTTTAACTCTCACATTGCAAAGCAAATATTAACTCTCAGACATGTGCAGTCACTGGCTTTGTGTGCTCTAGAGAGGGGTGAGCAGTATCAGATACAACAGGCTAACAGGGAATGAGTTCTTGTAGCCCCTTGAGCTGATATTGCCCTGATAATCGCTGCAGACCAAACAGGATCAAGTTAACGTGCTCCAGGCCCCAGTATTTGTATCACCTGGTAATATACCCTCTGTGGCATGCATGGAATGGATTGTTTGCAAAAACCAGAGAGTGAACAAAAGAGTGAGGCTCTCTGATTCCCCCATGTGCGGGTAGGGTGAGTTCTGCATACAAGAGTCTGCTGGGATAAAAGCTGGCCTCATGCAGGAAACAGAGAAAGAGCAGCAGAAAGCGATCCCTCAAGTTTTAACACCGAAAAAGGGCGAGCATTACTCTGCACCGGCACAGGCACTGCTTTGCCGTAGTTGCTCTGTCTGTGACTCAGGAGCACATAGGTGGGTTTTTTCCTTGCCTTGCCCAGTTGCTGTGTGCTGTGAACAACAGGAGGGAAAGGTAGGAAGAAGCATGATATGCATTATGAGAAGCATAATGATGTTTGAAATACTGACTCCCAGGACACCCTGCTGTGGAGCAGCAGGCAGACAGATGCTGGGAGAGCCAGGAAAGAAGCCATCTCCTGTCCTCTAGCCATCTTTTCCTCTAGCCTCTGGGTTAGCAGGAGAAGGACTGTTTGCTGCCACTGCAAAGCAAGTCAGAATGTCGTTCTGCTGTCAGTCGCTGGGCACGTTACCGATGGCTTTCTGCTGGCTGAAAATAAGCTGATTTTCCCCCTATCCTGCAGGTGTCTTTCTTCTCCTTGCCTCTAGGTTCAGTCCATACATTGCAAATGTCACCGTGTAGCCAAGAACAGGCTTTGCCGCTGTCTTTCTGCTTGCTGTTGTCCCAGCTTTTCCACATCTCTGTTCCCTGCCCCTCTGTTTGTCTAACCTGTCTATTTATACTGTAAGGCTTGGGGCAGGAACTGTCCGTGATAATGTGTTTGTGCCATGCCTCTAAAAGAGGGACCTGATATGCCTCTAGGCATTACCGTAGAGCAAACACAGATTAGTTCCTTGTCTTATATATATTGAGAGGGGTGGAGAAAATTTATTGTTAGTTTTGCCTCTTGATACAGTAAAGATCCTAGAGGCTTCTTGAAGGCCTGAATCACGGCTGTAGCGTAGGTCCATCTTTCTTTGTGCATTGGTTGAAAGAAGCCTTGATTTTCCCTGCTCCTTCCACTTTTAATGTAAAAATCTCTGTGGGAGCCTAACAGTTCTGTGCATAAGAAGGTGAAAAATGATCTTTAGAGCTAAGCTTTCTTTCCTCCAGTGCCTTAGGAATTTAGAGTCACCAAGAGGAGTCAGACGCAAACTCATCCAAGCACGTCTTCTTATCTCTTGTAGCTGAAGCCAGCAATCTGTTTTCTGTTCGCTTCTTGCCACTTTTTGCTGAGGGGCTGACTGCTGAGATTAACCTTGCTCTCAGGACAGGAAACAATCACACAGGAATGGAAAGGTGTGGAAGTGTTGGAGCCTGCAGGGTGGTCCTAGGAATGACTGAATCCTCACCACTTGCGAGTAACTTGTATCCACCTTGCATGGATCACAGTGGCATTTCCACAGCTGGATTTCTGCTTTGGTGCCCACAGCCACCTTGCTTTGGTGCCTGCCCTTGGTAAATTGTACTGGAAAAGATGCTGGTTCTTCAGGCAGCCTCTGTCTGCACTGGCACAGGGACACTCCAAGATCTGGTTTCCAGATCATCCAGGACTGGAGACTGCAGGAAAGCCGTCCGGTTACTCCTTTGCTCCCATGCTGGGTTTTCCCCTGAAGTGGGGACAGCTGGGTGTGCAGCCAGTGCCATAAATGGCACAGGGTCAGTGATGCTCCCTGCTGTGCTGGGGTAGTGCAGGCGGGGAGAGAAGGGGCTGGTGCTCAGTCATCAAGGGGTAGCAGGTTTCCATCTGGATCTGTAGCACTTGGCGGGGAACAGGCAACACTTTGCTGCTGCTGCATGTGCCTCATTTTGGCTTTTGGGAATACCTGTAACAGGTGAGGTCCTGGTCCCCTTTGGATCAGAAGCTCTGTACCATTTTCACCGAGCATCCTGGACAGATTCTAGTTTGGGTAAATACAATTTGCTCGCCTGAAATGCCCGCTCTGAAAAAACCATGCGCAGTTCCTGCTCATTTCAGCTTTCGTCAGGTCCAGCCTTCGGCACAGGCAAAAGGAGGATTGCCTCAGGCAGCGGAGCTGGGGAGCAGGAGAGGAGTAAAGCCACAGGAACTAGGAGTGATTTCTCCAGACATGTCTTCAAGGAAGCTCATCTGCCTCAGTGAGGGATGGATGGCCTTCCTCTCTGAGCAGCACCTCCTTTTGGCCACCATGAAGCGGGGGAAGCAGCTTGGACAGCAGCAATGCACCCCAGCAGTGGGGAAGGGAGAGGGAAAGGGCTGGGAGCTGGCTCTGCTCCTTCGTACCCCACTTTCCTCAGGGCTAGCTGCAGCACTTTACCTGAAGCCAAGTGCACCTGGGGCTGGCAGAAGAGCTGAGAGAGGATGCCAAGCTCTTGCTGTCTTGGTCTCTTCAACTACCTGGGGAGGGCGTAGCATTGGGTACAGCTCTCTCACAGCCTTGACATCGAATTTTGTTATTTCTGAGAACTGAGGCAGCATATTATATATATGTCCTTAGAGCATGAGCTGATGAATTCAGTGGAGGGGCAGGTGAGCTGATTTTGTCCTGACAGGTAGGAAAGAAATGAATCTGTCTGTCCCCAGAGACACATACACACACATAGGCTGCAAAGAAGCCGTGAGCTGTCTGTGACAGTCTGGTGCAGCCCTGAGCTCGTGACTCCTCTCTGTATGGGGTCAAATACTGCTGAGTTTCCCTGATGTCAGCCACAATGCTAAAGTCAGAGCTGGTGACCCTCACTGCCAGCATGGTGAGTAGATGTCCCTCCAGATTTACAGTGGTGCCTCTCTGACATAGTATCTGGAAAATGAGCCTGGGGATGCCAGTAGTGTTAGAGTTGTGAATGGTAGTTCTCCTTGCTAGGTGTCTTGCTCCAAGCCAGGTAAGTATATTCATTACCACGTTTCCGGCTGTGTGTGGGAGACAACAGTTGTTTTGCCTATGTTAAATAACTTTTTTTTTCTTTGAAGTGTCAGAAAGATTTCATAGCACTGCTAACCCTCCAAAGCTGTGTACTTTAACTTGTTCTACTGAATAAAGTTCAGGCTTTCAAGGTGAATTCATTCTGTGTGAACCACCTGGAATAAATTAGTCTTTCCACTACTATGCTTTGTACATGGGAGCAGAAACGTTACTGTGGAACAATACAGAGCACTATGAGAAAAAATCCCTTCCTTGCTTCCCTGCAGAATGAAACAATAACCAATTTGGAAACACTTTCCTTGACTTGGATTAAATGTCAATAACTAAATTCTCTCAAGATGCATGTCTGCATCAGGGGTGGGGAAATCCAGCAGAGACACGGCTCCAGGGGGAGACCTTTGACTTAACTATTTTTCGATTGAATTGTCTTAACTGCTCTGTCGCACTGACACAGGGGCTGGGGACAATGGGGAAGAATTTCTGTCTGCTGCATGGGAAACACTCACTGCCCGCAAGTTGTGACATGGCATTAAGTCTGAATGAGGGGAGCAGCATATTCTCTGGAGTCATTCAGCTGCACTGCAACTTTGTTTTAGGTTTGAGAACCATCTCTGAACTCCACAGGGGCTTAAAAATCTCCGTCTCCAACACGAAGCCTAAATCAATCAGCTACTCGATGAGTTTACTGAGCAAGCCAAATTTGGCCCAGTGGGCCTCTGTGTGCACTGCTCTGTCCTGGGTGCAATACGCCACTGGTCTGGTTTGGCTTTATTATGCCTAATGAGGGGGCAGATAAAAGGAAGACCCCGGTCTCACCTGTTTGGCATTCTAATCCAGGCACTGAGAGGTGATTAAAACCTTGACTGTTGAATTTGGAAACCATTTTCCTGTGTTTTCTCTCACACACGCAGCTGGTATAACCCTTTCCCCCAAGTTGCACCAGTGCTAATGACCTCATAAGGGACAAGGAAGAGATGAACCCCAGACTCACTGGAAATCCATCATTCCACTAGAAAGAATGAAAATGGTTCCAGTAAAATATTTGAAAGCAACAGATCTAAAGCAGAGAATTTTTCTATAATGTTGCTCCTGGGTGAGTCACGGACTCCTCGCAGCAGCAGAAGCTACCTCTCCCAGTTCCTTTGTGGAGCAAAATTTCTTCCTTTCACCCTCGTCGGTTCCTATAAAGTCTTTTTCAGCAGCTCAGGAATTCTGAACAGCCATCTCCAGCAGTTCATTTGTGACGCTTCCCTTCCCATCATTATAGTATCTGACACGAAAAGGGCAGTAGTTTGTCATTGCAATTGCTGCTACTTCTGTCAACACCCGGCTAGGCTGGCTTACTGTTTCTTCCAGAGCATCTCCCGGTGTCACTCAGCGGTTGTACTGACCTGCTGCGTGGCACAGCTCTCACTTGTGTAACTGCATACAGTGTGCATATATATTTGCTTGCTTGCTTCTTTTTTTATTGAGAAACTTCTGGAAGTAAGTTTACAGTTTAGGAATCACATGCACCATTCAAAATGTAAAAGACACAAAGATGGAATAATCCATCTTAAAAGCTACAGAGAATTTGTTGTTACAAAAGCTCCTCAAAGAAAGGGAACAGAAAAGAGGAATAAATAAAGAAAACTTCTTTAAAATAATCAAGAAAGGATCTCAGTTAGACAGCATTCTCTGAACCTACAGTAACCATAGCGAACCAAACAAAAGACAGTAGTAATAAGTCTTATGTATCCTTGGTGATCTGCTTAAGCAACTTCTTGCTTTTACAGTAAGCCAAAAAATGGGAAAACAGATGAGTTCAAAGTCTGCTGCAGGATCTATTGAATGACAAGAAGCCTCCTCTAATGCAAGAAAATGGACTGGAGCGTTAATGCAAAGCAGGACCAGGGGTGGCCTTTGGGATTTTCAGGACAGGGCAGTGGGCTTGGAAAGCTTTACTGCAGTAGAGACAACTGAAGGGACTTGAGTTTGCGTCAGCCCAAGGAGACTATTGAGGCGGTTTGAAGCGGGTGTATTTCAGGAGAGGCCAGCTTGGCAGGGAAAATCTTGTTCTCTCCTTCTGAAAGAACCTGAAAGAATCAGCTAGATATATTTGTGGAAAACAGAAGAAAGAAAGAGATGTGGGGGAGATGCTGAAATCACAGAAGTTTGATGGGGTTTCACAGGAGGTAGATGGTTGGTGGTACACCCTCTGGAAGGGGATACTTTTCTGTAACTTGGTTTTAACTGGGATGGACTGTGCCCAGGGTCAGGGCCTTGAGCTAGGGGTTCACAGAGACAGCCCCTGGAATGAGAGGCAAGATTTGGATCATCGCCACCCACAGAGACACACATCAAATAGGACAGAAAAAGGTAGTAATGTTTGTGTCCATTTTACAGGTGGGAAACTGAGGCACAGAGACCAAGAGTCTGTCTGTTACTGATGAATGTTTTACTGTACAGATGCCCCTGCTGATTTCAAGGAGGGGGGTTCTTCTCCCCACGTGGCAGTGTCTGGGCAGCTGGCTCTACTCACAGCACCTACAGTAAGACCAGTCATTGAATTCAGCCCCGTAAGGTTTAGCCCAGCACACAAAGTTCAAAACTAGCCTGGTTTTTAGGTCTTCCTCCTCCCTGTACTCATCAGAGTCACCTCTCATAACTAGACTTGGCTGAGGGGTTGGCTCAATCCAGCCAAAAGGAAAAAAATCTCCAGTCCCTGCCCGGCTCCCGCTGGCCCCTCCTGCTCCTGATGGATGAGCAACAAGCCTACCCCTAGAAGGTTTGCTGGCTGCATACCACCTTGCTTTTTTCAGCTTAAACAAACTATAAGAGGTCTTACTGGCTATTGATTGACCTCTTGTGCTAGGTCCTGTGGCTCACAGTGATTACATTTTTGGTGCAAGTGACTGTTGAAGATGATTTTGACAATGCTGTGGCTGCTCGAACTACTCCAGCACAACTTGCACACTTATAGCAACAGGCTGTGTTGCTGGCTCTGCCCTTGCTGACTGACAGCACTTAGAACCACTTGAGATCTGGGGAACAGTTGAAGACTTGCCTTCTCGTTTCCTTTCACTTGGCGTCCACAGGGCTGTTCAGAGAAGGTAACTGCATGCAGAAGTGGCCTGCCTGCGTATTATTTGGCTGCTGTGGCGTGCATAGCTTTGCAAGCTTCTTCCATCCTTAACTGCTCAGTGCATCACAGGGCCGGCGGATTCCATCCCTGACTTTGCTCAGCCTTGTCCAGTGAAGCAGGTGTTCATTTAAATAGGTTACACGTAGGCTGAGGTTTGTTTGCTTTGTTGATAATTGTTACACTGGGTAGAGATAGAGCTTTGTGTTTAGAGTGCAGCTTGTTTTGTTTGAATCATTCGGTCCTTTCATTGAAATAGCACCGCACCTTAAACACAAATATTTTCAGAGGCATTCAGAGAGAAGAAATGAACGTGGAGCATCTGAGCCTTCCTTTGGGAGACAGCGCCTTGTTTCTGGACTTTTGGTGGGGACTTGGGAGTCTTTTTGCCTCTTTTGACTCTCTGAGTGGTAGTGCCAGCTCACAGCCCTGTTGTGAATGTTTTCCTCCAGGAACTTTAAGAAGTTTGTGTCCAGGGAAACCCCAGCCAAACAGATGACACAAGTGTACCTAAGCAATAGACAGATGAGAAGGCTAACAGATTATTAATAGATGAGATAACTATGTAAACAACAAAAGATCAAACCATATCTGCATTTACAGTCTCTCTAGGTACGTAAGTAATACGGTTTCAGTGCTGCCATCATCAAAAGCTTCTAATCACAAAAAGTAGGTCTTGTTTTAGGTCTTGCTTGTGGATAGTTTAAGTATACCAGAGCAAAGCAGATCATTCTCCGCCGCTGGAATTCCTTGCAGATGACTCTGTACTCCTGCTAGCAAACTTTCCTTTAAGGCATTCTTTACTATGGTGCTGTGGCTGGCTACGTGGCCTTGCAAGCTGCAGCTTAAGAGCCCTTGGCGTAGGCATAAGCTGGAACGCATCAGGATTTGAAGAAAGATTTCTTTCAGAGCTGTGCATAATGTTAGCAACCTTATCGGAAGTATTGCGGAGTTTAGTATTTCCTTAAAGTCTGTGACTTCACATTATTTGTAAAGGTGATTATGAAAGAATCCAAATTTCCATTTTCACTAAAAAAAAAAAGGAGAAAAAGAAATGTCTACCCCACGTGGCTGCAAAGAGAACCTTAAAACAGTGATCCCACGGAGTGAAAAATCCTAGATTATATAAATGCAGTTTGGACTGTTAGAGCATAAAGCACAGATCACAATTTTGTTGATTTTTTAAGGCCAGGGTTCATCAAGGCAAAGTTAATACAAATGCTTCTGATGAGTATCTCAGCCTTTGAAGCAGTTGGTATTTGTTACGGGAGATATTTTTCCAAGAATGCCTTTTTTCCATTATATGTGATCTAACATAACAAAACCAACCAAACAAATCCTGTCTGATGGCTATATCACAAGTTAATCTGACCCATAGTATCCCACTCTACTGTATTCCATTGAAATGATACCCACCCGTTTTCCTTTACAGCAGCAACAAACTGGAGCAATACTGCATTTTTAGTTTGTTATTTATTTATGCTGGCAGCAAGGTCTAATGTTTCATCTCTCACCCTTCCTGGTAATTGTGATACAAGGCTCTTTATATGAAGTCTCATTCCTGTGGTTTTATCCATTCTTCAGAAGAAAAGAAAAAACTCATTCATCAGTGGAATGAGTTCCTGGTAGGATGAATGATGATTTTTACCTGCCTTTGTAAGGGGTTCAGAGAATTTATTAGCTCATGTTTGTGGAAGTCAGAATTTAAGTTTTAGAAGGTACATGAGCTGGAATGCTATTGTTCAGAGGAACAGGGCAGTTCTCACAGCTTCACCTGTGAGAAATCACCATTCAACACTGAAACTAACGTTCTGGTGAAAATCTGGGTAACACGTCTACATGTGCTGAGTTACCTGTCTAAGTCATGGCTCAGTTGCACCTTGCCTGGCCTGACTTTGAGATAAAGGTAACTTGCAGAAGCGCGCGTGCAATTTCACTGCTCAGAAAATGGAACCCCTGCGAAGAGCAGCCCTTCCCCTGGCTGGATCAGAGTCTTATTCCAATTCAGATACATTTCTTCGTCTCGATATGATGTCTGGGAAGTTGAAGGCCTGAAGGAAGAGATTATACTTCTAATGTGTTAAAGTTAAGTGTGGGTCATGTGACAATTGCTAACACAGGTCACAGCTTCTGTTGAACAGGGACTGCCAGGTGCTTTCAATATTAGGTTTTGTAGTGGCAAATTTTATAATAAAAGCTATTTCAATCGCACTCCCAACCGGTGGTTACTCCTCAGTTTCCAGAAACTCAGGATTCGCAGTGCATTACCCCATATATAACCTTGCCCTCTGCTATTCTAGGATGCCTTTGCAGAGAGGTAGTGCATTAGTGCACAAAGCTGAGATTCAGAGATTCTGGGCCAAATTTTCGTGTCCTCTGCCTTGTCACTTACTTCTTTGCAGACTTGACGTATTTCTGCTGGCACACTGATGGAGAATCAGTGTGCATGGATCATACAAATCAGAGGAAAGTGCCCCCGGATTCTCCTTGTAGCTTTGCCACTGCCTAGCCTCGAGCAGGCTACTTGCTTTCTCATAAAATTAAAATAATTGTCTACTTTCTTTAAATCCCTAGCTGCAAAACACTACAGAGGTGCTGCATACACCTGTGTGCATCTGCTTTGCTGCTGGTCAGTAAGCATGAAGCTGTTGTTAATCAGCCAGCTAGATCACATAGAGGAGCTTGAACAAAAAAATCACATCCAAGCTCTTCTAATCCCGGCTTTACCCTTGGGCTTGTGCTTGGGTGCTCTTATCAGGAGGCGTTCCATGGCCATTTTGCTGGCGTTTACTGCTTCCAAATACCAAAGACTTTTCAGGCTTATTCAAAGCAATGCTTCTTGGCAGAATTAATTTGGCTGCAGATACCCAGCTTCCCTCTATATGAAATGTAGGGATGGCAAGCACAGACCTTTGAGCAAGCTGGCTGGCAAAGGGAGACAATGTTTCTTAGTCAAAGAGCTGTGTGTGGGGCTGGTAGACCTAATTCCTTCAACAGAAATGCATGCTCCGCTCTGCCTGTGATAGCCAAACCGTGGTAGGCATGCCTGACCATTTCTTTCTCCTCTCCTGTGCAGATCGAAGAGGGCGGTAAAGCTGACTCCCTGCCTTCCAAGCTGCAGGCTGGTGACGAGGTGGTGAACATCAATGAGGTGGAACTGAGCAGCTCCAGGAGAGAGGCCATCTCCCTGGTTAAAGGGTCCTACAAGAAACTGAAGCTGGTCGTCCGCAGGTAGGCAAGATCCAACCCTCCTTCCGTCCCTTTCTCCCGCCCTGCAGGCTGTCATAGCCGTTCCCCTCACATCTCCAGCTGAAAGCCTGGTGAAGAAAGCCATGACCTGGCCTGATCTTTGCAAAAGCCTTGTTTGAAGCACACAGGCATGAGCCCAAGGGCGAACATTTGTTCTTTTTGGCCAACATTTTTATGACTCCTTTGTCACTGATTTGCCCAAGCACGTGAAATCCTTATCCACAGTATCCATACTCTTCCACTGCTCCCCTGCCACATGGCAATCCGGGATTCCTGTTCAGTGATTTACAAGCGGTGTCGTCTTCCTTCAGAGTGCTTGGGGCTCCCTGTGACAGGGTGGCAGTTCTGTGCATAGCTCTTGCCTCATTTGCTGCATGTTATCATTGTTGCTGTGACAGCAGGAAGATTTCCACTGGCCTCAGCAAGACTTGGAGCTGTTTCATGTTCTGCAGGTGAGGACAGAGTGGCTGTGCTGACCGAGAGCAGTCTGACCAATATTGTACTCAGGGTGTGATCTAGGGGGAAAAGCAGGCACTTCACCTGCATCTTTTCAGCAACAGCCTCTGTGCTAGCACTGAATGAGTGATCTCTCACACGTTCTATGTCACTGTTTCCCTGGCTGTCAAAGGCCTTGTAAATGGTAATGAGCAGTGGTGCCAGTGGGCCGGGTTTGATGGTGAGCTGAGCATAACTCAGCTAAGCAAATTCTGCTGATCCTCCCTGGTGGCATGAATAATAAATATGTTTGTCTTAGGGTCAAGACACAGGACTTGAATGTGATACACGTTTTGAATCAGAGATGTTTGGGTTTAGAATCTGAGGGGGGTTTAAGACCTTAATAGAGATGCTTCCTCTATGATTTTTACTGTGGGCACGTCCAAAGAGTTTTTTCTGTACCAGTTAGGTGATAGCTGGTATGGAGTGCTCTGTCCTGAATTTCCACACTTAGCCAGAAAGGAATCTGGGTCAAGATCAGCATAGCTGAGGAGCTGTCATTAGCCAAACAAAAGGTGTCAGCTGGGGTCGATAGGTTGGAACAACTGACTAACATCAGAGTGGTGATGTCCAAGTAGGCCAGGTGTGAACAGCTCAGAAACCCTCCGACTCTCTGGACTGCATTTCTTTTTTTTCCACAGCTTTTGCTGGCTGTGTTCTGTTGTTGCCTGAATCACCTCTAGGTACTGACGATGACCTTATGACAGATTCTGAATATTCATATACAGACCTGTTAGGTGGTTTGTGTAGCGTTTGGGAGGGTATTTGCAAAAGTAGTTCATTGCAGTTTGAGTTTTTTCCAAAAATAAGTATTTTTTATTTAAGGCCCATGTAGGTTGTAGTCCAATTGTATTTCTGAACAAAATGTTTAATTCAAAGTAACTTAGCAAAATTGTGAAAATAGAAACCTTTTGTCACAGTTTAATTTAATTTTGCTGGGAAAAACTAGTAAAATAACTGTTTCTGTCTGGTGTAAATTGGGAATTGTTTCTGGCGTTTGATCTGTCCACTGAAGAGGTAAAACGAAAAGGATAGATGAGCAAAGCCTGACTTCAGTTGTTTCATTCCAGACTTCTTCCTCTCCACTTCCCTTAGATATTTTCATTAGCAGCATTTCTTCCATGGGGACTAAACCCTGCCCGTTTATAAAAAGCCCTTTTGCAACCTACAGCCTGGAAAAAGTATGTTGGGAAGGTCGGTTCCTGTGTGTCTCAAACTGGACACCAGGAGTGAATAAACACTCTCTCTCTTCCTGGGTATGTATGCACACACATGTATACCTATGTGCACACATGCATACAGATGTATGTACGTATGCATATATGTCTTCATACATAGAGGATTGGTGTACTCAAGGTCAGCAGTGTCATGGCCAATGTCATTCAGCAGTTCCTATAATTTCCTTGGGAGAAGCCTGAATCCCAGGACCGCATCTCTTAGAAAGCTTTGAGGCCTCTTTCTTCAAGCTAAAAGGGAAAATGAGCAACTTCTTAATTTCCTTGACTAGTTTTTCACATGCAGTAGGAATAGTGAGAGGCAGAGCAATCTCAGTGGGCATTGATCACATGGTTCTCATCATGGTTGATGAGCTAGTGAAAGAGGAGGTGATCCACCTCTGAAAAAACCTGACAATAAGACAGCAGTGTTTTATGTTCCGAAATTGCGCTTCGGAGTGTAACGTAATAGTTTATCTCTCCAGTATTTTAAAGTTCCCGAGACCTTTTCACCTTCTCCCTTTTAATGAGTATGCAAGGGTATCTGATGTTTTCCTGCTTCGGGATACTATAGTGAACTTGAAGAAAATTTGATTTGAAGCCTTTCATTGTTTTATTTCATCATCACTAGAAAGATAAGCATATTAACTTTAAGAGATATTACACTCACCTACTATTCCCTTGCCAAGGTACTTTAAGCCTTTCACGCACATTTAAAGCTCACTGACAATCCATAAACTTAGAACTGGAAAATTGCAATTAAGAGCTAAGAGCCTAGCCTTCAGTTCAGGTAATTTGACACAGTCCCAGCTGACCCTGCAGTGCTGGCACGAAAACAGCAGAAGAACAAAAATGTGAGGTCCTGGCTGCTTTGTGGGCAGTTGGTCACAAGTTTTTTCTGAATTCTCTCCGCCACCAAAGGTGGCAAGACTCAGCACTCTGGCCAGCTTGTGAAACAGTAGAAGACAAAGATTTTGTCTGCAGTGCTAGAGGGAAAGTGGATGAGAAGGGATAAAAGAAGGATCCTGGAATGGTGAGAAAGAGGAAAGCAGCAAGGGGAAAGTGAGTTTTTGCATTAAATAAAAGCTTCCAACAGTATGAAATGAAATGAGGCAAGATGCAAAAGAAACAAATTAAGGAAGGCAGCTCAGTACAGAACCTGAGCCACGTGGAGCCTTCATCTCCGTTAGGGAGATGGTGCCGGGCAGGCAGCATACCTGTGTGATGAAATATGAACAAACAAAGGTTTACAGGCCAGACTTGAGGTAAAGCTATAGCACCAAGGATGTGCCGATTATCTTTACCCCAGACATAATGAGTTTAACCATTAAGACCGGTCTTAAAGGAAGCACTAGTGCTGTTTTTTCTTGTGTGGACCAGAAGATGATGTTTTGCAGTACTACATCATCTGAAAAAAAAAAATTGTTTTTTGGAGTGGTTGAGTTGTTGATTTTTGTAAATTTGCCAGAATGATTTAATTGAAGTGAATTTGGGTTGCTTGCTGCAACTACCAGCAGTCTGAAAACTCACTGACCAGTCATTTGTGACCTGAATTTTTAGTATTCAGTGATTCAGTATTTAGTGATTTCAGTATTCATGAGAGCTCTTGCTTAGGAGTGACACGACTTCACACTGACATGGACTTCACTCCTTAAAAGTCACATGCAAACAATCGCAAAGTCTGGTTGGTGTGTGTAGTTTTGGTTCTTTCCAAAGTATCTTCAAGGTCAGCATGTTTTTGTCAGTTTGATTGTTTGTTTTTCAAGTTAAAAACTCAGGAGCTCTCTCTAGCAGTGTGATGGTGACACTGGACATCTCAATGGACAAAAGTACAGAATTTTTTATTTGATGCATTGTAGTGAGACCATCAAATCGGACCAACAGAATACGTTTGACCAGCTCCATACCCTTGTGTAGCTCACGTACTAAACTCAGATTGCTATTTAATCTTGCTTTTTATTGTAGGACAAAGGTAAGCTTTCAGTACCAGTGGCAGCAGAGTGAGTCTATTGTGTTATCAAGCAAAAACTGGTGTTACAGCCCCTTGCTAAGTCTGCAGGCAGGCTGATGCAGTGATGTGTGATTTCCCTTGGGATGCCATCTGTGAGGCTCAGTGCTGAGGCATCATCGTCAGTCTTCATCGGTCTGTTATTGATCGTTTTAATGGAGGGAAAGAGTGGGAATAGCTGTCGTGAAGGGAATATAAAGGGAAAGTCAGAGAAAATCCAGTATGAGAGGAAAGACTAAAATAAACAGAGGTGAGAAAAATTACCTGTCTCACAAGGATATGTAATAATTATGAATGGTTATAAATAAATAACCAGTACCAGAGCAGTTAGTACACAAGGACCACAGTCTGCTGTTCACTCCTGTGCAAATGTCCTGCAGACATCAGGGAGGAACTTGCAGTAGGAGAGACATGTAAAGTTGTGAATTTATACGCTTTCTGCCTCCTTGCTTACGGACTTTAAGTAGGGCAGAGGCCCAGAATAACCAAATTAGCCCTAGTGTTAAGTAAATACCGTGCCCATTCCCTAAGACGATCCTTATTTGGGACCTAACTGTGAAATGATTTTTCATTTCTAGCTGCATTTTGTCCGTCTCATCCTCAGCTCAGGAGCCCTCAATGGCAGTTTTCAAATGTTCAGCTTCCTCTGCTTCTTTAACAGGGCTGCTCATATCTGACTTGTTCCTAAAGCCAGTTCCTTCCTTTCTGCCCATTCCTTGCTACCTCCCCCTCCTTGTTTTGCCCATGCATTTCCAGGACACTAGACTCAGACATGTATGTGTTTGTTCATTCCTGTAGACCTCAGGTCTGCAGCTGATGTGCCATAAGGAAGCTTGCTGATAGTTCACACTCCATTGTGCTGAAGCCAGAATAAGCCAGAGTAAGAGCTACTTGGCATGTCAGGGAATTATGAAGCCTTATTGAGCGGTACCATAGGTGCACTTTCAAGTCTCTGATAAGTTGTGTGACGATTTCCTGCCTCACATACCTTGCTGCTAGGATCTCTTGTGTGCTTGCTGCTGGCAAGGTGGATTTAGCTTGGTGGTCCATTCTAGTCCTCTTTCTGCCATCTATGTCTTAAGATGTTTAGAACTGTACAATGAAATGATCTGTTTGCTTCTCCCCCACTTTTTAATACAGGGCTTTTCAAGACACTTTCCTCTGCTAGCCCAGAAGAAAGCACGTTCATTTCATTCTCATGTATTTCATACCTGAGCAATCAGGCAAAAAGCATATTGCTGCTTGAGTGTTCAGTCCTGCTAGCCAGATCAAATTGCCACAGGTAAAGAGAGCGAGCCTTTAAAATTGTCACTGAGCAGAGAGACAAGGTACCATTGCACTACAGGAAAGGACAAACAAGTATCGCTCCACTGGTGTCGGGCGATGGGAGTGAGCCAAGAAGCTAGGCCCTTGGAAGAGAGGTCTCCACAAGTATTTCCCGTGATAGTCTTCAGTATATCTGTATCACTGCTGGTGACCAGTGTCTCCCACTGTGGGTATGAGCAGAACCAGTTCCATCAAGCCTGGGGAATCCACAGGCTGATGCTGGCGAGATCTTTCTGCTCACGGTTTGCCAATTTGGGAACAGTAGGTGTGAATCGCTGTGAGAAACTGCAGAGACCAGTTTGTTTCATTTTGTAGTGAGATACTTGCCTACTGCCCTCAGCCAGCTACCTTAAATAGTTTTTGATACTCACTTGATCTTTAACCAGCTGGAGGAGACTGAAAGCTAAAGCTATAAGCCACGGAAGTGAAGCTTAGTTGTTTAATTGTGAAAGATGGGTTATTTTTTCCAGCTTGTTTTTTTCTGTTGCTTCCTCTCCAGTGCCTAAGCAGAGCTGAGTGCAGCTGAAAAAAGACCCAGGCCTTTTCAGTGGTATCAGTTCGATCTAATTGTGTTATGCATGATTGTATCAGCTGAAGATAAGACTCAAAACGTGGGCATTGCCTTGTCTGCTTTACAGCAACCACAGTGGCCTACAGCAGTTGCCAAAAATAGACTTTTCCACAGGTCAGTAAGCAAGAATGGCTGTCAGAGCGTCACACTGTTTACATAGTTTTACATTCAGCATGTTCGTAACAGCAGCAATTAGATCACTGAGGCATGATGGCAAATGTAGCTGTTCTGCGAATATCATGCTGAAGGGAACCACAGTCGCAGGGACAACAACTCTCAGACACCCTTTCTAACACAAACAGTGTTTGAACTAAAGCCTCCTACAAGCCATTCCTCAGAGTTGCTGTGGCATTCACTGTTGCCTGGTGCAGGGAGGGCAGAGGTGAAAAACATGAAGTCATTCTTGTTGAGGCGACAGTGTGTTGTGCAGTGAGCTTGCCACGGCGGTTTGGTCCACGGCCTTGGTGGGTGTGAAGCAGCTTCATTGACTTGAATGGAGTTCAGATGAGTTACCTCAGGTCAGAATTTGGTCCTTTGATTCTTTGACCTCTTGGATCTAGCGTCAGTCTTGGTTAATGAATGCAAAGCTCTATTAAAATTTGCTAGTTGAACAGCAAGTAAAAATTTTCTGCAGAAAATTACTGATAGTTTAGACGCTGTACACGCTGACATGCAGAAGTTGTGCGTAGCTCATCTGGAGTGATGTTTTCAGGGTTCAGGCCAGCACATAGGTTCTGACTTGGGATGTGAGGGACTCTGATGGTGACACTTGCACTTACAGAGCCAGTGAGATTTCATGGAGTATGAGTCTCAGAAGAGCTGTGGTTTACAGCAAAACCGCATACCTCCAAGATGGGCAACATGTGTGGTCTTAGCACATATCCAATCACACATATACGAGCGACCATAGGAATCCCGTTCCAGTGTTATTTATGTGGTATATACAATATTATATCAAAGATGAAGTACATTCAGTTTCCATAGCATACAGTTGCCCTAACGTCTTGTTGCACTCTTGAGGCTCAAGGCACACAAGCTTGGCGCTTCCGAGAGCACGGCAGGAAAAGCCACCCCTCAGCCTTGCTCTTCTTCAAAGCTGCCCATGAGCGAATCCTCCGCTCATACAAATCAGCAGTAGCTTGAATGGGGATGTCATGTTTTGTGCTTGGTGCTAACCATCACCGTCGAGACAGATACTGCAATTAAAGTATGTGGCTGCTGCTGCTCCTGATACCTACTACAGCTTTACTAACAGCTTTACCTGTCCAAGGGCATGTGTTTGCTCAGTTTTCATAGCATTTTTTATGAAGAGAGAAGGACATTAGACTGTATCATCTCTCACTTTCTGGAGCAGCTCCATAGTGAGATGTAAGTAAACAGATACAAACGTAGTAAAGATCAGTATTCCAGACAGCAGGTTTTCTGTTTTCAGTGTTAGTGGTTGGTGGTTTGTGTCTGCCTGAAGCTTAGCAGTGCCTGCAATTCTTCTCCGTCTCAAAGAACCTTGGGCTAAAAATACAAGTCAAATAAAGGAGGAGTAGGGATAGAAAACATTATCCTCATTTTCCTGTTGTGCTAAAAACTGTACAAGAAGAAAGGATTAAGCTTATCCTTGGCTATACCATAATCTGCGTGTTCGTTTTCATGCTTCCATACAGATTCCCTGCGTCACTTGGGTTATTCGGCGTATTCTATTGGCACATCCCTGTGCCCGGGGCCCCTTGTCTGAATGATGAGATCTGAGGGAGATGCTAGAAGAAGTATGCTACAGTCCTGAGGCCAGCAGTGTCAGAGGGAAGCTGGCTAATTCAGGCGCTGAGCAGGCTGAGAGTTCACCCAGGGATACAGCCCCTGGAAACACCAGTCCCGTGGCAGATGAAAACCTGATGCTAAGTGCCAGGGGCCGTCTCACACTTATGTGGTCACTGCATTGCAAACTGCCAGGGCTGGGAAGGTGTTGGACGTGCAGCTATATTAGTTCTGCTCTTACTCTCTTCTTGACATGTCTGCTTTCAGGTGCTGTCAGGGAGAAGATGCTGGGCTACATGGGCCTCCGCTCCGCCACAGTGTGGCCAGTGTGATGTTTTCAGGCAAATCTGGTTTTAATGAACTAATTTAAAAACCTCAGTGGCAAGATCGAACTGAAACCAGACATCCTGAGTACTTACACCTATGCCATAGCTTTGGCATAAGTGTTGTTCTTTTGACAGCAAGTTGCTATATTTTATTTTAAAATTTAAAAAAAGGGGAAAAGAAGTCTTTCATCCTACCTGATAAATGACCCAGTCGAAGTGTCAAAGCGTGGGAGGAAGATGTCAGTACGACTGACATCTGAGGCTCCGAGCCGATTCGAGCCCATGGAAATTGGTGGAAAGATTCCCACAGACTCAGAAAGGCTTTGGCTCAGACTCTCACTGAGCAGTGATTTCCCTCATTGACCAGGAGAAAATGGCCTATTCCTAGAGAGAGGGGAAGCTGCTGGCATCTTTACAAAAAGCCAAGTGCCAACACAATTCTTCAAAGAACTCTGTGGACTAATCCTTTCCTCTTATGACACTAATGTAATTTTGTGTCGTATTTGACAGCATGCCAAAAAATTACATCGAATAAATCCAAGTTTTGTGAATGAAATTAATTAGAATAGGCATTGACTCACACCCCGCTCCGTAGTAATGCAGGAGCATGTTTCCAAAGAGCTGCTGTGTGGTGTGGTTATTTTTTTTTGTTCAGTGATGATGACTGGGGCAGCGGGAGAAAGGAAGGTTTCACGCACACGGCAGTTTTAAGCCTGACAGCTTGAGAGGCCCAAGCTGGCATTAACACTGGCAGAGGGCTCCAGGGTGGTCCTGCGACTAGCGCCGTTGTACGCTCCATTGTAGACTCCTCCGCGTCTTTCCAGCGTGCCCTTGGTCATGTCTCCTTGTTTCTCAGCTCCCCGTTTGCCAGGTGTCACCGATGCTCTGTTGCGTGAGATCTTGGGACAGGGAGGGGGTCTTTGAAAGTGCATCTTTTTCACGCTCTAAAAAACTGAGCCTGCAGTTGGAGTCTTAACATGAGGAAACAACTCCTCACCTGATGCAAATGGGTGCGACCAGCCAAAGCCCATCAGGGTCTGACCCATTGTTTGTGCCGTATTTCTGAGGTCTCTACAGCCTGTTTTCCCAGGTAAGTAAAGGCTTTACAATTTGGTTGCGTGTTGGATCAAACTGTTTTAGTTTAGATAGTCTTTAACTATCTCAAGCATCAGTATTCTCATTAGAGGAGTTTTCTGCGCATTCGTCAAAATGTTTGCAGTTTCTATCTTATTAGGAAGGGTCAATGTGAAAGACGGCAGATGCCTAAGAGGTGAGTAGAATTTAATTTTGAAATCACTGGCAACAGTCTTGCTGTCTAGGATTTAATTAGCTACAGCTTAGGACTGCCAGGCTTTTAGGAAATTTGCCACAGTGAGTGGTAAATGTGAAGAAGATCTAGATACGATTTTTGGGAGAAAAATCCCAAACATATATATATTTAGACCACTGATGGTGACAGTGGGAAAACGCCTTGGAAAAAAAAACCAACACTGTAATGTGTTACCCTATATAGGACATTAAAGACTGACCCCTCACCTGAAACGGCGTTAGAAACACAGCGATTTCTAGCCACTGCCACTCTGCATTAGCTGCTGCTTTCAACGAGTGCATTTGGATTAGTTTGCTTTCTTCAGGCAGTAATCAAACTGAGGTTTGATTTTTCAGAGCGTGACACTGGAAAAGCTGGGAAATCTCTGCCAGTGCCATACAAAGTGCTTTTTAGGGTGTGAATCTCCTTCTTTTGGAATTTCCTGAGGATTAAGCTGGAGCTGGATCAGACCACGGTAGTATGAAAACTGGACCTAACAAGCATGCGTCCTCCGACTGATCTGTGCCTCGCTCCTCTATCTGTGATCGTGTCTCGGCTGACCTTTAGTCGATAGGGCAAATACCTGGACGTGCATCAGGTTCTGGTTACCTGTACAGGTGCAAAGGATGGCAGCTTCACGGGGCGGCTGCAGGGGAAGCGCTGGGAATCACTGAAATGCGTCATCTTTATTGTAAGAAACTCCAGTTGCATGACCTTAATTTGAAGAGCTGACTATAAATATTGATTTATATGGGGATCAGAAGTTGTGTGGCATTGATATATGCTGATGTATACATACCCTTAACCAGGTTAAATATTAATTTTGCTCAGATACACCGGTTACCCAGGAATATAAAACAATTTCTCAAAAACTTCTGCATGCTTTTCCTGCTTGATCCAAGATGTCCTTTGGAAGGGAGGCAGGGTCAGGAAAGGCTGACGAATGCTAACGTAATCCTACTGATACAAATGAAGTTTGCCTGGATTTTTACTTCAATAAAACAGATGTTAGGGTGAAGTGGTCTCTGTAACTACTTTACATTTTTCCATGAATGGGCTTCTGTGGGTCATCCAGATCCCGTGGTATTGTTTCTCCCTTGTGGCTGGGTAAATGGAATGTCTCAGTCAAAAGAACAATGAAGAGCAGAAACTGCACAGACAGTATCAAATGATCTTTTACATGCAGAAATCTTGCTGTTTGTAGTGACAGGCAGCCTGACTCCCTCACACAAATGTAGGTGGATAAAGAGTATTTACTTGGGTGCACCTGGCCAAAACACTGGCTACGCCAGTTCCCCTAGAATATAGAACTTTTTTTTTTTCCCCCCAATACCCCTTTCCTCAGCTTTCTGCCTGCTTTGACTTTGGAATTTGAAGGGGGACAGGGTCAGTCTTCAGTACACATATGTAAAACGTTTTTATGGAGGTTAGACCTGCATAAGTTCACCACAACTTTTCTTTTCCTATTAAAGAATGATTAAGCTAATTAAAAGTAGAAATATTGGTTAAAAATACATCTTTCAGACAGTGAAAAGAGCCAGTTAACTCAGCTCAGTGTTACCTCTTAGTTCTTCTGTGTTTACCAGGCTTTTTAAAATTACTGCGATCATGAGGTGAAATTGCAAGAGGAAAATGGACGCAGTAAGTGCCATCCTCTGCCTTGGGGAGACGGGAAACTCCTCTAGTGTGCTGGTGTCAGGCCAGAATGTGTGGTAGAAGGTATGGGTGAGATTGTGAATAATGGATGTTTTGGTCTAACAGCCAAACTGGGACAAAAAATGTTTAGGGTGAAATGGAAGTGAAATTGTATGTTCCATTTGGCCTGAAATGAAGCATTTTCCTACCTGTAGGAAAAGCAGGTTAATTTAATGTGTGTAACGTAAAATTAGTGTATGTTTCCAGCATTCGCTTGGATGCTGAGGCAGCCTGGCTGGGTAGAGGGTAACTGAACCTACCTGCTTGCATCAGGCTGCCATCCTCTGTGTCAGGATGGGTCCAGTATGTTGAGGGCCACAAACCTTTCTGTGTTATTTCCAAGGACTTTGTACAGAGCCATGTGCCCACAGCCTTCTCCGCTGGGGCTCAGGCCTGGTGCTCTGGCGCAGGAGAGGAGGCGGTGGGACCCACAGAGCTGACAGTTGGCAGAAGGGAACCGTGTCAGGCTTCTTTTTCAACCCTGAACCTGCAGTCGCACTCCTGTGCCCTAACTTGTGAGCAGAGACTGATATCCCTGCTGCACCTCTCCGCCACCGTGGGTTTTTATCCTCCACTCTCTCTTCCAATTAGTTTTTTTCAAATACACTTTGAATGGTGAATTTCAAGAGAAACAAGAAATAATTCCTGGCTGGCTGAAAACACTTCTTTATTGAATTTAGTTTCTTTTCTCCCCTCTCCCCAAAAATCCCAGTGTTAATTATAAGAAGGGGCCAACCACCGATCTCCTGGGGGTCAGGACAGAGCTGACTGGCACTTTCACTCCACAAATTTCCTCTTTCCTCATGGTCTCCGCTTCTGTCTGTCAGGCCTGCTGACGACTGCTTGGTAGGAGGGCAGTAATCTGAGCTGCCTCTGCTGAGCAAAACCTCCTGCTTTTTACTGCGGGATTAGTCCTGAGGTGCCTCTCTGCACAGCACCTGTATCTGCAACTTGTTATCTTAATTGCTCTGCTCCTGTTTCTCCACTTTCCGAGGCAGTAGTGCCATTCCCTTCTCCGAGGACTGTGCTCGCCAAATGGCAGGCTGCCTCCGCCGCCAGGATGGGAATACCTGAGACTTGCTCTGGTGGCTCCAAAGGTAAGCAGCCTCTCAACAGCTGCAGCGAAGCAATCCGGGCACGGCTGCCGGACCTCGCGGCAGGGCTTTGGGAGAGGGAGGACAGGAGTCTTAAGGACCCTGTTGGTCCTAAATGTTGTGAGCATCATAAACTTCAGAGCAAATGAGTGTCCAGGCAGTGCCATGGGGGATTTTTCAGCTGCTGTTGTAAATGAGCTCGCAGCAAACAGGGAGCCTGTGCTGTACCTCTGCTCAGGTCCGTCACTGGTGAAGCTGTTGGACAGTGTAAGGAAATCTGTTGGGCTTTAGGCTAGAGAAGTGCCAAAAGCTCACAGGAGACGTGAACTCCGGAGAGTCCGGAGTTGTACAGTACGTTTAAGGCCGTTCCCTCCCTTGCTGTCAAAGGGTGCTCATAATGACGTCATGCACTTGGGATGCTGAGTCTCATGAGTGAAGGATCGGACTCACATACACACCATGATATGTTGGGTGTATTTTACAGTTTTATAGTCTGGAAGAGTCTCTGCTCATTTAAGAGCTCTCTGCGCTTTTTGGCCTTCACCTTTTATAAGTTGAGAGTTGTTTAAAGTAGGTGTCAAACCAGGCCAACACTTGGCGTCAACGTTGAATACAGATGAGCTAGCCGTACAGGCTGGGATATATTCGTGTTTGATTAATACAATAACATTGCAGGTGGAGATTGGGAAAGAGAGTGATCCTTAAGAGAAGGCAACCAGTATAGCTCCAGCGTGGGCCTGCACAAATTCACGTTCATTGAAGACCGTTCGTGTATTATACACACCTACACGCCCTTTTAGATTGGTCGTGAATCATAAAATGAAGTTCATTGAACTTTGATTTCGATTATTTCCTGAGATATTAACTCCTTTAGTAAGCTCATTAACTCTTCTTTAAACTCATTACCTGCTTCATTGCTATTAGGATATTTTTAACTTCAGTTTTGTTTGCGTTTTGGTTTTTGGTTTGGGGTGGGTTTTTTTGTGAATCTGAGCCAAACCTTTAGTTTTGGACTTCAGCTGAAACTGTTGTAACTGTGTGTTTTTTCTACACTGTGGTGATCCAGTCTGTTTAGCCAAAGTTAGCAGTGCGCAGGAAAGCAAGTTGAAGTGCTGCTAGTGGAATATTGAGGTCTGTGTCCCTGTCTATGTGAAATGAAGTATGTTTTTGGCTGTAGCTTAAGAAAATCGACTTGAAACATCTGGTTCTGAAGTACAGATGCAGCTTTGACTTGTGAGTGCAGCCTTCCTAATACGCCCTCGTTATTCCAATATCTAAAGAGCAGGGAGATTTTGACAATAAAACTAGAACTGGTTACAGTAGCAAATTCCCAGTCACTTTAGATTGCCCCAAATTTCCTCCTTTTGCCTTGCCTGAGCCAGCTCTTTAAAACCAAATCCAGAGGAGCATTAGGCCTGGGAAAGACTGTCCGTGTGCTGTCAGCTTCAGTCCTTGGAGCACCCCACTGGCTTCTCACAAGCCAGCTGTCCCATCTGAGGAAGACGTGCGCAGAGAGCACGTGTGTGCTCCTGCCTGCAAATGTTTGCCTGCTCTCCGGAGCACACACTGAAGCACATCAATAAGGACAAAACTACTCAGCGTGAGTAGCCCTGGAGATTCCTGAGGCAGTGGAGCTGACAGCGACCCACAGCATGTAGGCAGAGGCTGGTCTACAGCACAGATCTCATCGCCCTGAGGCATGGCCTGATGCCTGCACGGGTGGGCATGTTCCCAGGCTGCAGTGATGTGAGGAACCTCCTGTCCTTCCCTAAAGGACCCGCGTACGTACACCGTGAGGCTGCAGGGAGCTCTGCAAAGGACAGCGTCAGCTCTTCCCCACTCAGATCTCCCGCGTGCTGTGACTGTCTCCTGAGGGGGACTGCAGGCAGGCAGTATTGCAAACGAAGCGGTCAGCTATAAATTACCGTGGACAATCATATACGGGCAAGGGATCCTTGGGATCCTAATCCACTACCTGCTTGAGTGATTTGACATCTCCTGTGGTCTTCATTTCAGGCTGCAGATGAGTCAGACATATATTTCTTCTCTGTTCCTGGGAACAATTTGAGCAGAGTGATTCAGTGCTCTGTAGCACATAATGTGAAGAAAGGTGATGCACATACTATATGAAATTTGAAGAGATGCCTGAATTAAAGACACTTGGTGGTGACTTCCTTCATGTCCAATGAAAAAATCATCTATGGTGATGTTACTGTTTTCTCTGGTCTGTTTTGTAGTCAAAGTCTTTCTGAAGCCTCCAAAGGGTTAAAGGCAATACCTCGTAGAAACCCAAGTGGCTGAAGAAATACCAGATATTAACATTTACCTCAGTTGCCAAAGCCTGGACATTTCTTTCTGCTTTTTAGAAATTACAGCCTGCAGGAACCACTTAACAATAAATCGTAGCAACTTGGCTGTTATAGGGCAACACGTGTGCATAGGCACTTCAGGGCTGTGCCAGCATCTCCTTTGTTCAATGGAAGTAACAGCAGGAATTTGATTAAAGACCGATAGAAAAGAGAGGGAGAGAGAGGGAGAAACATAGGAAAGATTAGAGAAAGAAAGAGCCACCTGGAAACTTCATTCCTCCTTTATTTCTAACTTAAGCTCATAAATACCAAATCTAAAGCATTGTGTGTGTGAGAGGGAGGGAAAATTTCCTGCATGCCCGCACAGAAAAGGCTGCACATGCAGTCGCACGAACCGACTTCTAGCAAAAGTCATACTCTTTTCTCAAACTTACTCCTTGATCCTTGTCGGCATCAGAAGAAAGACAAACCAGAAAATAACTTTATCCCCCGGTGCTTTAGAAGGACAACCTTTAGGAGAGTCAGGCAAATCAGAGCCGTAAAGGAGAGCGGTGAGGGATTCGGGCTGAACCTGCCGAGGCGCAGCGAGCGCATTTCCTGGGCTGCCTCTGAGCAGCCCTGCAGCTCAGCACCGTGCGAGTGACCAGCTGCACACCTCCAGCGCCTCTCTCCGTGGTTAGCCTACAGCATCTGCTGCTTTGTCTATATCAGTGTTGGAACCTTCCTCCCCTGAAAAAAAAAAAAAAAAAAAGGAAAACAGTGACTCCAGCAGCCAAATGCAAATAAGCCCCAAAGAGCCCTCTTATGTGTGACCAGCAAGCGACAGGCAAATCGCATTCAAATTCCTTACTACAGAGCCAGCGTATGTCTGTTGTTTGGGTTTAGGAGACCAGAACGGTACGATTAAGTGTCAAACGTGCGTGCAGGAGTGATGGCAGACTGACTTTTCTTTAGCCTGGTTGTGCCCTGGGAGCTGGAAAGGCTTTGGCTGTGTGGTTGGAGGCACGCTTTGGTTCCCAGGCAGGATTTTGCAGGGTGCAGAGAGGAAGGCTGAGACCATGAACTCCCCAGTAGCAGGGACTTCTCAACAGGGTTTTGCATATTTTGGGGGCTCTAGCAGGTAATCTTCCCCTACACTCGAGTAGATGGAGCAGCAAGGCAGAAAGCTGTACCTGGAGTTTGTTGCTGCTGCTTCTCATGTCTCTTCTGTGGATCTGGACACCTCTGCTGCTCAAATCAGGCTTCTCCCCACCTGGTAATTCTCTTCCTCCATCTTTACATTGTTTGCCCTCTGCACACTTTCTCTCACACTTTTTAGCTGTTAATAACACCCGTTAAGCAATGACCTTGGCTCTGAAGTGTTTGGGATGTGATGATGTCCTCTGCAGCAAAGAGGATGTCTCTGCCTTAGTCCAGACTTCTTCACTTCAAGCCATTATCCTGAAGGCTGCTGCCTCTTCCATCCAGGGATCAGGGAAATGGCACAGCCCTGGTCTGGATCAGACCCTAAGGGGCTGTTTTCTCTCTCACGTGATTCAGAGCAGTGCGAGGATGCAGGAACCAGCAGTGTCCAGGACTGAGCCTCCAGTTAAGAAACTCCTTTCTCCCAGTGATTCAAACTCTCAAAAGTATTGAAATTGTGTGTCACAACTCAGTTGTGGGAAAAAGCAGGGATGGAGAGGGACAGCGAAAGGCAGAGGGGGTGGGAGGACTGAATGTCGGCCCGCTGCTTGCATCCCGGTCCCGTGGCTTGACGCAGGCACCTCGAGGAGAGAGGTCGGCGGGGCGTCGAGGGGGACAGGCCGCCCTGTGCCAAAGCTGCGGGCCGGAGGTATGTCGGGAATGCGAATGGTATGCTTGAGTGGACAGCTTCAGAGCAAGGCGCGGGGATGGCTCTCACTGCCATCTGTTGTGAACCCCGCAGGCCCATAGCAACAGCGTCTCAGGAATGGGGCTGCTTTTTTGCTGCTTTTTTTTTTTTTCCCCATAAAGAAATTCTTCCTTGCCCTCTTCCCCACTCCTGCATACGCATATTCATGAAGAAGCAGAACGGGGCTGGGATTCCTGCTACAGAGCGATGCGAGCTGAAGGAGAAAAGGGTCTTTTGGAGCTCAGCTTGTATTTGGTTTGGGGAGGCGTTTTCCTTTCTGAGCTGTGACATTCTAGGAACATGAGCCGATGTGTGTAATTTATTGTTAATTGCCAAAGTCTCGTTCTATTCAAATCAAGAGTGGATCTGTATTTGCTATGAGGTATATTCAGTAAAGTCTCCAGGGGATGTGTAGCCACTTGGTTGTCCTTCTTGGTAAAACAGACCACTTCTGCCTTACTATTGCAGATGCCTAGGTTATAACTGGTGTAAATAACCCCAGTGTATTGGTTTGTTGTGCCCGTCATTGTCCCGGGGCCCCGGGGCACCTCTCGGACCGGATTCTTGAAGGTTATAGATTGCTCAGCATTACTGGTGCTACTGAAAGATGCAAACTTGTATGCAAGGAAAGATTTTGCCACCTAAGAACTCTGTTTCCTACAGACAACAGTATTGAAAGGGCATGCTGCCCGGAAGGGTTAATGCTGAAAGAGCCTTTATTCAGGCAGCAGGAGTAGGAACTGTCTGTCTGTCTGTCTATTTTACTCCTTCCTTTCCCCTGGAAATTCACTTGCGAAACGCAGACTTCTTTTCTCCCCACAGTTTAACATTTTTGCCTGCTGTCAGGTAACTGTGGCCTCATTCCTGCAAATTGCTCAACCTCTTGCTGTGACTTGGCAAAGTGGATTGTTTTTAAGCAAGTGTTTTAATGCCTTTAAGACAAAGAATTATATGTTCTAATTTTACGTGAGAGTTTCAAGAGGTTTGAGGTGAGACATTAAGAAGTGAGGGCTATTTAACTTTCCCAAACAGTATATTGATTTCTTTAGTATTTCTATGCCTAACAGCCTGCAATAAATACAGAAATTTGCAGAGCAGCCCCCATAGACAAAAGGGAGTCAGGGAACTTGCAAACCAAAACAACTCTAGATGTTTCATGCCATTTACGAAGAGATGTCATGCGGGAGGAGAGGGAAGGAAAACCAGCAGAACTCCCCTCCCAGTGCTCAAGGCTGTGCTTGAAGCTGGGCACACAGCTACAGTGGCTTGTTCACAGGGAGGAGGGTATCATTTCAGTGAAAGCCGATAGGTACTTGGCGGAGGGGGGGGGAACTTTCCCCATTACAGGTATTTATTATCACTTGACAGCTGTCAGTTTGCAGTAGGCGATTTGCCTTCCTGTCAGCTCCCTGAGAACTAGGTATATTTGCCTAAGGTTGTAGAGAAGGGTAAAAATCCTGCTTTCAAGTGCAGGTATCATTTAACTGTGATAAGAAGGCAGGTAAAGCATTTCTTCTGCAAGACGGCTACGGAGAACAGGGAAGTAAAGTCTTTCTGGTCCTACTGAGATGGGAAAAAACAAGTCATTAAAATCTGATACCTACCTGCTATTAATGAGAAAAACGTGTTTGATGAAATAATCTCAGCCCTATCACCACCGAACGATTTTCAGGAGCCATTAGCCTTTCACCTCCTCGTACGTTTTTTTCTTTTACTTTTGATCTCCTTCAGGGAAACTGGCAATGCTGCTGCAACAAGAGATTTGGGCTTTAGCTTTAATCAGGAGCTTACTCAGTCATAACCATGCTCTTAGAGCCTTTCCTTTCCAGTAAATGAGCTGCAGAAGAACTAGGGGAGTAAGGCGTAGGAAACAATACTTGAAATCAAGCACTTGGTGTCTTTAGTTGTGATTATTTCTTCACTGAGCCAGTGTGGGTATTTTTGTGGGTTCTGCAGTGCTCCCTTCATCTTTAGTCTCTTCTTTCTGCCCAGAAACATTTTTTTCAGCAACTGGGGACTGTGGTCTGTTAGTTGCCAGTTCAAAAGTTATCCATCATCAATCATGAGGAGAGTTTATTTGCTAAAGACGGACAAGTGAAAAAGAATGCAAAATGTAAATGAGAGAAAGTATATATAAATGTTTATTTCAGTGCTGCTTGTCCATATTTCTTTATTTCTTTTTCTTCCTTTTATCTATGGCTATCTAAAAGAAAAAAAAAATGCCAAGAATGTCACATCCCATTGAAGTTATACTGACAGTATATTCAGAGCAATCCACGGCAACAGCTGTATTGCCCATATATCTTCAAGCAGAAAATTGTACATCATCTCGGACAATGCATCGCATTACAGACCTACACAAGGGCCACATTGCAGTCACGGTGGGAACCGTCACTCGAGTCCCCTGGCTGGTTTGTGTGCACAAGAATCATGCTTATAATATTGCTGTAAGATAGCACTTTGCATCTAATTTAAGCAATACTGGGGCTTTTGTTTGTTTTACAAGGTCTAACCTAAAGACAAAAGGCATAGTCCAGCCTGAAGTTTATGAGACATTACCAGACATCCATGTTCACACATACACGCTCTGTCAGAGGAATTTATGGCCATTACGATGTTCTCTAATGAGTACAAAATGAGACCGTTACATATTCACTTAATTAGTTTGACAGATTTTCATTTAAATATAAAAAGACCTCTAGTCTTTAGAGAACAAAAGGAGGGCTTTGTTTCCAGTGCAGTTTTTGACTCTGCTTTGCTGGAGCAGGAGGTTGGGGGTGACAACTGAAGGGAGACGATTTAGTGTGAATAATTCTCATCTTTTGATTTCATGTTGCCATTTCTTTGCTGCTCTTCCAGTTCCCCTGGAGCACCTTGAGGAAAGCAATATGATGTTCCCCTTTCAGTTGCAGCCAGGAAAGCCCGAGTGAGAACTTTTCTTTTCCAAAGCATGATAAATGCTTTGAGATTTGGGGGGGTGAGGGGAACTCGAAGAATATTCGAGAGCTGCTGCGAGCCCCGAGTGAACTTTAGTGTTCACACCTATTAGCTCACTCTGTCTCTATTGGTCTAGTTCTTTGGCCTAACTTATGTCCCATAGTATCAATGTAGGTGACTTGTGCTTTAGTAAGTTGGGATCTGGCGTCATAAGGTTGCTTGCAGTTTTACTGTGCCCTTTTAACAGCTCTGTGCATTACAAAGGGTTCCAGAGTACAGCCTGAGCTTTGACACACAGCAGACAAGTGATGCTGGGCCTTGATCTTTGTGGGAGCCCATTCCTTTGTGCTCTTTAATTGAAAATGTTTTCTCAAGTGCCTGCTTGTGAAGATTGACTGTGGTTCCATGTCTTATAGGATGAAGTGGGAGAGAGCACCACACTCTGGTTTCTTTGCACCCTGGAGCAAGCGGTGTCTTGGTGTGGGGTCCTGGACCTCATAAGGTCTTTTCTCATCTTCCTAGCTGTCCCTTGAGAGCACAAAAAACAAGGTGAAGTTGCTGTGGGCTCACAGCCACCACCATAAGATATCCTAGCCTGGACTCTTCTCGAGCCTTTCCAAAAAAACTAATGCTTACCTGCCGTAAGCTTAGCGGTATGGAGTAGTCTCCAGTGCCTTTATCCACGCGTCTAGGCATCTCCTAGGCAGGATCAGACAATGCACTGGTAAATAAATGCTGTTGTCTGAAGGTGTGTTAGCAATACAAACTCTGTCACGCTTGAAGTTACCCACATGCCATAGGAGCAGGAAAACATTTAGAGGAAATGTGCTGCAAAACCAGCTGCTATCCATGTGGAAAGATGTTGATACTCCCGCGGAAGTCTCATTTTTACTCTGTTTTGGAAAGAGAGGTGTATTTTGGTCGTGGTTATCACTAAGAAGGGCGAGAGCTTCTAGCCTACCAAGTGACATGTCTTCTTTCCCTCTCTGCCTCTCTTTTCTCGTCCCTGCTGCCATTTCACTCCACAGAGGGATCGTGTGCAGCCTGCGGCAGTACAGCACTCTGAGCACTCAGCAGCACTGGGTCTCTCCACCAATTTTTTTCTGCTCTGGACTTAGCAAAGAAAGTGTCTAATCCTTGCATTGTGGACTCACATATTTCCCCTTTGTCTCTCACTTACATGCAGGCATGATGGCGTGAAAAGAGGCAGATAGCTGCCTGGACACACCCAATTTCCTGTTTTTGCTGGTATTTCCCTAATGGAACAGCTCTGGCAGTCCAAATTCTTCTGAGGGGGAAAGCCCCTTTGATCATATGACTCTGCAGATTTCTGTAGGCTGAATAAGCAGTTCTGGCTGGCAAAACCTGCTCGCAGAAATGTCCATTCAAATTTCGGAGACACGGGAGTTGCACAGCAGTGTCTTTAAGCCTCCTTCTTAGTGTGCTTGCACTCCCTATGATATTTTCCCATAAGGATCAGTAGGACCGTGGGGAGTAAGGAACACAGCAGGTTCTACCTTAGCAGTGGGTCTCCTGCACCAGAGGTGTCTTTGGGCTAGAAAAAATAACATGATGCACACATGCAAACATGTGAGTGAGAGCAGCCTGAGACAGCAAGACACAAGTAGCTCACAAAAAGTGCTGCTCTGGAAGCCTCATCTTTCTAATATGCTGAGAAAGATATTAGCAGAGGAAGTCACTCTCATAACTCCAAGGAATCATTTGAGGTTGGTGTAGGCTAAGAGTAAATGGTCCCTTTTAATTGTGGCACATTTTCTATATGGGGAGAAATTTGTTTGTGGACTTCATTAAAGAGGTGAGCCTAGCTTCAGGAAATGACACATTTCATGGCATGTTGTTTAGCAAAACCATAAAGTATGATCCTTTTTTGTCCACAGGGGAGCTGAAGAAATGTGTCCTTGCTCCTCAAGCTGTCAGTCTATGTCAGGTACTGCAGTAGCTGTTGATGGGAATACAATGGCATCAGTTTGAGATTTTTTCACCTTAATAACTTTAACGACCTGGAACAACTTAAGCTTTGCCACTAAAGCCATGCAGCGCATGACTGCAGCTCTCCAGAGCACCAACCACACTAACGCTGGTCAAAGGCATCCCCTTCGCTGTGCTCACAGCAGGTACGGGCAGCCTAAGGCAAGTTCTCTGTTTGCACCAAACTTCTCCTGTCTTCATAGGGGAGCCCAGGTGATGAACAGCAGGGTTTGTGGTACCTTGGATGTTAGTTATCATGGGGCACCTTCAGATAACACTTAGTACCTCCTTTCCCAAGTCCGTTACTGGCTTTGTTTCTTCTGGACAGAGCAACTAATTAATCTTAAATAACCTGGGGCTGGGCCTGGCCCTGAAAAATGTCTTTGCTGAATTTGTGTAACAGACACCTAAAATACAAACAATTTTGAAGGCAAATAGTATTTTAGCAACATATGAATGACCCTTTCTAAGAAAATCAGTGTTTCTTTTAGCCTAGTGTTTTGTCTCTAGTGTCACTTAGCAAAGGGAGCTTCAGAGTACATAGAACTGGCCCCTTTCAGTAATGTACCTGGCAAACAGTACGCCCTAGAGACTGATGCTTTGAGTCTTATTTCAGTCTTGCATTTTTTAGGATTTTTTTTCCCAATATCATCCTGCAGCAGCAAGTTCTGTTTCTTGGATACTTGGGGATCAGAGAAAAAGGGGTGGCTTTTTTTTTAATGATTATTTTAGTTATAATGGTTTCTCTTTGGAAAGGTTAGTAACAGCTATACCAGCTTGCTCCGTACCTTTTTCCATGCCTCTTTCACATCTCTTCTATCTGTGGTCATTTGTCCTGTAGTTTATTCAGCTTTTTGTATTCCATGCGCTCTGTTGGCATCACTTCAGCTTCAGGTTTTTTGTTCCTAAGTTGGTTGGGATATGCTTTTTTCAGTAATTCATAAAGGAATACTTGTTCAAAGTCGCTTCCATTTTTCGGAGACTACATGTTGGCCTGGTCATCACTGCATGATGAGCACTAAACATAACAATTTCCAAGGACACTTCTGTACTGACTAGCAGGAATTCTTAAAAGTCAACGCGAGGCATCCCCCAAAGACCTGTGGGTGCATCCAGCATATCCATACCAAAGCTCCTTGGATTATGGTAGATGTGGATTGGTTTACAACTTGGATTACCCACCTCAGATCTGTCATCTAGTCCAGCAGGCTAGTGCCCTTAAACCATTTAAAACATTTGCTTGGCTCATAACACGTCATCTGTGGAGCCACTCACCTTTGTGTAACCAGCCAATATCCTTATCAGACCTGACAAAGTTTGTTCCTGCACAGGGGTTACACTCTGGGAGCCAGGACTAAGTGCAGAACTACTTTATTTACACGTCTAAGTGCCTCTTGGATGATGCTGGTAAATTCATGGGTGCTTGAGGTTCCCTGTGACACTTCAAAAACCAACTTTTGTGCTAGAAGATCTTGCACAAAATATATACTGGCTCAGCCGTGGTGACACTTCCCACATCTCCCTTTAAACATGTAGAGCTTTTGGCTCTCTTGTCCTTCGGTTTGCTGTGAATGTCCCATCCCAGGACATGCCTCCCATATACTGTGTCCAACTGAGAGTAGGAAAAATTTTACTCATGCCTGTCCACATGGAAGTAGAGCTGTGAAATGCAGAGAGAGCACAAGATGTTTTGCCACTTCCATGTGCTAAAACCACAGAGTGCCTGATGTTTATCCTCAGCTGCTAGTACCTGAGAAGTCCCCCGCTTTGCCTGGCACAGGCTTTTTTAAAATGATCTCATGAAAAGGAGTTTGGGCCTAATGATGAATTAGTGCTATTGGAATTTGAACTGCTCTTTGTTTTTTCAAGTTATTCTTATCAGAGAGGCTGTGCTTCTGGAAAAGAGGCTGCTCCCTTTAGTAAAGCTGACGAAGTAGGAAATGATCAGCCAGCCCTTGACGAAATTGTAACTGAACATTTACTTTGAGCCACAGTGGGAGAGACCCAGGCTCATAAATCAACCTATTAAGCCTTCAGACACGAGTTTTTGGAACCTCCGAGGCATTTCTTTTTTCTGCTGCTGATAAGAGATCTTTTAAGGGCACAAGCTTCGTGATATCATTAAGGACAGATGTTGCTCCAGGCCTGGAGTCAAGGCAGTGAGTGCCCCAGCTCTTTTGGTGTGTCTGAAATCAAGCCCTTCAGTAAGACCTGTTTGCAGTCTTAGTATATTTGCATATCTGGTGCTCAGCAAAGACAGAGCAAGCCTTGATGTGAACGTTTAGAGGCAAAGAAAAATACAAACTGTCAGCACTTAACATCATTTAAATTTGGCAGTAAGGCAGCTAATATTACTCTTCACTGTTTACCCAGCTCTAATCCCCTCGGAAGCTTAAGGAAGGAATAATTAACCGATACCTACTTCTAAAAAATCAGCAGTATACCTCTTTCCTTATAGCAAACATTAAAATAAAGGCCTATAGTTACATTCTATAAAGTCTGATTACTAGGTGTACAATTTCAGACTCTGGTTGGATTGCTGTAATGATGGGTAACTGTTTCCTCTTGGGGCAATTTTGTGCAACTTGGTGTTTTGCTTTGTTGCAGGCATTGGCTAGAAGCAAAGAGACGCAGCAGAGACAGCTTAGCAATGCAAAGATATGCCACTGGGTTGGTCCTCCTATAGCAAATGAGATGGCAACCTTGTGACTTTGGTGAAGCGATGGCCATTTAACCTCGAGTAAAATGCTGGTCAGCATTCTTCCTTTTGTCCCACGTTTCATGAACATAACATGGAAGCGTCGTACTCGGGGGAACACACTAGCCTGTTGGTCTTTGTCAGGGTGTGTCCAACTGCTGAGGGAGAAACAGAAACGGTGGCTCCTCAAGAAAGAGGGAGATCTGTAAGAATTCCCATCACTCCCCAGTCGACTTCCATTACACTGACAAGGACCCCGCTGCTCAGAAAAGCAATTGCTTAGTACAGAAACAGGCCTCTGATCGTAAAGAGTTGCACAGAAACCTGTATCTTACCCAGCGAGCTGGCTGGCCTGCAAACCGACAGTCTCTTTCTCCCCAGGGAACAGGTCTTACATCACCCTGAATGCTTTAGCAATGTGTTATTGACTCCTCTCTGTTTTGGCTGGAGCACCTGCAGAGCTGAAGGGACAGTCTGGTCTCTGTGCCCTCTGCTCTCAGACTCTGTGCTTGCAGCATTGGCTGGTGGGAGAGCAGTAGAATAGGAACCAGATTGTCGCTGCTGAGCAGAAAAGAGTTTTCTCCTTTTTTTGGAGGTGTCAGGCAGAGATGAGCTCAGTTATTAGGGGGCCAGGATGCCCAAGTTTCATTTCTGCCTGTGCCACATACTCGCTGTGAGATGAGAGGCAATATGTTTCCTTTTGTGCATCTGCATTTCTGTGTCTAGGCAGTGTGTGTCTCAGTCCTTCCTAAGGTGAGGGATGTTGTGAGGCTTAATTACCATGTGCAAAGCACTTTGCAAAATACATTGCACCGCTGAAGGTATGAAATGGCAATTAAAAGGAAAAAAATAAGGTCTTTCTCTCTAATTTTCAAAGGAATGTCTTTGTACTTTGACTTGGTTGCTGTAACCGCAGCCCAGGAGATTTTCTTGCTAAGTAGATGGTGAGAACTGCTTGTTAGAAAAAGAAAAATACTGCCTTCCTCAGCCTTGGTCACCCAGGAATGAACCTTTTGAAGCTAAAAAGATAAACAGATTCTCCATCGTTCTCCCACCCAGCCCGTGGGAGCCCCCAGGCCTATTCAGTCTCACGTGCCCAGGAGCAGGAATCCACCAGTTACGGCAAAGGACGTGCAGGATGTTTCTGTTGGTGGTGAGGAGGAGTGCTTGAACTTCATGTAGCTGGAAGGGTGCCACGATTGCAGTGCCAGGCAGGTAGTTGTGATGTCTCTCCAGTGCTTGGAAGATGGGGGCTCTGGTCACAGGGCTGGTGTGTGACCTTTGCCTTTCTGCTTCCCCTCTTCCCCATTGCCTATCTAATTGTTCTGTCTTTGCAGAGATTCTGGCACCATGAGTGCTACAAACTTGCCTTGTGCTTCCAGTACTTCTGAAAGTAATAAAAAGAGCACCCCAGGTACCTGTAGCTCTCCCAAAGTATTAGAATCTGTGGGATTTCACAAGTAAAGCTGACACTGCCTGTGGTCTGCTCCCTGCCATCCCAGTAGGTCATGATATTGGCTGAAAGTCTCGCCTCTTAACTCAGGATGTCTGCTGAAAATCACTTTTACACTTAAATTCTGTGATTCCCTACTCCTGAGGACTCTGCAGTGCTTCAGCAGTGAAGAACACATGACGAGGCACAGGAGGTACCATAAAGCAGTTCTGCCGCAGAGGAGAGCCCAGGAGAACGCAGCCTTGTACCTTCTTTTACGTCTGTCTTTGTTTGTTTGAGGTTGAAGATAAATTGTAAGCCAGAGGGCTGGAAGCCATTTTACAGCTCATGGCGTGGGAATGGGTGTGTGTGGGTGTGGGCGCACACATTGCTTCAGAGTAAACCAAAAGTGAGCCGTATTTGTTTTGCACCCTTGTTTAGGAGAACTGTGCTGGGAAAGATACGGTGAGGAGCAAGAAGGAGTTTAGTTTTGCTCTGCAAATTGTCCATATGTCCTTTGGGGTATTTTGGTCATTATGTACTTCAGATACACACGTGCAGCTAGTCACTAAAAGCAGGTTGCAGGGAAGACTTGTCCTTTGATGGAAGTAGTGAAGCCAGAGCCTCTTCTCCCACCCATGCTGTTCCTGGAGGCAGCACCCTGTGCTGGACTGACCCTGTGAGGCGTTGTGCAGACTGAACAGAACTGAACAGCCCGGTCTGCAACACGCAGTTGGAACAGCTCTTGTAAACAGGTTTTCCTGTAATAGATTTGTTACTGCCAGCCTCTCCTAAGGGTGTTTCTGTGTCTCTGGGCACCTGTGTGACGCAACGCCACATGATGACATTGCTACACAGCACATCCAGCCTGCGACGTGTGTGGGCCACCAGGAAACAGCCGGCAGCTCTTTTCAAGGGCTTTTGCCTCGCTGACAAGGACAAATACCAGAGGAAAAGAAAGAGGAAAAACAAAGGGATGGACTAGGAAAGTCACAACAGAAGAAGGGGCTGAAAAAATACCTCCATGTATGTCTCAGCACAGTTTCCATTGCTAAGGCCTCTTCTCCTCCTCCTGCAGGTTTACATGGGCACCCCCTCCCCTCATGACTGCGATGGGACTAATCAGGCAATAAAGATTGCTCATGTGAGTAAAAGCTTGCAGACCTAAACTGCCAAGTGTTGCCCACACTCGCATTTGTTCATCCGAACATTGGCTGCACCCTGGGAGATGGGCAGAGGAGTGTTTTCCAGGGCCCTGAACTTTTTAGCAGCAGTTGCAAGGTTAATTTGAGCTGTCTTACGACCTTCTGACCCTCAACATGCTCTGGGGTGAAAGGTGCTTTGTTCCTTGTCCCAGTTTTGTCTGAGCATCTGAGGAACAGACAGTCTGAGGAGCTAATGTGCTGCCCAGATAATGGAGAAAGGTCCAGCAGTGTCAGCTTTACTTGGCATTAATGACTGATCCTGAATTTCTGTTTTAGCAGATGCTAGGGTGGAGCAGCTCCTTTACGGTGTCCTGTAACTTTTTTTATATAAATGGCTTGGTCAGCTCCATGACCTGGTTCCTATCCAGTGTATGCTTTGGGTCAGGTCTAGTCCTGCAATGCTTTGTTGAAAAGAGGTAGCTGAAATGAGGGGATTAAGACAAAACATTTTTCAAATAACCGAACAATCCCCTGCATGTGAGCTGGAGACAGTATGGTATGCTTGTTACTGCACTGGCCTTGGAATCAGGACACAGGCTTCTAATTATTGCTATCTAATTATTCTTCTCTACATTGTTGTATCGCACAGGAGCCCTGCTCATGGGTTAGGAACCACCGGTGCTTGCTTCTGAGGGAAAGGCAGAGTCAGGCCCTCGGGCAGCAGTGATCTCCAAGCCTGTCCTGTGGTATCAGATAGTCCTCATCAGCCCAGAGGGCGTTACGGCCATCCCTGGCATTGCAGCCTCCAGGGCTGATTCAGCAGGCCACGTTTATTTGTGACAGAAGTGTATTGCCTGTGAAGTCACAGTGTGGAGTTCTTTGGCCCAAATACATTTATCAGTGAAGTTTTGAGGTTTGGAAGGCACCGAGTGGCATAGCAGTATGGCTGGTCCAGAGCTGCTTTGAAAGAGGCCTTTGCAGTCTTGAACTCTTCAAGAGACTGATCTTGTGAAACAGATGAGCTTTGCCAAATGCTTTCCATCCTTGTTTCTCTTTCGTGATAAGAAGCAAATGGGATGTTTGAATGTTTTTGTGATGACTGCACTTTTCGTGCCATTGCCAAAGAACTAATTCGCAAAGAACAGAAGAGATGCCATCTGAACAACCTCGTAAAGGAGGGATGCAGCTCTTCTTGAATGTAAGGTGTCGCTTGTGCCTATTAGGTGTGTGAGGTTAGTTCTCAAAGCAACACTCAGTAGCAGAAAGTCATGTGGTTTCTTTCTCATGCATTTATGCAGTGAGCTGCGTTCTCTTAATCCCATCTGCATCAACAGATTGGTGTTACGGAAAAACAAAATTCCTTTTGAGAAATCGTTCCCAGCAGCAGGACATGAAACAGCAGCAGCTGTTACTGGGGACAGTTTTGAAAATTGAAATTTTGCAAAGTGTGCTGTTTGGTGACAAACGTCGGTAGCTACAGTTCTGTACTGGTCAGAGGTGGTGTAACCGATCCCGGCAGCCTGCCTCTGCCATATAATGATTATTCATCGTTCCATTAGGTTCAGACAAGTGAGATCAATTCCACTGCCAGCTCTGCCACTCATCTCCGGGGTGGCACTGGATCGGGGCTTTACCTTTTCTTCAAGAAAGGACCTAAGAGCTAAGCATTATTTTTTCATAGTTAAGGTGTATGTAAGAGGATCTCGTTTTAATTTCAAAGTCATTAAAATATTTTCTGTCATGGAACTTAACAGGCAAACATCTTTCATCTGCCTTACCCCTGGGAAGGGGGAGCTTATGAGAGTTTGTAACAAACGGCTTTTTTAAAGAATGAATAAGGGTTCGTAGTTACCATAAGCTGCCTAAGAATTCTGAAGGATCTTATCTTTTTAATGAAAATGACTCCAGTGCAAATCTTATGCCAGCTCTGAGTTCATGCTGTCACATTTCAGGTTCCTTACCCACGTCTGCTCTTAGGGGCTAGCCTTCAAAGGTGGATTCAGCAAGGATAAAATTTGCTTGATGAGAAGATTTTTATTTTTCAGTGTCGCCATTTCAGCTTCCCTCCAGGGAAATGAAGGGTCCGGTATAACAGCTGCTGTGACGGCTTGCTGGCTGAACAAAGCAGCCACAGTTCATGCTGGAGGGAGGTCGCGCATCGCCATGTTTCTGTAAGGCAGGAATGAGTAACGTTTATAAGAGTATTGCAGGAAAAGCATTCACTGATTACCTTTAGGAAGATTTCACTGTGATGGTGCACAGCCGCGGTGCCCTTCCCAGTTCCTGAGCTCCGCCACTGGCTCTAGTGACTCCTGTCTCCTTTAGGCAGGTACCCAACGTCTTGCTAGTTCCTTCTTCTGGAGAAAGGGAGAGGAATAAAAAACCCCAAACAACAAAGGCAATTACTTCACTGCTAGCCTGTGTGTTTTAAGGTTAAGCCCAGCAGGATTCCTGATGTCTCAGGGTCTAACCTCTAAGAGCCATACATACTGATCTCCTGCCTTTATCACCTGACACGTTGGCACGACCCAGGGCAGTGGTGAGGCCTGGTCCCTAAATGTAGGGGCAGGGTTTGTTCCTGAGGTCAAGGGACCAGCTTGCCTCTTTGCCAGATTGGAACCACAACCTTCCCAACCAGTTTGTCAGCTCAATTATTTAGCGACCTGCTTTGTTCATGCTATAAAACCTGGCTCCTGCAGTGAATGTGGATTGCCAGAGGGCACAGGAACAACGGAGTGAGTTGCTTTAAACCCTGTGCATCAGGCCTTAGAGATGTAAAGAGGAGGTTTCTCTCTAGCTGACAGATTTATTCTCAGTCACATTTCTGTGGCCCCAGTGCTGAGCAAATGGGGCAGAATACAGCCCACGCGTGTGGTTAGAACAGCAAGAGCTCCAGAGCAAAGACCAAAGCCCATTCTGCAGGGCTGGGGGATTAAAGTCAGGCTGAGAGACAACAGGGCCTTTAACTCCCTGCAGATCTTTCACCTGACATGGTCTTTAAACCCATTTGGGCTCTAACAGAAACAAGGTGAATTAGAGGGAGATTTGCCTTGAAACCTGAGTTAATGAAGATGTTAATACTCACTTTGGGGTCAGCCCCACAAAATGCCTTTCATGGTGAGTCCCCATAAGTTCAGTGAGCTGCTCTAGGTCTGGAGGTCATGAAGTTTTCTTTACTCACTTTACTCACAAGTACTGACATAGCTAAAGGCAAGCCAAAACCACATGATTTTTACACTTCAGTCTGGCTCTAACCTGTCCCAGAGTTTGGCAATTGCTCTACTCATCATTTCATTGCCTTTGTCGCTTACTGGGCACGTTTGTCAGATTGCTCAAGAAGAAGGGCACGTTGCCTGCAGTCAGGAGTTGCCTGAGATGCAAAGTGCAGGCAGATCACTTCACAAATGCCTCTTGCACGCAGTGCTACTGTGAAGGTGATCAGCAGACCTGACAGGGAGGCTCACCAAAATAAGTGCCTCCCAAGTGAGTCAGTCCCTTGCACTGCCAAATATTCTGGTTTGATCCAGCAAAGCTTTTAAGATCATGATCAGCTTTAAGACTGTGAGTAGTTCCACTGAAATGATGTGGATTACCCCAGTGCTGGCATGAGGACAGCACGCAGAGCCTTGCAGGATCAAGCCCTTGGATAGAGAGGCCGTGTGCAGGAGGAAGGGAGCGAGGTGGTTGCCGGCACTCCTGTCACAGAGTAGCACCCTAGGATTTAGGGCAAAAGCACATTGGACTTTTTTGTCTAACGCCAATCTGCCTGAAGTCCTCAAACAGTGCAAGCTGAGATCAACAAAGGAGGCTAAAACCTCTAACACCAGTTTCTCTTATTTGCTGACAGCAACGTCAAGCACAAAATCCAATTCTTTCTGGGTGTCAGGTAAGTCAAAGACCGCAGAGTGCCCCAGAAGGGGATTCTTGGGGATTTATGTTCCATCAACAAGACGAGTGATAATTAAAGCCTGAATATTTCTGCTAAGCTGGGAAACAAAAAAGAACCGTCTTAATTCCTTAAATTCCTCGTGCCAGGCTGTAAAATATATTCCATTCATGCCTGTGTCTTGCTGCTTGTTCTCTCTGTGTCTCTCTCTTTAGTATTCAGCCACCTGTTTGTAACTGGTGTCCTGCAGGTTCTCAGGGCAGCTTTCTTCACCGCTTTCTCTGCCCTTGGTCTTGTTGCTTTGACACTGAGGCCTTGTTGTCTGCGAGAGACAGTACATTAGAGCTCCCTGGCTTGCCCGCCTCCCATAACTTCATTCTTGGAAAGTTTCTGAGTTTCCCGGGTGATAAAACATGAGCAACATTTGCTCTGACCTGAATAATTTCTGAAGGCGTTCAGCCCTGTTTTGTTATGAAGGTTACTCAGGGTGGGTGGTGGGGCATGAGAATTCCCAGTGATGGCAATTCCTTGAAAAGTGTCAGAAAGTCGTTGCCTGCACCTTTTACGTTGCAGGATTGTTTTGATTAGTTTTTTAGTGTATACTGAAAAACACATCTGACATGCTGGAGAGTGAGAGACACCAGCAGAACAAATCAGCAGGTTCCAGGATTGGCTGTCCCTGCCTTCTCCCAGTTCNAGAAAAAAAAAAAAAAAAAAAGGAGGGAAGGAAAAAAAATCTAAGCCCCAGCTCTGTATATATAGCAGCTATCAAACTGTCACAGATCACTACTATTACATCTTGGGTTAGAATAATATAATAGTGGAGTGTTTGCTAGACTTGTAAAAACCTCCAATTACACACTGGAGACCAAACTAATGAATCAAGCAAGAGACAGTGTTTAAAACTGTTACAAAACCTATAAAATTACAAAAAACCCCCACCCAGTAAATAGCTCTGGAATGTTGTGGGTTAAGTGCACGTTTCTTTTTTTTTTAACTTTGCTCTGCATTATTTACCCCCTTAAAATTAATACCGTATGCACGATGGGTGGCTCAGAGCTTTCCAGAGACTTACAGAGAAAGTTCACTAACAGTTCTCAAGCACTTACTTTGGAGTCTGATTCTGTTCTTATTTATTCTGGCATATATGGGAAATAATCGTGTCTGTATAATATATGCTAAGGAATAATGAGACCTGGAATGTCTGGCCTTTGCAAAGAGAGATCCAGGCCACTCCAAATACTCTCCAGTTGTTTTATATAGTTTTTACTACGTTTCTTGTGCAGAAGGATCTTCTGCTAGCTTCCATGCGTCGGCTTCAGCGATGACGTGCTGCGTTTCTGCTCCCAGCCTCAGCTCACAAGACCAGCGTCACTTCTGGAGGAAATGAAAAATTTTCAGTTTTGAACTTTGGAAATATTCAGTCACAGGTCTAAACTTTTTTTAAAAAAAACCCGTTTCCTTAATGGCTTAAAGTACTGGAAGAGAACCTCTGTGACAGACCTAGTGAAAACTGTCTTGCACCCTTTTGGAAGGAGGGGGAAAAAAGATGTGGAATTTTGATGACTAAAACCCAAAATATTCCCATTCTAGGTGACTTGCTCTTTCACTCTCCTTAGAAGCCTGGGCTTCATGATGGGATGTTATATCACACATTTCACCACAGTTTATCTGCCTGGAGAGAAGAGGTAGGCCTTCGTGAGAGGTGTTGCCTGACCAAAGCTGGCAACTGAATAGCAACCTTCGTGGGACAGTGTGTTGTCATTTCCCAGTCCCATGACTGTGATTGAATAGCACTGGGTTTCTTCATGAAAATAATAGTTTTCTGCTCAAAAGCATTTACTTTTTAGCTTGAAAATTCATTTCCTCTTAGAGACGCATGAAAACTTTGGAATGGGATCATTTAGCAGCGAGGCCCCCATCATACACATTGACTTTGCCTTTCGAGAACCTTACCAGCACACTGATAGCTCCTGCCAGTGTGGCCAAAGGTCGTTCCACAGCATCTCTGCCATCAGGAAACAGGAAGGTTCATAGCTAATATTATGCCAAATTAACAGGCAGGGTTTTAATGCAACATCAGTTATGTATGAATACTTGCAGAAGGAATCATGGTACTGCTTTAAGCAAAGTTCTTGGGCATGCACTTCAGGTTAAGTTAAGTACAAGTGCTTTCTTGTGTTGTGTTTTGGAGAGATGAATGCCAAGTTGCCTTCATTTTTCCCCTAACTTGCTTTAAGCATAAAAAATCTTGGCTGTGACAGGTAACTTGGAACCTTTCCCTGCATAAATTTTGTCCCAATGCATTAAGGCAGACTGAAGAAAGCCACCAAAGAAACCTTAGCAGGAGTTTTACACTCCGATATCCAATGAACTTGTGAAGAACTTACTTGATGTGACATTGTGAAGCTTCATATTTCATTATTACACCTCTCCAAGAGGTGAAGGAGCTTGCTGAGATCTATCAGTATCACTGTTTTAAACAAAATGCATCATCCAGGTAGACAGTGCTGCAGGAGAAAGATTTTTGTGAGATCTAATGACCAAAGAAAGCTCTGGGTTTCATCTTTGGAAGTAACACGTTGTTTGTCACTGAGATCCTCTCCTTTCAGAGGCCATTTTGCCTCCAAAGAATCAAGATTTTACTGTACCGGTGACGGAAGGAAGTGCAATGTTAGGTGGAAACCTTTAGCCTGCCCTCTCAGCAAACATTTGATTTTCTTTTGGAAGGAAAAACATGATTTCCCATCTATTTATGATTTGTGAGGCTGCCAAACCCAATTTGCTGAGTGGATCCCTGTACAACGAAAGTTGGGTCACGGTCCTTTGCAGTCAGACAGACACCTCAGCCACCTTCATTCAGGAAAGCACGTAAGCCTCTCCATCACGCCAAGCCTGCGCCTGAGTCTTATGATAGTAGACTTCAGGTCACGCTGGAAATTAAGCATGTGTGCAGAATGTAGGGACGTGCTCAACAGGCAGCTCGGGCTTCAAGCGCCCTCCTGAATTAGGGTTCAAAAGTAGAAGCTGATAGTTCTTTCCATGTTCAGGGTGAGAGGGTGTCAGAGCAGGTCAATAAGAAAGATCATGCTCCTGCTCTGTGCTGCATCAAAATTAGAAATGGGAGTTATCTACACAAGGATCCTGAGTGCTGGATGAGAGAAAGTGACTTTGTGTGTAGGGTAACTGAGTGAAAAGTTGTGTTACAAGTATGTCCTTTTTTCTTTAGAAAAGTCAAGGTTCTCACCTATCACAAATTGAGCCGTTTGAGTTTATCAAGCCCTTTAGTCAGTATCTTTGGTGAAATCCCCTAAGAGGAGCCGTTTCTGCGGTGAGTCCTATGGACGTGAAAACCCAGTGCCCAAGGTGAAAGGGGTTTCTGAGGGACTTACACCCGGATGGAAGAAGCTAGTCACCCAGGACGTGCTGGCTGTCAGTCTGCAGGCAGTGATCTCCCCTGTATTCAGAATCATTTCACTTTAGGATTAAAAGTAAGGGGGTGCCTGAAAGGGTTTTTTTAAATAACGCAGCTCTCTCTCATAGCTAGCCAGAGTATCTGATCAACTTGTGTCTTCTGTTTGGTCAGAAAACTCGAATGCTATCATTTGCATGCTACTATTTATAATAACCCACGCTTTAGCTGTTAAGCAATAGAAAGGTTTCAGCTGGGTATAAAATGCTGCTAAAGGTGCTCACTGATTTGCCTGCGTAGGGCATGTTTCTGAAAAAGAGATGTCACAGCATTTATAAGAGAGCACAGTCTCTTTCTTACCATGAGAAGCGTCTGAATCAGAGCCTGACCGTATTTTCTGCAGGAAGAATAATTCAGATTAAGAAGTTAAATGCAGCTTGTGTGTTGCAATGAAAGGAAGTTTACATTGCCTTAAAACGTTCTGCCGCCTTCCCTGTGGTTGGAGTGCTTCTGCTTCAGGCATTGCTCACTGCCTTTATTCGATTCCTTGGAACCACAGAGTGCATTTCCTTGTCATGGCATGTGTATCAAGATGTGTATACACTTTACGTTCAGCATCGCGGTTACCGTTGCAACTGCTTCTTACTTGATGTCATAAGGGTTTCTCTACTGTAATAGAAATGACGGCTTGATGAATTTTGAAGTATTAGCATCACCTGCCCGCTTACCTGCCCTGAAGCCAGCAGCAGAGACAGATCCTGCTTTGCCTCCCACGTTTTATGGGAGTTTGCAGAGTCTGACTGCAGAGCAGGAATTAGAGAACACTTCACTTCCCTGTTGGGAGGACTGTTGACAAGGGTTTATATTCAAGATGTGAGATATGAATGAATACCCCTCCATTTCTGCCCTGTCGTGTCTTACTGTTTAATTACCGTGTTACACGGAGATCCCGTGGGATCTCAGAAGCGCGTGTAAGGTTGGTGATAATCCAATCGAGACAAATTGTAAGGCAAAATCTTTTAATGCCCATGGTGTTTGCCCATCCAGCAAACCATCTTGTTGTAAAGTATTAGCAAGGCTGTGGTTGGCACCCACAGTGATTTTTAATCCAGGGTGTAGGTGCTTCCAGCGTTCGCAGCTTCAGAGATGTATACGATGAGGAGGGAGGAACCATGCTTGGATAATTTGACAGAGCAGTTGGCTACCTGGTAGTCTAGTGACCAAATGTAGTTAAAAACACTCCTGTCTGCAGCACAAGGTTTGTGAATCTGTCCTGGCTGGCTGTAATTAGAGATACTGGGAGAATATATTGGGTTTGGGTTGAGATTTTTTGGCACGCACTTCTGTCCCCCCTGTTTTATGGTGGCACGTTCTTTGGGACATCCGGAGGAGTTCAGTATCAGAAGCGATCGGGGAAGGAGCGGAGCAGGAAGCGGTGTGAGCAGGTTGAAGATCAAAGGAGAGCGCTGCCCTGCTGCTTGTGTACTCTTTAAAGAAAACATTTTGAATTTCAGCACATGGTTAATGAAGCTCAAGGTAGACTGATCTCCTGTTACTGATATAGTGAGAAGACATAGACCTCTTGCATGAGACGAGGAAAATAACCATAAATTTAGCAAATACACAGTGTACCGGACAGCAAACGGGCAGGGCAGAGCTCGCTTGGGAAAATGAGCGCATTGCCCCCAGAGCAAGATTACGGTAAACTGGTGGATTACAGCGAGCTGCCCCGCCGAGCCTGTAACGTGCTTGTGCCTTCATTTTGCTCGGCCAGGTTTCCCATCCCAACCCTGACCGACAAGCCAAAGCTTTCAATCAAAAGGGATCCTTATCTTTCCTTATCTTTTTCCTTCTTTCCAAAACTGTGTTAATGGCTAGGCAGGACTCTTTGAAGTCAGTGGGGTCTGCAACCCACTCTCTGCTTTTGAAACTCAGGCCATGAATTTAGGCACCTGTTTTTTAAAGACCTTTATCTATAAATTTAGCAGTGCTTCAGCTTCCCTATCTATATGACAGGTCAAATAATTCTTGCTTTCTTCAGGATCTGAAACAGGGGGAGTGGGGCAAAAATGCCCTTATCTTACAGGAAAATCTTATTTAACTTAATGTGGATGGGTACGTGATGGACCTAATCTTTCAGAACATAATAAGGAATTAAACCTGTTTCATAAATGTTTTATAGTACCCTCTATGAGAAAGTTAATGATTTAATTTTATGGGATGGCACAAAATATGCACAGAAAGGTTAAGTGTGATTCCTTTTCTCGTAAGGATTCCATTGTCTGCCTTTCTCTGAGTTTCTTTTCCTGTGTGGTTTCTCTGTCATTTCTTTTTGGGTTCTCTTATTAATTTCATTATACCACTCCCTGCCTTTTTCATCTCTTTCTCCTCCCCTCCGGGGCAGGTGAGACGCAGCAGCAGAGGAAGAGGAGAGGGACCTGTGTGACAACAGCTTATCCCCAGTCGTCAGCCCTGCAGTATCGCTCCGTCTAGGGAAGCAAGAGACTTTCCCAGGACTGGTTCTCATGGCTAGAAGAGAAAAGGCAGTATCTGAAGAGGCAGTATCTGAGCCAAGAAAGCCCAGGCTATTACCCAACCACAGCCTTTAGGTCCCAACTTAAGGGCTGGGTTGAGAGTACCCATAGGTGTGGTTGTGAAACTGGCAGTAGAATTTGTTTCCAATCTCTCTTCCTGAGTATTAGAGATCACATGGGGTAACTGATCAAAACCGGGAAAGATGTGAGAACTGCTGGTATTGCATCTGTTCTTTCTATTATCGTTTCCCAAGGAGCCGTGACTCCACGTGAAACCGAAATAGGAGCTTTTAGAGTTATTTATAAGAACATTTCAGGCTCTGAAGAAAGTGTCAGTATGGGGCTGGGATAAATCATCACTGCTTTGTGGCGGTGTGTGAGGCAGTGCCGATCTGTCTGTGCTTTGACAGCTCAGGATCGCTAGAACGTGGGGCCCTGCCATTAGCTTCATAGCAGATGGCAGTGCTTTTCTAAGGGGAAACAAACAGTCACCTTCTCCCTCTTGCATCCCTTCTGCTTTTCCTTCCACGTATTCGTCACCTGGCTCTCCTTTACTCTCGTCTCATGAGCTCAGTGCCTGCAGCAACGGCAATTACTGCAATGTGAGCGTGCAACAAGCTATGGCTGTCTGACTGCTGGCAAATGGAGCTCTGTCATTATTACTGCCTGCCTGTTAAAAGGGTGAGCAAGGCTGGCTGCTCTCCCTCCCTGCCCCTGGCCTGCCTTCCCATGCGCTGCCTCGCCTTCCCCATCACAACCTGCAGCGCCCATGGTGAAGGTACTTCACCCTCCTCGCTGAGAATAGCCTCCTGGCAGAGCTCGTGATGCAGTCCAATCTGCATGTGCTTGGGAAGATCCTGGCCTTCTGGACCGCATCGCGACGGTGCGTACCCCAGCTCCGCGGGTTTGATGAGCTTGTGCGATTTTTACAGGCGGTTTGGCGTTTTACGCCCCACTTGAGCACACTGGATCTTTTGCGAAGCGCTCCCTGGCAGGCCTTTTGCTGTGGCCTCCTCACCTATCGTGAAAACCTTCACTCCTTTGGTGACAGTTGAAAGCAACTCACCGCTGCTTGCTTTGTCTGTCTTGTTTTGTGAGGGATTGGACACTCAGAGACACGGTGAGCTGGGACGCTGAATTTTGTGTCACCTCTCATTCTGTTTCGTGGCATTTTCTTCTTCTTTTAAGCATGAACCCATATAGGTCAACACGGTTGAATGTGTTGTGCTGATACAACCAGTGCTGCGTAGGAAATGGCATTTTTCTGTGGAGTCATTCGCCCCAGGCCCACGAGCAGCAACCTGTAGATGGTGCTTTGACTTCTGGTTCGCTTTCTTCATTTGTCTCGCACACGGTCCCTGCAAAGGCTCTATACTGTCGCCAGACTGTCCCGATGTGTGTTCCTGTTGTTGCCTGTATTGTTACAGATGATGACAAGTTGATCAGAATAGCATTGTATCACGCTAGGAGCTAAATTGCAGGTGGCATTGTGGCAAGTAATGCTGACCTAATTAAGAGTGGAAATAAACCCTTATATATACGTGTTGCAAGTGACACTTGGAACTTGAAAAATTCTCCATCCCTCAGTCTGGAGAAATAGCTGAACAAATTCCGTTCTCCACAGTTTCAGCAACAATGTGTAACCACAAGATTTGGACATGCTATCGTCTTCACAGGGGGAAAAGGGGAAGGTTTTTAGACCTGTTGACTTGCAGGTAGTGACTTTATTCATGCAGGGGAAGCAACACTCGATCCGACTGTAAAAGGGAATGTAGGGACTTAAAATTTTAGTCCTGAGGTTTTGAAAATTAAAAAAATAAAGGTTAATTTAAGTGTGCCTTTGCACATAGGGTAAGTGTAGTTCTCGTTTCAGGAAGTGATTGGGAAGACGTGTCATAGAGAACTAATAACAGGGTAGAGCAGAGTCATCATCCTGTGAAACAGCTCTGGGTCCTCAGAGCGGGCATAAGCAGCCACTACCAGCCGTGCGTGACGCAGCCTCTACCACAGGCTTGCTCCTGTTTATTACAAATAGGCAACCCGCAGGATTCCTGTTCTTGGGAGAGACTTAAATGAGCTCAGCCTATTCTGAGACAGAGCAAGAGGGCTTCCCTAAGGGATCTCATAGGGTAACAAATGAACTAATTTCTTCAGCATCTTGAAAATATCTCGGACCGAGTTCGTTGCTGGAGAGCAGGCTGGAGTAATGCATTTCAGTGGTTCTGTGCAGTTGGCCAGTGGCAAGTCAAATCTCTCTTCAAAACATACTTGGCCTACAAACCTGGTGATGGTTTTGCAGTTGAGGTTCTCTTTTGGGTTTTACTGGCTTGCACAGTAGTTACTTGTGAAACAGCATGTGAAAGAAGTTGAATTACTCTTTTCAGCAAGACGTCGAAGGATCCCAAGTGTATTTTGGCATCCAGACCTATTAAATTTGGGCAAGCCTCAGGCACTCGTCTTTCCCTTTTTGATTAAATAATATTCATCCTTTCAGGAAACAAATTCCAGTTGACTTGAGCCCTTGTCACAGAGGTAGGGTCTGTATACATGGGGCAACTGAGATCCCACCTCCCACATTTTGACAGAATTAGATCTGGATCAGAAGTGTCACACTCCTGATACCTTTCAAAACCTTTTTCTTTGTTTTCTCTCACACCACTCAAACCTTTTGTCTCTGTTTTTTGGGTGGCTTTATGGTTACCTCCCAGGCCTGATGATCAGGGTGCTGGGATCCTGCCAAGAACTACAGCAGGGGTGGGGACCTCCTCATGAGCTTACATCAGAGTTGCGCAAGCTGTATTTAATTGCAAATTACTGGGTGATAAGAGTCAATGCTCCTTACTTGCTCTTACATTAGATTACACACTCAGAGAGTCTGATGAAGAGGGCGGGAGATGCGGCAGCAGCAAAAGCACGCTTATAAAGTGGAACGACTCTTAGGCAGAGCAAAGCAAGAGGGCAGGTTACACGTGGAACGCGACACAGTGGGTATAATAAATATGAAACGGAGCCTGCAGAGGTTACGATGCAGTTGAGAAGATGGCTGTAGTAGATAGGTTAAAGTTTCAGAAGTCTTCATCCGCAGGACACAGGCTGCGGACTCACAGAGGGTTTCTAAGAGGCAGCTTTGCTTGTGGGAACTCGCTCTGTGGCTGCCCCAAACAAACAGCTGCGACTTAAAGCAGTCGGAAGCCGGGAAGCTGTTGGAAGCTGTGTTTGATGGGGTGTTTGCAAACCTGCGTCTTTCCTCACCTTGAAGATGTTATAAGCGCAAATGCATAGGGATGGGACATATGTTCTATGCTCTGCTGGCTCGGCCTTTCTCTACTGGTTTTCCTGAGCTTTGTCAGTAATTCAGTGTAAATTACCCCTCATTGAAACAGTGAGAATCAACTGGAAGCTGCCTCTCATTAAATTTTAGGCTACTGACTTGCACATCGGAATGCAAGGAAAAACTCCATTTGTTTCTTGAAGCTTTATAAAGCCATTAAAGTAGAGGTGACCACTGACCTAGAAATACGGCAGCTGCATCTCTGGCAATCACTAAAATAGCCTCTCAGTGACCTAGTTTCTCCTAGCAGCGAGCATCATGCTGCACAAGCGTGAATCCTTCCTAGTAAACTAATCGTCAGCTGCTTCTTGCCACTGAGGTTTCGGAGAGGTTGCAGCTGAAGTGGTAAAATGGGAGGAACCGTGAGGCTTGTAACCACTTGGAAAAATCTGGCTTTAGATAAGCCTCAAAGGCAAGAATCATCCGGTGGTGAGTGTAGTTTTTCATAGTGCCTGAACAGCTGCCTCAGATTCCAGTGACCAAGTCCCAGTTTTCAGACACAGCCCAAATTACACAGGACCCGTTCAAGCTGTGAACACCCGAGTTGCTGGACGTTTCGGGAAATGTGACCTCGTATCTGTTGTTTGATCCCAGAGCTGCTGTGCGGTTTGCGCTTCCAACCACAGAAATACTACAAGGAAGTGTGTACTGTTGGCTTTCCAGATGCAAAATCCAAATTAAGAACGACCCTGGTTTTCAGCCTTTGGGGCAGTTTCTCAGTGTTGCCTCCCAGACAGGCTGCAGTTTGCGGATGTGGTGGACCGTGGAGTGCAGCAGGAGTTGACAGGCTGCCTGCTATGCAAGCCCTGTCTGTCTGTACACAGATGTCTCTGATTTCCATTCTGCATCTTTGTTAGCCTTGGTAATAGCCTTCCCTTTTTACACACAGCTATTAGCCTGACCTTATCTCTGGAGTTAACAGTATGATGCATTAGACAGGCACTTAGGAAGCCCCTGAAGAAGCTGTCCGACATAACCGGCACACACCAGGTTAGAGAGTATTAAATGTAAGCCCTTGGGAACTCTCTCTTATAAGCTTATTTTGTTTTAATTATCTTGCTTTCCCATTTTGGTTTATGTAGAGCAACAGTGACATCCATTGGCCTATTAAGCTAATCAGAAGTACTGTACACACAGTACTGTTATTTACCCAAGGTGGAGGGCTGTGCTGGAGGCCTCCAGCACTAGAGTTTCTCATTTAAATAGCAGCTACTTGCACTCCGAAGCAAGAGCCTCCCTCCTTTCATAGTCTGACTGCATCCTTGTTTCTCATACTGACTCCTCACTCCTGCTAGGATGCTTAAAACATTCTTTTTAAGATGTAGCTTAAAACTAGGATTCCCTTTTCACGAGAGATACCAAGGCGCATAGAGGCACAGCTGCAGGTATCCTGGAAGCAGAATTGTGGCAGCTCAGAGCCCGTGCAGTGACCTTTCTGCATGGGCCTTGTGTATGAGAGATTGTAAAATGCAGACTTCCTTGAATAATTTTCAGCACAGCAGAACCAACTCAGGCAGCAAAAAGTTAAAGCAATTTTGCTTCAGCTTATTCACTGGTGATACGTTAAATTTCAATTCCAAAAATAAAAATATGTTTTATTTTAAAAGCAGCACTCTTTCTTGAAGACTAGAGGGTTTAGAAGGACCACAGAAGAGAGAACTAGGAGAGACTGGGACATCCAGTGGAGACACTGACAGGTTGTAAAAAAACCCAACCCAACAGTGAATGAAAGACTGAAATAGAGGATTCGGTGACAAAAAAACAAACGAACAAAAATTATTGATCTGAGAGAGAGATCTGGAGGATTCTGATTTCGTTCCAGAAAACTGAAAACACTTCAACTGATTTTTAACCTTGTAGGTAAATCAGTAGACGTTTCCTGCAGACATTTCTTTGAACAGAACCAGTGCCTGTTGTAAATTTTTGACTGGCTGTGGTTACGATCCCATTTCAAGGTCAAAGAACCTGTGTTTGCAAGGGAGACTGTTTGAGAAGTAGGACTGAACTCGCAAGCCCGCGGGCTCATTTTCGTTGCCTCATAGCACAGTGCAGCTATTGCGGTTCGTATCTGCAATGAGGTGCAGCCTCTCCCTCGTGACTGGGACAACTAGAACTTTACCCAGCAAGGTCAGCACGGGGTTTTTCCCTTCCAGCATCACCAGAGATAGAAGAAAAAAGAAGTTATGCTGGTTCATGCCGCCTGATTTGGAGTCTAGTTCATAGCTCTTCATTAGAAAGGGAATTGTAGGTGCTGTGGATCCTTCTTTGGAGCAGTCATAACTGAGGGGAGCTAGAGGTGCTCAGCATGAGGTCTTCCATTCATTTCAGCAGCTTTGAATCAGACATCATGTCCACAGCACCTGAGAAGAGGGATCTTCATTTATTTAGATGAGCATTTCCAGTGGGAGAGCCCAGGAAACATTTCCAGGTGACGCTCAGTGTACTGGAGAATTTCAGACCGCACTTTGTGGATGTGCACACAGTGAGCAGGAGGGAAACTCGTGAAGAAGCTTTGCCTCCTGTCCCTCCAAGCTGCAGCGTGCTGGAAATGCTTTCATCCAGCTTATGTCATTTTAGCCCTTAGAGCCTCCGTCCTTCACCTGCATGTCTCTTGCACTGCCACTTTGTATGGTCTCACACCTTGCAAATCTTTCTGCCGTCTTACACAGCTCAATCCAGACCGTCTCTTCCCTTTTGATACCCTATCTTCTCCCTACCTGATTTTGGGGACTTCTCTGCAGAGATTCCTTGCTTTCCACCTCCCTCTGAAGTGCTTTCCTGCCTCTCCGTGGATGCGTGTCTGTAGCCACGGCCAGTGCACTATTGCTTTGCTTTCATGGACCCAAGGGAGAAGCGCATCGTTAGTTTTTTCAGCTCTCTTACTCATTCTCTGGCTGATTTCTCTGCCTCTCACACACAGCTGCTCTGCAGTTCAGCTACCCAGAGCATTTGGGTTTGCAGGGGCTCATCCTCCCAAGCCACTACCAAACGCTGGAATTTCCCTGCGTGTTGACTTTTTGATGCCTGTTGAGTTCCTCCTCTCATTCCCCAGTATGTGGTTTCACAGGGAGCGGCTGGCCGTCGGCTCAAGTTTCTTTGACTATACTTTGTATACATTTTCCATGATCAGGGACCAAGACCGAGCGCCGGATAAAATCCTGCTGTTTGCGGATAACAACGGATAACATTGTTGTGCTAACAGACATTTGCATAAGAGATATGAAAACAGCCCCATTCATACCCTTCCGTGACGGTGCTCGGTCTTTCAACTGCTTTGAAATTTGAGGTGGGTTGTTGCTGGATTGCGTGAGGCAACCGACACTGCCGCAGCTTTCCGCGGGCTGCAGGTGCGCTGGACTTACCTGTCCTGGGCCAGCCTGCCAACAGCGGGAGGATAAGGACAGCATTCCTGCCACCGCTGCAAAGCTCCCGGCATCCCGGGGGAAACTCCAGGCTGCTTACAGGTGTCTTGTCTACAGACATAAAAAGATGGAAGGGAAAATACAGCATTTGTGCTCCAGAGCAGGCTCAGCCCCTTTCTTACCCATAAAGTAGGGATGATTTAGGAAAAAAAAAATAATATGCAAATGCCTTTTGATAATGAATAAGCCAAAAGGTGGACTTCTTTCCTGAGAAAATATTGGCATTTCATTGAAAAACAGAACAGCCCCAAAGTGCAGCACCACACGTGCGGCACCACACACGGCAAAGCCTGCGGAGTTACACCTGAGACCTGCGCTGATTCAGCCCTTCCGGTGAAGACAAACAGGGTTATCAATCTCAAGCGTGCTTGTAGCCCGCCATGAAAGGAAGGCTTTCTTCCCCATTGCTGAGAGGAACCAGGGCTGATGCTCTCCTATCACACAGGGACCTTGTTCTGGCTCTTTGTCCCTAATTAGTAACATCCTGTGCTGATTACCCCTGTCACACAGTGGCTTCCAGCACTGCCCACTCAGGTACTTTATGTTGCTTGTGCTGCTGCACCAAACTGGCGAAATGCAGTAGATTTGAGGCAGCAAGGAAGCTTTAATTTAGAAAATTCTCTCTTACGTGGGATTTTCTACTTCAAGACTTGTACAGGTGTGGAAGGTGACATGATGTGGCCCATTTCTCTGCCCTGGCTGGGACACCCCCATGGTTACGGTAGGGACGAGTCCCTCCCGTGGGCTTTCATGGCTCTGGTGTAGCAAAGGGGAACTTGGTGTTTTCTCTTTTGCCGAGCTCCCAGTGCTTCCATGCTCTCACACGTGGGAGCTGTTTGCATGTTTTCAGCAAATAATGCTTTATTACTGTCTTGGTGAAAAGAGGAAGGCAAAATATATATTTAAAAAAAAAAAAAAAGAAAGAAAGAGAAAAGAGAACATCTTGTGAACCTGCTGTTCTCAGATCTCTCCGATAAGGACAGTTCCAAGTGCGTGAGAAGTTTCCTACTCCGAGATTTATTTACTTCTGAAAGAAAAGCCACCTTCATCTCATTATTTTATTTTCAATACAGGTTTTAATTTGGTGAGAAAATATCTTCCCCATAAAGAACCTATTCTGCCTCATTAACTCCTATAAAAAGCATCCCCCCAAGCTTGAAATGTTAAAAGAAGCATAAATTAAAGCTAAGTTTGTTGTTTGCCGCTTTAATCAACAAACAACCTTAAAAGGGACCCACAAAAGCTTCTGTAAACTAAATTTATTAGTGGGCAGGAAAACAGGCCTTCAGCTGCAGCCTCCTCCCCTTCCCAGCCCCCCGAATTTGGAGGGGGGGGTGAGTTTTTGGAGTGACTGGTTTTGTTTACAGTGTCTCACTCTCTTAGGCAGGTTGTTGTGGCCCCATGGATCTCTGTCAGACTTTTGTGATGCAGCTGAACTGAAGTGACTTGGGACAGCGTCTGTTAATTAGGTCGTCAAAGCCTCCTCCTTTTTTCTTCGCTGTACAAATGCCCTTTTTCCCTCGTTTTCCCTAAATCTACTTGTCAGTAGCTCAGAAGGAAAGAGGAGGTTTTTCACAGCAAGAGAAAACTGCCATTCTGTCTGCCTTCCTTTCACCTCTCCAGGATGCGAAAGTAGACGTACATCTATTTTCCGCCCTTTTCCTCTCCTTGCTATGTTTAAGAAGCCTTCCTCCATTTCCTCATCATGCTATCATCGGCATTGTTGGTGACTGCAGTACCGAGAACCAGGGAAAAGCTTAGGCACATAATCTAGAACGTTTTGGTGCAGAGGAAAGGATAGTTGGATGAAAACATTAAGAATTAACTTTTCTGAGCTGGTTCAGGTGAATATGTAATTTCTTTCTGAATTCCTCTTGACATAACAGCGAACTTCCTTACAAACCTCTTGCATTCAGATTCATTTCAATCTTAAAGTGATTTTTCACTGGTTTCATTTGGGAGAAGTCTCCAGGAGAAAATTTAATAATGGATTTTATTCATTGCTGCAGGGTCTGGACATCCTCACTTCTTAATTTTTTTCACAGCTATCTTAAGTTCAGTCTGAGATATGCAGTGTAAGAGAGAGCCAAGAAAAATCACTTTTGTTCACTGGAAAAAAAATGGCCTTAACCTTAACCAGAGAGTGGTTTCTGATATAGATCTGAACACCTCCTCACCTTCCAGGAGTTAATTTGAATTGGAGATGAGCCAAAACGGGGAGTTTCTTTAAACTTCCCCGAGCTTTATGGGCTTGGATTCAAACGGTCCTGGCTCCGAACAACTTGTGGGTCAGGTTTGCAAAATCCAAAGGTGACTGAGCGCGTTTGGCAAAACCTGAACCTCCCCTGGAGGTTTGCTCTCCTCTGATTGATAGCCCTGGCTCCAACCCCTCCTTGCTCTCACTCTTCATGGTCCGTGGCTGGGTCACCGTTGCAAACAACTCCTCAAAGGAAATCACCCTTCTTCAATGCAGCCCATGTCTTATTTCAAAAACTAATTTCCTCTGCCCATCCCACGCCTTCCCTTCCTCCACCAGCAAACGTGAGACAGGTCTCACATTTCACACCAGCTGCCTGAGCAAATGCACAAACCGGTCCAAATTTACTGTAGCCTGGCATCTGCATCGGCCAGCAAGCCAGTGACATAAATTACAGGCACAGGACAGTTTCCTTTCGGGGTGTTTGACGTTGTCCTTTCATCCTTCAAAGAAGATCTTTTTTCCGATCCTGTGAACCAGCTGTAGCCCAGCTCTGTGTCCAGCAGCTCGTGTTGCAAGAAACAAGAGGACAGGGAGGCAGGGGAGGGCCAGATGAGGGGGAGCACAGGGATCCGGGGGCTCTGTGCCGTTTCAGTGTCATGCTGCTCTTCCAGTGCCATCGCCGGGGTGCACGAGCCTGTGGCACTGCCCCACCTCGCAGGAGACATCACAGCTTTATTTGAGCAGGAAGAAGGAAGTTTTGTCAGTTATGCAGTGCCCTGGGAGCGCGCTGTTCTGTTCTGTTCTGTTCCTAAGCAAGGCAGTGCCTGGCACTCGGGCACCAGGGAGCCTGGGGCCGGGGAGGTGGAGAACAGGAGCCCTGGCTCCCGCTGGCTCCGGCACTGTGGAGCGTTGCTGCGATGCCCAGGTGCATCAGGGTGAATACAGGCTCCCGAAAACGCACACGGCGTTCACGTTCTCCCTGATACCTGGGCTTTCTCATTCTGCCAGTTAGCCTATATCTTTCTTTCATTTGCTGTTGGTCCTCTGATGAGTCTCTTAATATTCATTTCCCTTTGGATTTTTTGCTGTTCATTTGGGGGTTTGGAGGATGTTTTGTGGTGCCTAGAAAAAAAGCGAAAGAGAAAAATCTCCCAGGTGAATGTCCGAGTCCTTTGTTTCCCCACAGCACAGTTATTCCTGTCATCTCTGGTGAAATGCGTGGGGAAAGGGAGGTCTGTGGAGGTTCTCATGGCATCAAATCCAAAAATGTCCTCGAGTGCTTTGCAGGTCTAGGGCAGTTTTACCCACCTACCAGGTCCAGGCATTGATCCTGCTAATACACAATGGCCTCAGCTGAGGAAACGTGCTGTGTTTATTCTTCTGCCTCCATTACCAAGTCCGTCGATGACATGAACTGAAGCAGGTAATAGCTTGAAAGCTGCCATGACCCTCAGAAATGCCCCCAGTCTTCATTTGACAGGTTGTGCAGCTTGTGTTCTGTGGTCCACTGACCAGAATGCTACATTTATTTCAAAGTGGCCATGGACAGCAAACAAATTTATGGCATGCAGAGTGGGCTGCTGTAACCTGACCCTCAAAACATCATGGCCACGGGTCGGCTCTCCCCTTACCATCCAGAGCTCTAGTTGTGGCATCTCCTGCAACTGGTTTCCAACAATTATTTGCAGGAGTGGTGCAAACATAGCCCTAGGGCGTCTTCATCTACTCCCAAAGGCAAACATAACAAACGCGCATCAGGGTGGTGTGTACACAAGTTTTTCTTAGGGTGTCTCCCCCTGCTCCAGATCCAGCTGGCAGGCTCCGGGGCTGATGACAGCAGTGTAGACACTAGCTGTTTGCTGTGACATGGCAGCTAAAATGAAATTGCCTGCCTGCTTGTGATCTGACTCCCACCATTGCCAGGTATTAAGGTGGGCAAGGTCTTCACGGCACCCGCTGAACGCTGATTCATATCCGTCTCTGCCGTATCTCACTCAGCTTATCATGCAACTTGCAGCAGTTGGGAGAAACCCATCAGAAAGCCATCTGGAGAGTCCGGCTCTAGTTTCTTTAGTTTTTCTTCTTTTAAGTCAAAGGACAAAAGTTTCCAAAGGCAGTGAAAACCCCAGCAGTACTGAGGAAAATCTGCTACATAGATGACTGCAGTTTGTTGAGGGAGACTGTACGGCCTCTGCTCTTGTGCTTAAATAGGATTAAACTGCCATTGGAAGTGAACCCCAAGCAAAAAACCAAAATTCTGCAAAAAATCTTGAAAAAAACCCTCCTGAGTCCTCCCCTGGATCCTTACTCCTTGCAGGCTGTATCATTTGAGGCTGGTGTCACAAGAGTCACCTGTTGGAGAAATCACACTTCGTTATACCTTGGAGGAATCATGCTTTGTTATGTATCTTCCTTCATTTGTTTACAGGGAAGGGCTTTTCTTTCCAGAATAAGCACTGAAGGGCTCAGCATGTAGCCCGGTCCCTGCTGGAAAAAGTTGTGGAGGTGGTTGAGTAGGAGCTGAGCTGTGCCGGAGAGGTGGCCCTGCTCCGCGTGCTGGCCGGCACGATGCAGCAGCTGCTGAAGCACAGACAGGACAGCATGTCATCCAGGGCTGCTCCAGCCGAACGGTGAAAAATCACTTCTCTGCTGAAGCAGGATCGGGGGAGAATAGCACAAAGGCAGAAGCGCAATTTCCCAAGCTGGTGCTTGGGAGGGTGAGCGGGCATCGCCCAGCAAGACGTGAACATGGCTTTAGATGTGTGCAGGACGGGTTTAGCTGTGCAGGGCCGGTGAGGCATCCTAGCTAGGACACTGCCACCACCGCTCAGCAGGGCACTGGTCCAGTGATGATGGCACAGGGGGACAGCACGTTCCCCTACAGCCTGGCTGTATCCTGCAGGAGGATGGGTCCTGCATTTTAGAAAGGTATTGCTATCTAACGCAGAATAGAAGCAGTGTCGCTGATGCAGCAGAGACCCAAGGTGGGCTGTGGATGCTGAGCACCTCCTAGATGTGGCTGTCCATCAGCCAGAGCTGCCTGCAGCACCTCAGGTCCCCAGCATGGATGTTTGCCTGACCCACGCCTGTTCAGTCTAAAGGGAAGCCGTGGTCATCGCTCCAGGGCGGTATGGCTGGAAGTTGTGTTGAAGGTTTCCTCTTGTCAGCAATATCTGCTTGTTATGATCCCTCGTAGGTAATTCCCACTTGGACTAGCTGCCTGTCATCTGCCTCAGGGTGAGTACCTGTGCTATCATAAGTACATAATGCTTAAATAAATACTCCGAGGTTATGGGGAGCCTCAGGTTCATGCTACAGGTGGTCATTTTTTTGTTGTTGTTTTTGTCACAGAAGGACAAATGTTCATGAGCTTTTATGATTACATCCCAAACCAGGACTTTGTTTCATTGCCTGGTAACTGCTGAGAAACTGTTTACCCCTCGGTATCTGTCAGAGTTGCTGGTCAAGATGCAAAGTACACTTCAAGTCTTTAAATTCTCAATAAAACCATCTGGAATCATTCCACAAAGCAAATCGTTGTGGCACCATCTGGCTCCTAATGGAGTGATCCTGAACAGGTGACACGCATGCTGGTGCGGGAAAATACGGCGTTCCACGTAGCTTTCCAATCAGAGAAGGAAATCACACCCAGGAGAGGTGATATCAAAAGTCATGCCTTTAACTGCATGACGGTTGCAAGCAGGAGCTCTGCTTGTTTCCGGATAAAGCAGTCGGGGTTTTAGCTGGGTGATGGGTGAGCTTGGTTCGGCTCAGAAAGGGACCCTTGCCCGGAAAGCAAACGGGCGGGCTGGTGTCACCTGTGTAATCTTCCCTCACCTTTATTACCCGGCTGTTTAATCCTGTTTCCAAAACCTGACCTTTCATGTCATAAGGCAGCGATTTAGAGCTGTTGAAATTATTAACTATTTTGATGGCACATCCCCTGAGGCACGTGCACGGGAGGACTGTGTTGTTGTCCCACCGTAGAAACCTGACCGTGGTGGCTGTGCTGACTGCGTAGCCGGCTCAAAGTCGTCACAAATCGGGGCTGTATCCAGGCGTGTGGTAGCAGGCCAGATTTTACAGAGACAAGTATTTTTCACTAGGAAGCACTGGTGGAAAACATGGGAAATGGTACTTGCTCTGCTGTGAGAGGTTCGTGATGAGTTTCATGATTAAGGCTCAAAGATAACACTTACTGCCTTTATAACGTCATCTTAACTGTTTGTTCCACATCCCATATTCCGGCTTATCACGGGCTCTGTGCGTCTTGTTAAACATTAAGCATTTTAGGCTGGTGATTATGAGTTAGTAAATAGAGAAAGAGATGTCAGCATGAAAAGTAGCCCTGGCTGAGCATAATTTACCCTGATACAGATGCGCCTGTGCAAAAGGCCATCAAGCCACCTTTTTTCTTTTTGGGCAGCAGAATATTTCAGTTCAAATGAGACCGGCAGGAACCATTTTAAGCTAAGACAGAGTAAGTTACTTATGAACTGAAATAAAACTATCCGCGCAGCCTTTTATGATAGCGTAACGGTGGGTGAATAAAGGGCTTCAGGGAAGCCAGCCCTTTCTTGCGAAGAGCGCACTGGGGAGTGGGATTCCTTCCCACTCGGATTAAGGGCACATCCCTTTCCCTCCCGCTATAAAATACTCATTTCTCCCTCTGCAAATAGGGATCCTTTTGGACGGCCCTTGGGCGTTAATGGATAAAAGATCCATTACTGGCCAGATGCTCATGCTGTGAAGAGCAGCTTTTCCAGCATCTCCTTCAGGCATCTTTTTGGGGTCAAAAGATACTTTCTCTCCCCAGTGAACATGCATCACACTCCGCCACAGACTTGCCACCCCCCCTGCACGGCTCTCTGGTGTGAAAGGCTGGAGTGCCAGCAGCGGGTGCCCTACTCGCGTCTGGTGCAAAACCAAGGAACGAGGGTGAATGTGGAGCAACCTCCTGGGAGGAAACAGCTATTGGAGAGAAAACCAGGAGTCCTAAAGGAGGGTACGGGGCAGAAAGGGAAAGGAAGGTGTTGGGCATCAGAAGGACAGGCAGG
>VWZZ01004285.1:434470-463145 GCA_013399095.1 Psophia crepitans | reverse complement strand
GAGAGCGGGCTGCACAGCGGCCGGCGTGCCGGGGGTGCCCGGGGGGCCGGGGGCCGAACAAAGGGCGGCGGTCCCGGCGCCCGGCTGGCACCGGCGGAGCCTCCCGGGAGAAGGCGGCTGGGGGCGGCCGCCCCCTCCCGTTCCAGGTGTTACCTTCTTGTACGGTGGTTTTGGAGCCTCTGGAGGCAGGGAGGCAGCCGTCAGGAAGGGAAGGTGTGCTTGATCAGCCCGCGCCGTGGTGTGCTTCCCTCCGTCCACATGCGAAACCTCGTTGCTCGGAGGGATTCCCCAGGTGTGATTTTAAACCCATCTTTTTGCTCTGATTGCACGCACACCTCTAGGACCACATCAGTGACCTGTTCTGTCTGTCCACGCTGCAGCCGGGCGAGGGCTGCGGTGTTGGAAGGTCCCTTTACAGCACTTTCCCTAGAGGAAATTGCTGGGCATCTGAACAGCAGGAGGTTTCTTTCCTGCACGCCTCGTGGTCGTTGCGTGTTGGAAGTCGTGCAGCGTTCTTGGAGGTAGTTCTGCTGGCTCGCACCGTGCAATGAGATACTGGGACACAAGCTGAGAAATTGTATCACCTGTTTGGAGTGACCCACAGACTGCTAGAAATGGCTAAGAACAGGATTATGTTCAAATGTAACATTATCAGCCAGCATCTATCTTTGTAAATTTGGGAGCAATGTAACCCACAGACCTCATTTGCCTTAATTCTGATTTTCTCCTCTGCTTCTTCTGCCTCCTGAGATGTGCTTTTCTCATTCCCTGCTATAATGCCTTTTTAAGACTGATCTCTGCATGTTCACCTGCCTACACCCAACCTTAAATTTCCTGCTTAGTGCTCCCTGCCCATCAGGTGACACCCACAGCACCCGTTGAAGCACGTGCATTTTTCATGCCAAACCTCAGTCATGCTTTGTCCTCTTTTGCCCAGCGAGCAGTGGGGTGAATCTCAGCAGCCTGGTGTGTTTTCTCAGCGGTGCAGGCCTGACCAAGGTCCGGCTAGGTGCTTGTCAAGTTTGTCCTCAACTCCAGCAGGAGCGATGTTAGGGAAAAATCAATGCCCTAAAACTCCTTTGCCCAAGAGAGGTGAAGTCCAGGCCAGCCGACACGTGGGAGAGGGAGGGGTGCTGCTGCAGGTCTGTAATGTGGAGATTTAGAGGATTGAGAGCTTGTTGGCCCATAGTGAATGGTGCTTGGCACCTGTGGCTCTTAAATTGAAGAGGGAAGGTTGGTTTGGCTGAAATAAGGATTACTGTAATTTTTTATGGGAAAGCAGGCTGTCATCACAGAGGCTTTTTTTCCAGAAATCAGCAGGCCAATAGTTTAGCTATAAAACATTGCTGAGAAGCCAACGACTACATACCCTGTCAGCTCCAGCCTCCTTGGCATCGCTCTGCGGAGAGGGCTGCTATCACAGCAGGTGGGAGTCCTGCCCCGGGGAGACAGGCAAGCTGTGATTCTGCAGCAGCCAAAAGCCTTGTCAGATTTCCCTGTGTTCAGTAGATGGCAAACAAACAGACCCTGGGGTTTGTTATGAGAAGAGAAATGTAGGGATGTAGAGCCCTTCTCCCTCTGCGTCATGGCCTAGCTCTTGGCAGCAGTGGGAGAAAAGCTGTGCTCCTTGCAGTAGGGGCATCAGTGAGCAGATGGACTAGATAAGGGTGCTGAGAGAACTGCAGTGATGGGGAAAACAGCTGTGTTGTGAGACCCCCCTGCAGTGCTGTGTCCAGCTCGGGGGCCCCCAGCACAGGAAAGACATGGAGCTGCTGGAGCGAGGCCAGAGGAAGCCCCGGAGATGCTGCGAGGGCTGGAGCCCCTCTGCTGCGAGGACAGGCTGAGGGAGCTGGGCTTGTCCAGCCTGGAGCAGAGAAGGCTGCGGGGAGCTCTAACTGCAGCCTCCCAGTGCCTGCAGGGGCTGCAGGAAAGCTGGAGAGGGGCTGGTTGCAGGGCAGGGAGGGCCAGGCCAAGGGGGTGGGTTTGAACTGCCAGAGGGGAGCTGGAGCTGAGCTGGGAGGCAGCAATCCTTCCCTGGGAGGGTGCTGAGGCCCTGGCACAGGGTGCCCCGAGAAGCTGTGGCTGCCCCTGGCTCCCTGGCAGTGCCCAAGGCCAGGTTGGATGGGGCTTTGGGCAGCCTGGGCTGGTGGGGGGGTGTCCCTGCCCATGGCAGGGGGTGGGAACTAGATGGGCTGTGAGGTCCCTTCCAACCCAAACCATTCTGGGATTCTATGATTCCATGTTTGTTTAGTTAGGGAGGACCCTACTGTAATGATAAACCCTCTGAGTGAGCAATCATCCTTCACCACGAGCATCAGGCACAGTGGGGTCTGGTCTGTTCTTGGGCTTCCTCACCGCGGTGGTGGTACAAGTAAATAAAAAGCAGGATATGATATCAAATGGGGCGTTTAATAATGCCACTCTTCCCTAGCCCTGCCTGATTCCCACCAGAATTTTTATCTTGGCTGACATTTGTTTAGACAAAGAGTTACCGTGGTCGGCACTAGGTGTGTGGTAACCATGGCTCAGTGTCTGGTCTTTGGACGTTCAGGTGGAGACGGCAGTGCCTCTGCTTCTGGAGTGGCGTTAAGGATGTAGGAGAAGGGGTGAAGGCTCAACCTCTGCTTTGAGGGCCCTGATTCAACACGCACTCAGTTTTAAACCTCGGGTAGGCTGAGTTGACTGGTTTCAGCAGAACTCGTGTGATGAGTTCTCAGTGCTCAGAGTGGCAAGCTGCCTGACTCTCATGGACGTGGGAGTAGAGAACGGCTTGTGGTCAGCAGGATCAGGCCTCCTGTGGCCACACTGTGTATAGTATCAGCATTTCAGATGCCCGAGTTACTGGGAAATCGACGTGGAAATGGAATGAGGCCAATTTTTGCTCGCTGCAGACCTAGCCACAAATCTATGACAGGTTAGACATTTCAAATTGAGTACTAATTGCCAGTTACAAATGCTTATTCATAAATGTCTCCAAGTGGAAGCTTATTTGTGCTCTGGATTCATCTAAGAGTGCAGTTGGGAGCCTTGAGTCTCGCCACGCAAAGCCTACCTTTATATCACGGGGCATACGAGCAAGCCGCACAGTGGGGATAAAGCGTGTTGCCCTGAACGAACAATACCTAGAGCTCAGCTAAACTCCTGTGAACCAGGGGAGAGACAATGACGGTGTTTCCTTAGTTCTTGTACCGGTTTTAGACAAGCCCTGACTCCACTCCCAAAGTAGCATTTCACAGCTTCCGACTGTCTCAGCCATCCTGTCTGACAGCCTCCGGGATGGCACCGTCCCTCATTTTGACAGTGGCAATCAAGCAGAGGGTGGGCCACCCTTCTCTCGCGGCGGCTGCCGCTCTCTTGTGGGTGTGACAGGGATGTTCCCTGAAGGTCATCTGTCCTGCTGAGGAGACCAGGAGGGATGCAAACCATTGATACGCATGCTTGTCTTCACAAGCGTTTCCCTTTTCTTGGCAAGTGCTGTGTTGAAAATAGGTGATTCCCTCCAAAGAACCTGAAGTTGCAAGAGGATAAAAATACATAAAATTTTCTGATACCCAAGTGGAAAGAAGAGAGACATAAGAAAAGACTCGGTATGTTTGAAAGCGATGATTTAGGAGGGTTCTTGCCAAGTTTAACTTGAGTGAAAGGCTTGGCTAACCGTGGGGTGATGCACGCTTGCCCGTATTCAGATGAGAGCCACTTCTCTAATCCTTCACATTCTCCTTGCACCAGTGCTTGAATTAGTGTCACTGTCCTCTGGGTTTAAATAAACATGAAGAATTTCAATCATCAGTTCTCAATGGGAGAGGGTTGGGTGCTTTTTTTGACGTAGCAGTAACTGCTGTATCGGCTCAGTTCTAGTGGCAAGGAGAAGGGTCGGAAGCGTGCATTTGTGCCTTTGAAAGAGGAGTCTGATGCAAATGAAACCAACCCACTTCACCCTGATTAGATTTCATCATGTTGTGCTTCAAAATGCCTTCAGCATCCTGGCAACAGAGGCAAAAATTTGAGAAATTTCCAAAAGTTAGAAGGACAGAGTTCCTATGGATTACCAGTGCATCTGTTTTTTTAAAAAAACACCTCATCTTTACTATTCTTTCAGCGACTTAAAATGGCGTTGAAGAAAAGTATTTGGGCAGACAATAAAAATAGCCAGGCCAAGTGCTCTCCAGCAGTGACCTGATCCCGTCTCGTGTGTTACGGAGGGCGCAGATTCCTTTGCAGTTACAAGCCGGCTCCAGGCTGGAGACAGACTCCATTTCAGACTAATTTAAGTAAAGTATGTGATGATAAGTGATGGCCAGTGCACCGTACAGTTTTAGTGGGGACAGGACCCCCCCGTGCAAGATGGCTGCATCTGAACCATGCTGTGGCAGCTTAACTTTCCCTGGATAGATGGGAGCAAATAGGTGCTGTAAGGCACAGCTCTAAAAACTAAGCTACAGCCCTGATGGAAGGATCAAGCCTGGAGTGTGTTTGCCTTAATATTGTGGTTTTCCATCTAGGCAGGGAGAAGGAAACCATGTTGTTATACAACTCACAGGTTCTTTTGAAGCAGATTTCCCAGCAGTTTGTCTCTGAAGGGTATGTATTGGTCCTGGCTGTTCCAGGCAGATTATTAGATCCAAGGTGCGGGGGACAAGGAATAGGGCAGCCATCATTAAAGAGAAACAAGCAAATGCAGGGGTAAGAGAAGGCCTAGCAACAGCGTATAAGCAAAACCAAAATCTTGCCTGTGTGTCAAGTGAGGGGCAAATATAAACTCAAGTATCTTCACTACATCAGTCAAAAGACCTGGCACCACCACTGTGTTTCACCCAGCGTGAACTCCTTTTAGTGACAATGATGTGGAGGAAGGCTGGGTCTCTTTCCAGGCTCGGGCACAGGCATCTTCAGCAGAGTCATCTGGCAGAAGTTAAGCTGGGCTGGTTCCCTTCCCTGACCTGCAGCGCTGCTGCGTGCGTGGAGCTGTTAGCTCACCGGACGAGACGGCGTACGCAGGAGTGATCCTCAGGGAGAAGAAGCTGTGATATTTGAAGTGGTTCTCGTGGCCAAGGATTTGCCTTGTGAAATCATCGCTCTAGCTGTTTGTCTTCCTGTGCAGATGTTTTTTGCCTGGGAGCTCTCTTAACTCCGTGCTAATTTGAGTGCTTAATGCACTGCAGTCCAGGCCTCGGGATGGTGCTGCTCTGTGTCAGGGAAGAGAGCAGTTAAGCCAGCAAAGCCTCTCTGGACCAGAGAGAGGTGTGTGTTGAGAGGTAGATTGAAAAGAAAAGGTTTCATGGGGCCTGGTGGCTTTGTTGTGAAGGATGCCAAACCTTCAGGCTGGAAACTGTGGGCTATCACTGTGCAAAGCGAAAAAGGAGCTTAGTTTCTAAGTGGCTAATGAGTTTACTACCTTGTTTCTGTCAAGGCTTTTGCAGGGGTGATGCTGATTAATGTCATGTCCTTTCCCCAAGGCTATCCCCTCCTGCTTCCATCTCACCAGGCTCAGTCTGACACCATTTATTAGGCTACTTGTCCCTGATTTGTGAGAAATAAATATTGACACTGATGGCTGCTTAATAGGATTTGGGTTTGCTGTTCGCTCTGTGAAAGAGTTTGGCACTTCTGACTCAGATGACAATTTGTGTTTGGGGCTGGCTCCACCATCACTTCATTTTGGAGAGGGTTTTTGTTTGGCCTTTGGGTTTTTTTAACGAGGATGGTCACAGTATATCCTGTACATGAGGAGAGACTGAGACTGGGGCTGTGTCTCCCCTTTTTCCAGTTGACATGCAGAGCAGAGGTTTCCAGCCTGTGACAACAGATCACTGCACGTCCTTAGCAAAGATGCAGCTTCCTTTGCGATGGTGCTGGTGTTCACACTGGGGAATAATAATTTTTCATGTGAGCTGTCTTTTGTTAACTTGTAAATGGCCACCTTCTGTTCAGTTGAGGAAGACCTCAAGTCAGACTGCTGGTTGGTACTGCAGTGGGTGGTCATCTCCTCTGCGCTTTCTTGATGTGCTTGGAGCTGCTCTAGGGAAAAGCAGTTCATGCTGTTTCTAACAGTGGTTTGGGGTGGATGTTGAAGATGTGTCTTAGGTAACTTGAGAGGGAAGTCTCATGAAAAGCTGATAGGTGTTTAGGCTAAATGGGGTTTTCTGGGCTTTCCAAGAGCTGTGAAAGGTTCTTTATCTACAGAGTAGCACCTTCATGTTCCCAGGAACCCCGCAGGATGTGAGACATTTCCCTGAAAATCAAAGCCGTATGCGGATCGGTAGTGTAACTTCCCTTAAGTGTTCTGGAGGTGCTTTGTCCCACTGGTTCTCAAGGGCAGCACCACCGGGGAAGACCCTGGCCTCACCCAGGTCTTTGGGTGCTAATCCAACCCTGCAGTGCGTGCAGCAGAACATCCGAAGTCTCAACTTCGGGTCTTGCTTTGAGCTCAAGGAATGATCTGGGTCTGGACTCAGGCTTATTGGACCAAAACACAGTAGACAAGGTGATGGGGAAGAGTTTTCCTGTTGGCAGGGTGCACAGAAGAGCTCCCACACATCGGGCTGTGTACAGGAAAGATGCTTGTGGTATCTTTTCAGCAGCAGGAAGGCAGAGGCCTATTTATCCTGTGTAACAATAGCCATTAGTCCTAAACAGCCTGAAATTTCTACATTCCCCAGTCCTGTGATTGAAAGAAAAATGTTCATGGCTTCTTTACTCCTAGCAGTTGTGTAGGGAATCCCGTTCGGAAGATCTCGCGTTGTACGGTGAGCTTAGGCACACCCCTATGACCTGCACAGAGCCCCACAGTGGCCACGCCCCATAAAGGGAGTATATAAACCTGTGACGCAGTTTAATAAACGCCATTTTGCTCATCCATCATATTGATGTCGTGATCACTTGGCCCCGAGGTGAGAGTCCTCAGGGGTGAGGTGTGTCCTCGGACTCCAGGACCAGTAGTTGAAGTCCCCCGCTGCAGCTCCAAGAACACGGAAAGCAACACAGTTGTTCACATATCAGTGATGATGTTACTACTCCTGTTTCTAATGTAGGCTGTGTAAGCCTTCGTTACGTGGACAGCGACAAGTTAGCTCTTTACTTAGCAGTGCCACTCAAAGACAGGCAGCGTCCCACCAAGGGCCGAGACCTGGCTGCTGGCAACTTGCGAAGGTTTTATGGCTCTGGTGTTAGTTCCTCATCCATCTCTGTCGGGTGCTAATCATGAGACGTGAGCCCACTCGTCTTTTCCACCCTCACAATGCTTCCGCAGCCCGCTGAAACTGGAATGATTGCTTTATTGTCGCTTACAGCCCTCCCTATTCTTCACCTCCCTCCTGCTCCTTTTTTTGGAATCGGCTGCTTTGTACACACTCCCGAGCGTGCCCCTGACCGCACGGCAGGAATGTGCGGTGGGGCGGCGGGGCCACCTTTCCCGCAGCGCAGGCACAGGGCTTGGGGTGGCCGGCCCCCCACCGCCCCTTCGCCGGGCAGGGGTAGGTGGCCAGTCCTTGCCTTTGTTGGAGGAGCCGCAGGTGCCGGGGGCCTCCGACGCTGCCGGAGGGAGTGGAGTCGGGAGGGCCGGTTCCTCCTTTGAGGTGGTTTGTGTGAGCACAGTGGGGATGCACTGAGGCATAGCGCCAGGCAAGAGGGGCCGGGGGTTTCTCTCTCATCTGATGTGCCTTGTCATGGCCGCAGTCCTTTTCCAGACTCTCGTCAGACGGAGCGTGCATCTGTGCCGGCCTAGCACGTGCTAAAACTAAATCATTTTTTAGCTCAGCAGCCAGGCTACAGCATCTCTGTATCTCGCCTTGGGCTCTCCCGTCGCGAGTCAGAGAATCACAAACTGCTCAGAGGGCAGAGCCTTAGCTTGGGCACACTGTTGTAACTCCAATGGCTTCACTTCCCCGGGCTCTGCTGCCCACACTGATTTATAGCTGCGTTTACGGCTGACATTATAAAAAAGCTGTGGTGTCACTGCTGCAGGGGGACAGTAACCACAGCAGGCTGACTGTACTCTTTAAAAAGAAAAATGCAAGGAGGTGACCAGCCAGCTTGCGGCTCTGCTGTATTCAGCAGGCTTTTGTTTGCTCTGTGCTTATACCCTATCTGTGGACTCTGCATGTACCTGAAAAGCTCAAGTGTTTCTGCTGTTGCCAGGCTATTTTTGTGCCCTCCCTGGACCGGTACATTGTTTTTCCACTGGATCTGTCCATTTAACGTGGTGCAGAGGAGGTACAATGAACCAACGACAGTATTTCTTGCCTCAGGGACGAATGGACAACTAACAGGTGCAGCAACCATAGTATTTTCTCTTCGCTTTTCTGCACTACAGTCCCCGAGAGCTACAGCTCTCCGAATTCTGTGCAAGATGATGCTGCAGGTGCTGCAGAGATTGTGTTTTGTAAAGCAGCTGGCCAAATCCTTATCTCCTTACTCAATCTATAGTCATTTCTCATTTGAGCAAATCTCCTGCTGAAGTCCTGAGGAAATAAATGGATGCTGTGTTGAGTAAGGGATTCAGGAATTTGTCCAGGAAGACGTGGGTGATTGGGATGGAGAAGTACCTCATATTCTGGGGATTAGGCATTGCTACACCCAGGAAGGTGATCTAGGCTTCTAAAATACACTCCACCCATCAAGTTACTGCAATTAAAATCTGGCATGCTACAAAACACTGCCAAATAATCAGGGTAGAGAGAAGAGAGACAACTCAGCTGGAAGATTTGAGTCAGTTCTTGATGCTGAATGTCCACCATGCCTGTGACACGTGTGAATACGAGACTTTCTTCTGCCCCCTCTGAATAAATGCTCAGGTTGTCACTCGCTCAATACCAACCACTGAGACCAGTTTTTCCAAAACCAGCTGAGCTACTGTTCCAGCACTTCAGTAACATCCAGATTTTTCAAAGGAGAGGCCCTATGGTAAAATTTCAGGATGTGTTCCTTAAAGTGCAATGCGTGTGCGAGCCGAGAGATCCAGCTGCGCTGGCGGAAGAGATTAATGCCCTCGCTTGCTCATCAGTGCCAGAGATCTCATCCATCTGCCACTGGAACAGTTCATGTAAGCACTCCCTTAATCTTCAGCTTTAAACCATTTAAATTGTTGGTCTGAACTGACCTAGTTTGTTTTGCCTTTAACATATTAGGAAGTGCTCACGCAAACCACTGCACCAGCAGATCGAGTCTCGCCCCAGCTCCTACGTGCTGTTGGAAGAGGCTCCCAGCGAGGGTTAGGCTTGCCTTTCAGGCCTCGGGTCTGCACCCTGTGGCCAGGTCCCAGGTGGGACACGTCTTGCCTGACATTCAGACCCCTCCCTAGGATGGCCCTTTTGTGTCTGGAAAATATCACTCTTCTGAAGGGTGAGTGTAAAAAGAGTAATTCTGGGAAAATATCTTCTGCTTATTGAATCTCTCTCTGTGAACATAATTATTTTTTCAGCTTGGAGGGCTTGTAGTCTTTTCCCATGGAGTCATTTTAATTCTCTAATCCTCAGCTGGAAGCCAGTCCTGATTTTATAGGAGTATGACTTTTGCTTCCTTCTTATGGCTGCCTTTATTTTTTTTCATTTACACTTGTCCGTTGGAGCCAGCTTGTGCTTTGGTCTGTGTTACGTAAGGCAGGTTAGATGTTGTAATGTATACAGAATGACTTTTGATCCGCGTGATTCAGGGTTGGGATACCCCTGAACCTGCAAAGATAACGTTACTGTTTTACCTGTGTGAGGTAGCCATGGTCCTTAAAGGTACAGATGTGCTAATGGTCCCTCTGCTTGCGTGAGCTCTGTGCTATATCGTCTTCGTTTCAGGCACCGCCAACTAACAGATCTGAGCGCTTCTGCACCTCAGTGAGTTCATCGCAATCTTTTTTGGCCAGGTCTGAAAGACTGTTCCTAGTGGCCTCCTGGTCCTGAACAGCCCGTGAAGAAGGGTGACACTCTGATTCCCCAAGCAAATCCCACAGCTTCTCCAAAGGTTGATGTGACTTCATGTCTCTGGAAAGCCTCAGGAGATATTCAGTCATGGTCAAGAGCATGTCTCTAGATAGTCCTGTTAGTCTTGGGGTAGAATAGAATGAAAATGTAATTTCTCTGTATTTTTACTTCTGTTTTGACACAACAAATAGGCAGACCTATTTTCTAAGGGAATTAAAACTCTCTGGGTATAAGGTGCAGGAAACCATTTCACTTACAAGTGGAGATGGGGTGCAGGGTGGATTGCACTCCACTTTTTTGTGGTGATACCGTTGGCTGGACCAGGACAGTTGTAACCTCTCAAGTCTCACCTCCTGAGAAGGTGAGATCTCCCCTGAGCAGGCAGGGTGGTGCTCAAGTCTGTGCTTATTTATGCCAGCTGAAAGTGAGAGTCCTTTACTTCCATTGAACTGCATCCTGAATTGCTACTTTGCCGAATTAAGCCACGATCCTCGCAAGGTTTGGGCTGGAGCGGCACAGAGCACCCTTTACCTGAGCAGGAACACCAGTAGGCTGTAAAGCAGAGCAAAAGGTAGAGCAAAATCAAGGCCAGCAGCAAACCCACCTTGTGCATGGACAGCACAGCAGTAAAAGCCCAGCTATACAGAGTGTTGGTGCTGCAGCATTTGGAATTATTATTCCTATATGAAAAGGAATGACCTTTTGTTATGTATCAGTGTGTACAACCCAGGAATGGCGGGCTCCAGTGCCTGATCAGACAGGCTCTCTGGGTGGTACTGTGTCACAAACAGCAAGCTATATTTGAGTGTAACCGTAAACTTCTCTTACTGATAGCCAGGAATTGACTAGGGATAAAAGCTAATTTCTCAGCCCTACAGGTTCTTCCTTCCAGCTAGGGTCCGGGTCTTCCTGGCAGGGCCACTCAGGGAGCCATGTGCCCCGACCACCAGCTCGACAGCACAAGAAAAGACTCTGGGCTTCAGGGCTGTGTGCCCAGCCGCCTGCCTGCACGCTGAATTCACAGGCGCTGTCTGCGGGCGAACTGCTCATGCAAAGCAGGGGAAGGCCCACATTTCAGAAAGCATCGATTTAGGGTGTCTTTAAAAGGGTGGCAGTCTCTGGGGTCGAGGTCTGGGTGCAGTGGAATGCCTATTGTCAGACCTAAAGACCAAAGAAAACGCTACATATTGTGGACCCAAATGCAGCTGGCAGGAACCAGAAATGTGCATGTGAGTGCCTTTCTAAGTACCCAGTAATCCTCCAGGGCAAAACGAGGATTAGGTCTCTCTCACAGACAAAGAGGGAGTTCATTTTCTCAAAGATCCCTTGGCCAATACCAAATGAAGTGAGGAACCCAAATGAATGCGAATACTCCTTTCAGACCTCTGCTTGCAAACAGGTACGGCGCCGAAGCAGCTTGTTTGTGCATTTGTGTGGGACTCTGCAAACACAGCACAGCCAGATTGCGGGATTGAGGTCAGGTCAAATAAAATCCATCCAGTCTCAGAGAAAAGGGAAAGCCAGAAAAACACTGGACAAGTAGGACTGGGCGGTATTGCACCGTCAAAATGCGGTCTCCTTTCTGCACATTTTTTCTCGGTGGACCTGAAGGTCAGTGCTCATTGAAGTTGTTTAAGTTGGAGTTGTATAAGTGAAGAGCCCTCCTAGAAGGAAAGCTGCGAGTCTGAATTAATTCCACCTGACTTCTCGGCCTCTATGTTTCTCTGCCCTGAAATACCGCGTGCTCGGCATGACCGCTCAGGAGCCGTTAGATTGAGTGTGACGGATGCTTGAGTGCGAGATGTATCCATCTAAAATTTGCCATCCCAAGACAGCTCCGTGATTTCTTAGCCCTTTAATTTGCCTTCATGCAATGGCCTGTGTGTTTAGAAAAGCACAAACCGCCTCTATGCTGTTCTGGAAAATTTCTTCTTTTCCCTTTTGGTGATTGGCTTACGGCACGAAGATCAGCTCCAGTAATCCTGTCTTAACAGATAGCAGCATGGATGTGCCTGCGATGCACACAGAAAAAATTGTGTTAAATAGTCCTGTTTCTTAGAAGCAGCAGCCAGCAGCATTCTGAATGATTTTAGGTTGTGTGGGGTTTTTTTCCCCTGAGCTTTACTGACCCATCTGAATCCAAGACACGGATATTACTGTTTCTACTTCAGACTCGGATCTTGCTGCAGACCTCTGTGAAGAATCCCTGATTCGGTCCCCAGATTTGTGTGCTCAATGAGCCTTCGCCGAGATTTCAAAACCTGTCTTGCTCTGCTTTAGGATGAAAAAGCCCTTCTGGGGGTTTCACAGGTGGAACCTGTTGCATTTTGAGGAGTCCAAGGCTGTTTCAGCCTGGAATTCCTTGTCTGCCTCGTCAGACTGTGAACTTGAACCTAGCTCTTCCCCATCTCAGGTGAGTGTCCTAAGTGGCAGGCTAGAGATTTTACCCAGGAACTGAGAGACTTTTCCCAGCGCAAGCTTTGGTCCAAACCGCATGCTTGCCCAGGAGAAGCTGCAGTTCCATTTACAAGAATTGCTCTGATGAAAAAATTGTTTTGTCCACATACTTCCAGCTGGTCCTGGCTCTTTGTCCGGCTTGGGGGTCCCGCGAGCACAGACTAACAAACCTGTGCAGACGTTGCCGTTCCCAGCTGAGACCCACGTGTGCTCTGTCCCGGAGAGGACCTGCGCCTTTCAGCTCTGACACACAGGGCACTTCCACTTCAGCTAAAGGAGATTCTGTGAGCGTGACAGATATGTGGATTACGGGCTATTTCTGTACCAGCCACAGGAGGTAACAAAATGAGAAATACGTAAGCAATCCAGTCTTTTCACTTCGGGCGGAGCAGGAGGATCTGCAAAGCAGCATGCCCACCGGCGAGTGCAAGGTCGGTGCCCAGGATGAGGGTGGTCTCTCTCCCTTTCCACAACCCTGCCTGGGGGGAGCCCTCTCCTTAACAGCACGGAGGAGGCAGGAAGGCTTGCTGTTTGCCAAGAGATGGGGGACGTTTTCATTCACAAGGAGACGTAATTCCAGCTCATCAGCTGCTGAGAGCTTGCCTGCAGCCTGCAGGATGAGGATAGCCAGAGGTGAAGTTGCCCAACTCTCCTTATGTCACTTGGCTGAGCCGGGGTTCTCAGGACGCCCTGTGACATTGTGTAACGCGGGGGTGCTCTGAGGATAAAACAGCAGCCTTAACGGCCTCATCTCCCTCCTCGCGGGGTTGTCGGAGCCAAGCTCCGTTTTGTTGCTTCTTCTCCTTATTTTTGTGCCTGTGCTGTGCTGTGCTGTTGGCTGTTTCTGTAGTGGAGGAGGGTTGACTCTTACATTCTGATTTGGATGAAATGAAAAAGTATCAGGACATGCCTACAAATCGCTGCAGAACTTGGAAGAGGAGTTCTTTGCTTTAATCTCAATTTCAGAAGCGTCACTGTGTGAGAAGTTTTTTTTCTAGAGAAGCTTTTTATTCTGATACTGGTTATAAACACTCCTGTTGATCCCGAATTATTTAAAAGTCAGAATTTAAGCTCCATCCTCTCTTCTAGGAATAACACTGGGCTTAGAAGTAATGAGACATTAAAAATTACTAAACCTATTAACATTTATGGGTTTGATCCTCTGGGACTTAGGTCTTCTATTACCATGGCAGCAAACCTGGCATTAGTTTAAAATAAGCACTTGTGACTCCAAGAGGTAGAACCAGTAAAAACAAAACAAAACAAAACAACATTTTGAAAAAAATGTTTTAAAAAAACTTCATTCATTCTGAAATGTAGTTCCAGGTGCTGGTTATGGATGATCTCAGCTGTAGCCCAGACTCATCCCTGGAAGCACAGACAGCTAAGCAGAAAAGCAGAGGACAGGATGGTAGCGCAGACAGCAGGGGTGTAAGGCTGATGTGCTGGGAAACAAGTGCTGTGAGCCGACAAAACTTCAGGAGTTGGGTTTTGTACAGCTTCCCTGTGTAAAATCCCTCTCCTTTTTGGGAATTGTAGCCAGGCAGCTGGGCTCACACCGCAGCGTTTCCTCAAGGTGAGCAATGATTTATGCTACTTCCATTACTCAAGGAACTATTCTCCTGAAACAAGGAGTTTAATTCACTGAGAATAATACCTCTGCAGACCCTGGCTGGAACTAGTCAGCCGGTTCAGATGTGATTGTTGGGGGGCCTGCTGGGCAGAGGCACGCACCTCCACTTACTGTCTAGGCTTGATTTAGGAAACCAGTCAGTACTGGAATGCGAAGATTATAAATAAGGATGACGGAAGCAAGTGAGAAAGAAGAGCCAAGAGCCCCAAAGTTTACGATAAATGGTACAAAACATTTAAAGTATGCAGGTAACGGGGGGTCAGCGCAGGAGGCAGATAAGGCGGCCGGAGGAGGTCAGAGTTGTCTGTAGTGAGAAGCAAAGGATCTCCCTAACACAGCAGAGGAGTTCTGCAGGGATTGTGGCGGCTTGAGAAGTGCCTGAGACATCAGATGGCAGCAACAGGCAAACCGCTCTTGTGGGGGGTTGATTGATATAAAATAAGGCCACCCATGCTTTCTTGAAGAGCTCTGAAGGGGGTGGTAAAAAATAGGGAAACATTTCACAGACGTTTGCTTGCGAGAAGGCGGTGCTGGATGTGCAGAGGAGATACAGCCACGTGGGTCAGGAGGCTCTGCCTCTTGCTTCTGCTGGCTGGTGCTCTCTGCACAAGGCAGAGGCAGCCAGCCTGTGGGGCAATGAAACCTGGGAGGAGCAGGCTTTCCTTTAAGACAGGCTTCAATCTGTAGTACTGTGTTCTTGTCTGTCGAGCAAGCATCTGGAAAAAAAACCCTACCGGGCCATGAGGGAAGGGCTGAGCGGAGTGTCTTTGTACAGCTACTCATTAACACGGGTGGTATTAAATACCAAAGGCACCATGGAAGCAGCAAGTATAAATAACAATTCATAATTAAACACGAACTTTGCAGAAAAGGAAAGATTTCAGAGGCAGCTGCCAGCCTCAGGTGGGAGGTAAAGGAGTTTTAAATAGACTGCACTAGGTTTCCTGTCTCCCACTTGCGAGCTTTAGTAACGGCACGATAACAAAAAGAACAACTGCGGGCCACTCCTTGCCAGGGATACTTTTTAGCTATGCAATTGTGAGGCACTTTGCAACATCCCGAAATAAAATGCAGCCCTGAATTTAAAGAGCATCCCAGCAGGCCGGGTGCTGTTGCTGAGCCGTCACGCCGTGCCGTCCTGGGGCAGCTCGGCCTTTAGGAGAACGATCACTGTAAGGAGAAGGCGTGAGCGGTGACGGTCAGGACGCAAGGTAGGCCCTCGGAATCTTTGCAGTAGGGTGGCTGTTTCGGTGTTGCGGTTGAGGAAATAGCTTTACGGAGATCGCCACGCTCCTGATCGTTAGACTGAGCTGCCTTAGAAAATTATTTAGAAATGTCTTGGAAAATCTGCTGGGCTAAGGAGCCGCGTCGCTCAACTAAGCATGAGGCAGAAAACTGCAAGGGGAGGAAAGGTGCTGGGTTGGTGGGTCCTGTTTGGGCAGATGTCCACCTCTGCAGGCGCAGCCCTGGTGTGGCCTCAGGTATCTCCCTGCTCCACCAGCTGTGCTCCTGGAGGCTCCCCTGCCTCCAGCTATCGTCCTCTCTGGCAAAGCACCCGGCCGCGGCCGCTGCTGAAGAGCTGCTGTGCTCCATCCCTGATGTGTGTGCGCTTCCCCGGTAGAAGGATCCTCATCTCTTGTGTTCCCCACTGGGCTTGATTAATGGTGTTATTTATAGACCGGCTGATTAGTTTTCAATGTCTTATTGAGCCTGCTGTTCCACACAGAGCTCAGTAATTATAGTTTTTTAAGAGGCTCGGGAAAAACCCTGTAGCATTTCCTTCTTACCCTGCACAACAACCCCAGAGCCCATGCAGACACTAATTAACGTTTCTGTGAGGTAAACCCCAAAGTTATGCATGCTGGCAAGCACGGGGTTCTCACTGTGGGAGAGGGAACACCCAAGCTGCTTACCCTCTCGCTGCTTGTAGCTGCCGGTTGTGAGGGTCGCATCTGTGCGGATCCGTATGGGAACGCTTGGAAGTTACTTACTCGGAAAGCTCTGCTCTCAGAGTTTAGAGTCTGTGTTGTCTCTTGCTTTCTTCACATGTTTAAAAACTGTTTTTTTTTTTTAAAAAAAAAGACCTTAAGCGCTGAAAGATGGCTAGGCTGTGCTGATGGGGAAGCTGTAGACACATACTCGTTTATATCAGTTTCTCAGGCTGCTGATTACTCTCTTTAATTTATTTGGCACAGGGGCAATTTCCCAGTCCTAAATATTGTTACTGGCTACTCTGGAGATAGCTGAGCGGAGAGAAGACATGAGCAGCTTTCCTCGCTGCAGGAGGACAGCTGCTGTGTAGCCTGGGAGAGCCAAAACCTGCTATTTAGGAAATGAATGGGGAAGTTACGACTGAGCAGTGCTGGAGGTGTGTTAGGAAGGTTCGTTGCTGATCCAAGGCTTCTCCTATGAACACGGCAAAGATCACCTTCTACTGTGTCAGTATCTGCTTTCAAACAGCTTGAAACAGCACTCTCAGAATTATCTCAAAGAAATCGCATTGACTTTGTAAGTGTTTCGGTGTTCTGATGAGGTTTGCAGCACCATGGCGGCTGGTGGCACTTTGGGACATCCGGTTGCCTTTTCCTAAAGGGCTCAGCACCTACATTGCCCCCCAAAATCAGCGGGAGCCCCAGGCATCGGCACTTCTGCAAATAAGGCTCTTAGGCCAGCCCCATAGTGACCCACCCGTGCGAGTCACGCCGGGGTTACCCCGAATCAATGAGAAGTTGTCACAGCCCGGTGCCTGTTCTCCCCTTTAAACTAAGGTAGTGTCACCCCAACAGGGTACCACCTGTGAAGGATCTTCAGGTAAACTGCATCTTCCCTTCATGGCGCCGTTAGCGAACCAGGGAGGTGTAAGGAACGGACATTCCCTGTGTGGGAAATGAAGCATAGACAGGAGGTCAGGATTTGCCCCAGAGCTGGGACAAGTGCCTCTGCTGAGATCCCTTCCCCTCTAACGGGACCCTGCCAGCGAGACACCGCATTAGGCTCAGAATGATGCGCCACAGCCTCGCCACGAGTTTGGGCTGTGCTTAAACGCACCCAGGGGCTTTGTGGGGCCTCGTGTCGCAGAAGTCTCTCGGGGGCAGTGCTGCAGAAGTGCAGTTCTTTGTGGCTGGGACCACCTCTCCAGTGTTTCCATACGAAGCCTTAGACAGAGGATTATTTGTCCTCTAAACACTACAGCTGTAAATGCGTTCTGCTTGTACAGTTTATACCTATCGGTATATGTAAATTGTTTATGTATGATCTGTTAAATCCCCGTCTGGGGCAGGCTTTCTGCCCTTTATCTGGCAGTGAAATCTCTTCTTCAAATTGGTAATTCTTCATGGTAAACTTGGTAAGCCAAGAGAATTGGAGCAGTTAGCGGTATTGGCGCTTCCCAGGGCTGCAGTAAAGGAGGTTGTGGTCCCTGGTATATAGCAAGGCTCGCGCAGGAGCAGGGAGGGAGATCTTCCTAGTCTGATGAGAGGCTTGACATCATCTCAGAGGAGAGGGCTGGCGGAGACAAAGCAGAACGGGATTTGGCACATGGAAAGAAAAAGCAGCGAAGGCAGGATCTGCGGTAAAATTTGGATGAAGACAAGCAGGGCGAGCAAAAGGGCCGTTCCGGACCAGTCGCTTTCCCTAATCTAGGTGAAAGTGCTGCTGCGCTTCCCTGGTATATCTCATCCGCAATGTGAGGCTTAACATTCCTGCCTGGCACGTGGGGGCTTGGGGAGGGAGCGTGGGGGAGGACCCAGCCGGACACAAAGACGACTGGCCTCTCACCGGAATGGCATCCAAGCCATCTCAACTATCCAAAGCCCCAGATGCCGGCATGTGCGCTCAGCCTGCAGCCCGCTAAGCACACAACAAGAGGCAATTACAGCGCAGCTCGGGCCACGGCCCGCTGCGGGCCGAGGGAGGCGCAGAGGGGGTCCTTTCAGACGTGCTTTTATTCAGCGTGGGGGTTCCCTGAGCAAGTAGAAATTTCACGTCTCTCCCGCGTTTCAGTGCTAAAAATGGGAGCATGTGGGAATACTGGATCGTTTCAAGCTCTCCTGTGCCTGCGGGAAGGAAGGAGCTGAAGCGCGGTGGTTACATGATGTTTTGTGTGACTTCTGCATGCGTGTGATGAAGCAGGGTAAATATTTGTTTGCTAACTTTGTGGAAATATCAGTAAGGGGGGGATAGCCTTCTGTTTCTTGCTCTCAACGTGTGGATCTCTCTCTTAGCTTTACTCTCATGCGCTCTGAGAGTTGCCTGAGCTCTCTTAAGGTGGTTATGTGTGGAGATGCAGTGGTACCCCTGAACTCCTCCCTTCGGGATTTCGAGTCCCAAAATGCAGATGTCAGATAATGAGGTTTTGTGCTGTGGATGCTGCAGCTGGTCCCTCTCTTGCTTGCTGAGCAGCAGTGCTGCGGTATTGTGCAGCTCCTCCAAAATGCTTGTGAGGGGCTCTCACAGGGGCTGAGCGCAGCCTAGGAATAAAGGAGAGCACAGTCTCACTCCTCTAGCCGGCTTGGGCAACAACACAGAGAGGAAAAGGGACACGTGGTTTTCTATGACATCTTCTTTGCACTTCTAAAAAAACTAGACTGATGCCCCTGCCTTGCCCCCTGGGTCTGTGTGGGCCTCCTTTCCTAAAATCCTTGTTAAACTAGGATACGAGGGCTGAGGATTTTGTGTGTCGATGTTTACACGGCCTGGGTTTCTTTTGACAGGGACACACATGCAGCGAAGGGATGCACTGACCTGTCTCCCAGCCCGCTCAGTCCAGGCTGTGTGAACACTGACTTTCAGCCCAGCAAGACCACGTGGTCGGGAGGAGTTAAGCTACGGCTGAAGACCAGGTGAGAACGCGCGTATCTGTGTGTCTGTCTGCCGCGCGTGTTTTGTGGCTGCGGTTCTTGGAGAGCAGCTGGCAAACTCCACTGCCCTGTTGTGGGAGTGAGAGCGGCAGCAGTGCTGGAGTAGAGCGGCATGAAGCCCCGGTGTCTGCCACGTCAGATGGTGGAAGAGGTCCAGGACAGTTTCTTAACCTCACGCCCACCTTTTCCCAAGGCATCCTTGCACTCAGGATAGTGCCAGGAAAATAAATTCACCTTTTGGGCTTTGAGTCAAGCATCAACGCTGCTGGATGTTGGCAACATTTCTATAGGGCTGGGTATAAAACACTGCTTTGACAGTCAATTTGGCTGAGGGTGACTCGCTGAGAAGGAGTCCTGGAAGAGGTGTCCTTTCTCCTCAAAAACTTTGTTAGTGGCGATAAAGGTCATCAGAGATGCTGGACCGGAGTATCTCCATGGAAGTGGTGTAAGCCTGCTGTGGCTCGCCAGCTTTAGGTGCCTGGCTTGCCAAAACCGCCTGATTTCTTCCAAGTGTGTGAGTTTCAGTGGGAATTCAGCATTCATGAGAACCCTGCCGAGTGCCTATCTGCATTTTTAAATGGTTAAATGTTTTCAGAAGTCAGTTTCCTGAATTGCTCTGGATCGGCCAGTGTTGTGGCAAAGCCTGATTTCCTTCCTTTGTCCGTGCAGTTTGGGACTAAATACTACAGTGTTCACTCAGGCAAAGCTTTTGCTGGCATCAGAAGAGCCTCTTGCATCAGTCAGATTCTAATCTGGATGACCTCATAGATTTTTGTGTCTCGGTCTTCTGAGATTTGCACCATGAAGTCAAAGCAGTGTCTTTTATTGGCAGCATTGCATTCAGGCCAGACCTTGACGACTTTAAAGTCAAGAAGCTACACTGATGTCCCATAGCTGGAGGAAGTGTGGCCCAGTGCCTGGTACAGAGCAGCTGAGAAGGGAATATGACACGTGAAGTCACGTTCTGAGCTTATCAGCAAGGATGTACTTCTGGAGTAAATTCACTGACCTTAGTGGAGTTGCTCCAGCTTTTATCCACTGCGAACAGTTACGGACGCTGACCCTGCTCAGCCTGCGTGGCTGCCAAAGGAGGAGAAAGGGCTCAGCTCTTCCGCCAGCGTTCGTGCGTGTAACCTCACTAAATTTGTATTGCTTTCCTCCAGATGAGGATTTGCACCGTAAATTCTATCTCTCTCAGACGGAGCAGATTTTAGAGGCTGAAATCTCTCCTCAAGCTAGTTTTATCAGGGAGAGGTTCCTCTCTGACTGGGGTGTGGGACTCTTCAGTTCCTGAGGTGTGTGACCCACATTTGGGATGGAAGCTCCCATACATCCACCACCTTCCTATAGCAATGAGTTATTCAGCATACGCCCTCTGTAAATCCCATCAATCTAGTACCAGATCTTCACAGAAGCTCCAAAGTTTAGCGTTCCGCTTGGATTAATTTGTCTTTGGATGCAGAGCCAATGTTTTGCTTCACTTTTCCAGCAGTGTCGGAGGCTGTTCAGTCATATCTCAGTTCAACTTGGGCTGAAGCTTTGGTTACAAACAGGAAGCTGCTTTAATGTATAAGAATGTGAGTGTGGGAGGGTATTTCAGACTCAGCAGCCTTTGCTTCGGCTGGAGCACTGGGTGCAGTTCCCCTGCTTGTTTACTTTCCGCAGACTCAGCCGAGGCGACGAACGCGACGGGCTGTCAGCAGTCCCGATCGGTTTCTGAAATCTGGGGCGATGAATGAATGTCCTTAGTCAGAGGGGAAATCCAGAGCTCAGGGCTGGTTTCTCAGGTGTTGCACTCGAGCATCTGTGGAAAGGAGCAGCACAGCACCAGTCTGGGGTTCACCCTCCTGAGCGTACACCTCGTGATTGCTCACTGAAGCTTGCCTCATTCCCTCCACTGTGCAAGTAAGCAAGGACAGGGTGGTATTGCCAGCCGGTGCAGCCGCGTTACTACAGCTCTACCCGGCGGTAAAGGGCAATCTGAGATGAGGAGGAGGAAAGAATTAGGTCTAGAAATCCAGATGCAGGATGTCTTTCACCAACAAAATGTTTATTACCAAAGTGATTAGAAGTTTCCCCATGGGAGAGGACAGGTTCGTTAGCTGTTCTGTGGCTTGAAATGTCTTAGCTCACTGCAGATTTGCTATTCCACTCACCCCACTGGTGTGAGCCCCAGTGATACACTCAAGGGCAGCCACCGATCCCACCAGGTCCCTACAGGAACAGCAGGAAGGTAAATTCCCAGCTAGGAGTAAAGCACGAGTTCACCTGATTAGCTGAAGGTTTAAACTCGCCTTGGTACCCTTTGTCTTGTTTTTTTCCCCCTTGCAGTACCTCAGCAAGCAGTCTGTTTGTGAGCAGGTACCCTCCCCACGCTCCTGAACGTACGTGTATGTATAGATTCAGCGCACACACCTAACGGACCTTCTTCTCTCCCGTTTATCATTCCTACATTAGCACTTTGGTGTTGAGTTTATTAGCGTTGCCTGTGATTTGCAGCCCTGTAACTCAGGGGAGAACCCAGCTACTGTCTGAAACGCTTGCCCTGAAAATCCCCTTGGTTACCTGCCGTGACTCATTGTCCGCGTTAGGTTTGGATAATCAGGCTCACAGGGCAGCGTTTCTGCTGCCAGCCACTGAGTTCCTCCTAAGCACTGAACGGGACTGGGAAAACACATTCCTTCCATTGTTCCGAAGTCTCTCCTGTTGCAAGTTGCTGTGTGTTTGATACCAGGGTGCAAAAGAATCTAAGCTATGCCTGGTTTTCTGTCTTTTTAACTAATTTACTGACTGGAGAAGAATGAGGAAAAATTATTTGAATTAAGCCCGTTGGGCCAATTCATCAATACGGATAAACCAGAGCGACTCGGGGACTTCTGCAAAGCCATGGGCAGGGTAAGCCACCTAACGGTCTGGCTGCTGAGGTTTTCTGCCCCTGCTCTGAGAGATGACATAAATACCTGGAGAAGACAGGAAATAATACGGTCCTTCTCAAAGACTGTAAGTTAGTCAGCTGTCGCTTTTCCATGTCTATTCTTTCTTCCTCTTTTGCCAGCAAAGAAAACAGAGTAAAATTGTAGCAAGAAGACGAAAGTCGCAGAGGGTCTTTAATCCAGTGCCCACCAGCTCCTCATTGTAGCCTACGCATGCTCTGAGTACCAGGCAGGAGGCAGTCTGGGCTTCCACGTGTCTAAGCCGCAGTCCTGCGTGAGCAGTGCAGACGGACTATCCTGGCAGCAAGTACTTTCTCCAAATAGCCATCTGAAATACTCTTTATTTTGCAAATCGTACTTCTCGTGTTGCTTGGTAATGCTTTCTTTAAAAAAGGAAGCTGTCAGAAGATCCCAGTAGGACAAAGTCCTTGAATCCAGTAATCAACAAGAATGAAGCTTGTGTGTATCACCTCTCACACTAATAACCAAAGCCCCGCTGTTCCTATTCAAGCCTGTTGTCTGGTTAGTGTCAGGGCATGTCAGTGGGACCCTTTCTTTGTGCAGGGCAAAGTCCTCAATCTAAATATTGCCTGTCGGACGTATGCTTGGGCACAGGGGGAACGAAGCAGCGGCGCACGGCCCGGTTCCTAGCTCTGCACTCTGCGGTAGGCCTGTTGGGTGACTTTTTGTAAGTCGCTTCCCCTCTTGAGGCCTTTGTTTCCTTTTCTGGAAAATGGATAAATACTCCTTTCTTGGATAAGACAGCCTGGGGGGAACCAAAGAAATGTGATAGCACGGACGTGTGACATGCAAGACCAATAATCATTAATTACAATGTTTGACTGTTCCCGAGTTCAGCTAAGGAGCGACCGTTGCTCACAGCTGCCATCACCTGAAGCCGATCCCAGCACTTCCTTCTGCAGCCTGGGGCGCAGAGCGTTTCTTTCCAGTGAAGCCATCTTTGGTCTCCTGCAAATTCTGGCAAATTTTGCTGCTTTCCAGTATCCTCAGCCATCCGCACCTTGTCCCTTACCAGAGGCAGCACGATGAGCGTTGCTGTGCCCTTGGTCATTCCCATCCACAAAAGAATCGTTCTGCACCGTTTTTCTCTGCCTGCTTTTGGTGCCAGAGAGAGAAGAGAAGGAGAGACAGGCTGTTTCCTGCGTGTGGACTTGGGAAGAACGGTAGAAAAAATCTGTATGTACATCCACATACGTGGTTGTCATCTCTGCTTTCGCAGAGGACTTTTCTTTCCAGGGGTACGGTGGGGAGATTTTCCCAGAGAGCTGGCCATGGTAACGGCAGGAAATCTGAGCAGAAGCCTCTGCTTCTCTGCTTCCTCACTCCAGAGAGACGGTAGGGAGCTCGGTACCTGTCTCCCGGTTCTGACATGGCACTCAGCCTCATCTGACGCAACCCAGACAGCCCAAGCGATGCTTGTCAAAGGGAAAAACCAAATAGCGTCTGACATGTCAACTGGAAACAACACACAGGCACGACATCTGCCTCTGCCACTGGGAGGGGGGCAGGAGGGAGAGACGAGGCCGGACTGGTCTGGGGCAGAGCCCTGAGCAACTCGGCTGGGCTATTTTTCTCATGGGTTTTTCTTTTTTTAATTTTTGTTTAAGACTGAGACTGCTAAAAACCTTGAGATACTCTGAAGGGATCCCCTGGGTGGGAAGTTGTCCCGTAGGAGCTGCAGAGATTAACATGCTGTGAAAAAGAAGGTTGTGTACCGGTACGAGAATATTCCCACATTTCACCTAAGTGTTCTGAAGCGAAGGGTTTTCCAGTGTCTTTTTCACTTGGGGAAAGTTTTAATCTGAGCATAAAGCAGGGGGGAGGGTGCGACTCTCCCTTTTCTTTATAGATGAGGAGACACTCTTGCCCAAAATCTGTGACAGGAAATATCATTCCATATATTTCAGATCTTTTTAACGAGTTCTCCTTCTTTTAAGTCAAAATTGTGACGGGACAGAGCTCACTCCAGATCTCTCCTGCCCCAGAATTTACCAGAAGGGCTCTATCAGCCTAAATAAAGACAGATTCAGTGAAAGACACATCAAGCTGATGCCATTATGGTCCAACTTCTTTCTAATTGGCCTCGTCTGTTATGCTTATTTTTAGAACCATGACTGAACCTTAATTAAGAGCGACATTGCTTTGAGTAGATTGCGGCCTCGCTCTGTCGAAATCCTAATAGGCTTCTGAGTGCTTTAGTTTTTCCTTCATCTCCTGCTTAATAGCTGGGCACAGGGATTGCAGCAGCGCGTTAGGATGTCCATAGAACGTATCCGTGTTACGCTACCGCTCCTTTGAGATGTGGACATCTTGGAGAGAGGTCCACAGCGGTGAAAATGCAGATCGTTGTTTATGATTTGTGTTTATGCAGGTACACAGTCGCCCTGAGCGGGTGCACACAAATCACTATGCTCGGAGTCTCTCCGTATAGAAAGAGCCCACTGCACCATGCGGTGGGGTATGGTTCAGGACAAACTACCTCTGCCACATACTTCTTGTTAGTTTAGAAATATCACTACCTTGAAACCTTACCCGCTGCGAGGATGATGTGGTAAGGACGGGCAGCTGCCTCCTTGGCTTTCTCTCCTGCAACTCAGTGCCTGGGACTGGATCTGAGAGGCACAAGCTTTGCGCTTGCGTCCAAATCTTTCTTCTCTTCTGCCGAGGAGGGTCTCTGCTGCAGGTCCCTTTCCACCTCCCCAGACCAACAGGCCAGGCCATGGCTATCCCTTCCAGCTCCAGCAACCTCCCACACAGCCACCTGGGCCACACGGCTGCTGGGGGAAAGCAGATCCGCAGGGATTGTGGTTGTCCACGATGGCACAGGGTGACCCTCTTGGTCTTAGGTCTCTTCTCTATTTCTTCCCATCTTTCTTGGGCATGTTAACACCAGCAGCTGGTCAAAACCATCCCTGCAGGTCATGGAGAATGTGTCCCAGTGACTGCTGCTCCTGCCTGGATCAGCAGATGGATTCTGCTCCTTGGGCACAGGTGCTTTTCCTGAAAGGTTTTGCTACCTTTATGTTCAGCTTTTCCCGCCTCTGCTGAGAAGGATCTTGAAGCTTGTTGGGACAAAGAAAAAATGAGCACAAGGTCAGTGGTAGAGGAAGAACTGTTCACAAATGATCTCTATTGAACCATCTTGGACGATGTGTGTGCCAGATATGGGGTTGATGAGCACTTAACTCCCTGCCAGCTCTGTGGGGGTGTTGCAGTAGAAATAGATCAGTTTATTCGGGGTATTGATGACTTTGAGTTGCTAATTGTTCAGCCACAACATCCCCTCCCTGGCTGTCACTCATTAGCTTTCTAAAAGGCTGAGTTACATCCTGTTAGTGCCTCAAGGATAAAATTCAGTCTGTGTTTCTTAAGAAAAGGTACTTTCCTCACAAAATCCTTCTCTTCTAGCTTTAGCAGCTTGCTTTGATATTCTCACACGATGTCTAATCTGCATGGCAAGTACCTTCCATGATGTGCCCCAGGATCCTGCTCCTTGAAAGACCAGGATGTGTGAGGGCAGGGAACTGCTTCCTTCCTGCTTCTCATCCCAGTATCCCATAAGCTGTGTGTAAGGATCCACCTGCAGCTCTTGTCGCGGCCGCAGCGGTCGGTATTGCTGTTTGCTGTGCTCCCTGGCTCCAGCCAAAGCGTGCTGTGTCAGGAACCCGGAGCAGAGCAGTCTGCAGGGCTTATCTGAGCCTCTTTTTCCTTTCTTCCAAAACTGCTTCACTTGGAGGTCTAGGAAAAAGAGGAGCTTTTCTAGGCAAATATAGAAAAAAATGAAAATGGCAATTTGGAGAATGTAAGTTGTTTGCTTTGGTTAAAGATGGGACTTTTTACACAGAAGGATCTGTGCGCTCTCGGAGGACGCTGGGCGTCATTTGAATTGCAAAGCGCTCAGGTTGTGCGCGTACTCTGGCGTCGGTAAGGAATAGTACGTAAAGGATGGAAATTAGGCTGAATACACTGTTCGTGCTGGCTTTAGTTTGTAACCTTGGGAAAACGATAAATCACCCTTTCAGTCATACTGTGACGAAAGCTTCAGATGGCTGTTCTTTAGATGCTGATTCATTTGTGGAATTAGTGCCAAGGTGTCTTTATAAAGTTCCATTACTGTTTTGAATACAAAGCGCAAAAATAATCTACAGAGATTAGAGAGAAGAACACGCTCAGCTTTTCCTAATAAGAGAGAGCTACAGAGCTATTAATGGTAAAGGGCCTCGGAATTATCGGTACGGTCTGAGCAGCCCAGACTGCACCGAGCCTTTGCCAGCTGCGTTAGAGGAGACTGCTAATGTGCCGGTCACGTTTCTGTCTGAAAATGCTGTGACTGGTACAGCAACAAGGAGCACCCGGATAACAGCAGCTGGACAAGATTAAAGTCTATTCTTTTCCCTATGGTTTTCCAGTTTACAGAGTGAATTTGGCAGTATCGGTATGCAATCAGTGTTAACGCTGCCATGAAGCCTGTTGAGATGCCAGCACTGCATCAAGGTCCACTGACTTCTCCGGGTATCTTTGTCGTGATGCCAGCCTGACCTGGATGCCCAAGTTACCTGATCACTGGAGGTGTCCGGGAGGAACCGGGAGTGTCTTTTCCAGCCTTGGCATTTACAACAGAGGGATCACTTTCTCCATTATCTGAAGTGGAGAATTTTTTAGTAAAAAGATTGTCCAGACACTTTCACAAGTATGGTCCAGGTGCAGCCCTTGAGGAACTAATATAAAGGATAAGGCAATGAGGTCATTTTGTTGTTGTTGTTGGGTTTTTTATTATTATTATTACAGTTCTGCGTTTTAAAATCCTACAACCTCCTCTGGAACAAAGTGTCAGCTGTTGCTCCAGGTTTTGTTCAAGGCAACTGAGCTACACCAAATTTATATAGTTAAAGATCTAATGAATTCTTTGTCTTCACTCAAGTCAGGAATTAGCTGCTGCATTTGCAAGTTTTACCACGCAGCCAGTTTGTCTGGGATGAATCAGGATCTGTCGTCGTGGGCTTTACAAAAACAGTTGTGCCACACTTGCTCAAAAGAGTTTAAACTGGTTTTTTACCGCTTCCTGAAAGTTGTGCTCTGCAGTAAAGCAAGTGTAACCAGAAACCACGGCAGATTAACCGTGTGCAGCTCCCCCTCCATCTGTGATGGGAGATAGCTGTTCTCCTGTAGGCACTGCGGTGCTCACCGTCGTATTGTACCACAGTTCCAGTCCTTTTCCCTAATTAGGCAAAAATAATTATAAACTAAGCTTAAGGAAGTAGGGTGAAGCAAGGTGCTATTTTCAGGTGTTACGGAAGGCTGAAGCTAGGAACTTGTCGGCGTTCCCTGAACGCCCACACACAGGCACAGGCAACATCGGCTGTGCCTTTCTTTTACACCCACCGAGCGCCGTCTCAAGGAGAGCCTTTCGGTTGATTCATGGGAACTGGCCCTCTGTTCTCTGCCTTCTGGTGCATGCGTGTGCGCAGAGACCCTCGGTGCTTCCACCCCGCCGCCGCCTCGGAGATCACCTGCGTGAGTCTGCAACATGAGCTGGAGATCATGTGTACCGCAGCGCTTCCTCTCTTGGCTTAGGCTCGGCTAAGATTCGGTTACCCTTAATCCACGTTTCCAGGATCAGGTAGGTGTGGAAACAATGCAAGGTTATCCCGCACTGAGCTGGTACGGCATGTCTTCTGACTTAAATTCACAGCTTCGCTGTCCACATGTTGTGTTATTACAAGGATATCAACCGAAAGGGTTTAAAATATCTCTAGCTCAGGAGGTTGGCTACGCCGCTCCCTTGCGGCTTTTTTGCTCATCAAATGAAGGGGTAGCGTGCTTTGCTTGTGATCCTTCAGTGCGCCTTCCCAAGGGAAAAAACTAATGCTGGGGGCTGGTGCTACTCAAAAGTACAAAGAGACTCTTTAAATCTCTGCAGCGGAAAAGGCAAGAATGTGGGTTATTCTTAATAAACAGTTTTGCCAACTTCCCATCTGGCAATGTTCGGCTTCCTTGTTTCTCTGGGCAGGGAGCTTGACAAAAGAGCTCTGTTTGAAACACACCTACCCAGGTAGTGGTAAAACCGTGCTCGGTTCAGCTCGCCCTCAGTAAACCTCCAGTTCAGCTTTCCTTAAGACAGCGCTGTCACAACAAATGTTCGAAGGAAAGGGATGTCCCTTTTTCTTTCTTCTTTTAGCTGGTGATGAGAGAATGACTTGTGCTTCTGAAATCTGTGTGGAAAACCTGTTGGTGAGAAGGTTCTACCTCTCACTTTCTACCAATGCTTTTTGATGTCGTAGGACATCAGCCGGTGCCAATGTCAACTTGTGCTAGTAAAGGATCTGATCCTAACAGTTAGCTTTACTTGCACCTTTTCCTGGATCATTTCTTTTCACAATCTTAGGCAGAACTAGGGGAGTCCTCTTTCCGTGTCTAATTTACATCTCCAGGGGGCATTTTAATCTGTACACTGACTTACTCAGGACATGCTGTGCTGTGAAATTTTCAGTGAGACAAAGACTTTAAAGATGCATCATATCCTCCTTTTGCACTTCACGATTTATAGGTGGTCAAGGTTGTCCCGCAGGCTGTCACATTTGGGACTTCAGTGGTACACAGGTCCCGTGCTGCTCCTCGTTCTCACAGGAGGAGCTGGAAACTGCAGAGATGTGTGCCAGAGCAGGGGGAGAGATCCTCCATGGAAAGCAGAGGGAGGATTAAGGACAAACCCAAAGACTGGTGTGAAGGAGAATCTGTGTGGCATGTTCAGGGTACTGAGAATCATAGAAACATGGAATCCCAGACTGGTTTGGGTGAGAAAGGATCTCAAAGCCCACCCAGTCCCACCCCCTGCCATGGGCAGGGACACCCCCCACCAGC
>VWZZ01004285.1:403794-434231 GCA_013399095.1 Psophia crepitans | reverse complement strand
GTTGCTAATCCCCTGCTTTGACTTTCCACTGTGCCATTATGTGCTTTAAATAAGGTTGTCAATGGTTTTTTTCTCCTAAGAGCTGATGGAGGCCTGCCTTAGCGTTGGTGACTGAAGCAACCAAAGGCCAGCCGTGCTGTGCTTGGGGATGCGCCCAGGCTCACATGCTGCCGGGGGACAGCTGACGGCCGCAAGGCGCCGGGGGATGCGAAGGACGCACATTGCTGGCACTTGGTTGTCATGTCTTTTCCTGCATTTTTATCAGCGCTGAGGAGAGATCAAAACAGCATTGTGCGGGCTTCCACCCCCTCACGGTATTTGATTCTTTAGATGGCTTTGCCAGACATCTCTTTAAAATGAACAGAACCTTTTGAGAAGAACGCTCCCTCAGCACCCATAAGAACCACATGCAGCCACCCTGCTCGGTGCATCGTGTGTGCGAGTCCGCAGGCAGCCCAGCCTGTAAACTGATCCCTGCGAGTGGGCCCCCAGGCTCCATCCCGAGGGCTGAGGCTTCTGGCTGGGAGGTAGAGGGCAAGACCCCCCGCATTCAGCGATAACCTGCTTGTCTGCCCATGCCCGTTGCCTTGCAAATCCCAGGGGGAAGTGTGTTGTGTGAATGTCAGGAATGGTGCGTGATTACTGCCGGATTCACTTGGAAGAGACAAGAACATAGCAGGGAAACAGAAGTGAGCCCAAGCAATTTTAAATGTGGCTGTTGGTGTTACTTCACGTTCACCTTCCTTGGAAGAGCTGGCCTGTTGCTGATGTGCAAAATCCTTCTGCTTTTACCTAGGCGGAGTGAACCTCCAGGCCGACCTCACTCCTGGCATTCAACCAAATTTGTGGAGAACCAACCCGATCCCAGCATGATGCAAATATCTCAGGGTACGCTTGGCACTCCTTGGCACCAGTCCTACCACTCCAGGTAAGCACCACGCAGCTGCGGCCCTGCGCTGCCTAGGCAGAGGTGTAAAGCTGTGTGCCTTTTACACTGAGTATCGTTTGCGCTGTTTTCCCGTGTATCCCATGGGTGTAAAAACCAGGCTCCAAGCTCTAAACTCGTCCCCCAGTCCTGTGTCCTTCCTTGTTCCCAGTGTCACGCTGGCTTCAGGGAGGCTCTGCCTCATGCCCAAGGATGTGTCTTGATGACACTGACTACAAGATCAGGGCCTAAATCTACAGCAGAGGAGTGAAGGAAGGGGACAGGAGATGTGGTGGACAAAGGTTACCGGTTGCCTCGCAGTTGGACTGGTTTACAAACAGTCAGGGTTAGCATCAGAGTTAGGAGGGCTTCAGTTCCTGTTCACTTACACAGATAAAGTAGCTGTTTTCCTCCTTTAAGTGCTCTGTGAGGTGATTAATGTCTGGAAAATTAATTGCTTTAAAAATCCCCCTTCCCACCAAGATGGAAGCCCACTGTCAGGACATTCATGCAGCTTTCTGTGGACCCATATGCAGGAGCTGGAGTCCTCCTTTGTGTCCTGCAGACTGCCCCCTTGTAGAAATGCAGCATCGTTGTTTTCCCCACCAAAGGAAAAGAAACCCAAAGCAAAATTAGCCTTTTAAAAAATAAGGACAAAAAGGGNGTTGGAAGAGACCTCAAGGATCATCCAGTCCAACCGACCCCCCCCACCTATTACCCACTAAACCATGTCCTTCAGTAGAAATGCAGCATTGTTGTTTTCCCCAGCAAAGGAAAAGAAACACAAAGCAAAATTAGCCTATTAAAAAAAAAAAAAGGATGGAAAGGATGTATGTAGCAGGGCAACTGTGCCCGTCAGCGTAACTGAGCCGCTCCGAGGTGCAGCCGACAGTAGTGCATCACCGACGATACTCCCAGGGTGAGAAGTTCAGCCAGGGATTTCCTGGGTTTGGCAATCCCTTTCTGCAGGGGTCAGCTTTGTCAGAACTGTATGTGCATGGCTCTTTCTCTAAGAAGTTAGTGCAGTGGTTTATCGGTCCCCAAAGGACTAAGCTAGTAACCTTAGGGCTGTTAGAGGAAGGTGGTATGAGGCACCTCTGGTTTTGGCTGTGGACCGTGGCCGAGGCAGATCGGAAGCAGTGATGTGGTCCCAGTGAGCAAGGGCTGTTCCTGTGAGGCCACGCGGTGTGGTGAGCATGGGGAGGAGAGCTGCCTGGGGCAGACGTACCCTTCAGCTACCCTGAGCAGCGCGGAAAGGTACTTGGTGGTGAGCCCTGGGGCAGCTTGAGCGGGGGCCAATTTTAAATTTTGCCCTTGGATTATTTTCCCTGGAAAGGCGGGAGGGTTTCAGGAGCAGGAAACTCTCCTTATAGCCCTACTGGGATTTAAACATCGTTTCTTCTACAGGCGAGAATGAGCCTTGGCAGAGGGGAAGAAAAAGAAAAGAGAGCATTAAAATAGGTGGGGAGATGGTTGCAGAAGAAATGTGTTTGTCTCTGGCCTTCAGCACAGGTCAGGCTGTGGCATATTCGTGTCCCACTGAGGAGCTCTGCTTCCCAGCCGCAGCTCCTGGCAGAGCCTTTGGCAGCATGGCTCTGTCTCCTCCGTGCTTGAAGAGGAGCACGGGGAACATCTAGTGGCCAGCTGGCCAGGGCTCTGTTGGGCATTGCCCAGGAGATACTTATTTGAAACTAAAATAGAGTGGTGCATTTAAATGAGCAAACCAGCTTTATCCTGAGATTTACCATCTCTCTTCTGCCTGTCCCTGTGTTTCTCTGCAGACCTGCTGCTTTTCCCCCCTTGCAGGCAGGCTTCCTTCTGCGTTTCCTTATCCTTAGCAGCCTTCTCCATCATTGTCTGTCCTTTGGGCTTGTCGGTATTAATCCAGCAGGGTGGAAGTGACTGCGGCTGGGATATGATCTGGAGCAAGCTCTAGGCTCTTCAGGAGGTGCTGGTTAGGGAGGGGGTTACTGAACACCCCCTGATTCCCAGGGCGGCTGTGCATCCCCAGCTCCCCTGCTGCATGGAGCAGGTTTGGTTTTGTTACCCCAGTGGAGCCAAGCATGCAGAAACAGAGCTTGCCTTTCCCTGTGCCGGCTGAGGCTGCAGTTTGAGCCCTGGCAAACCCAGGATCTTCTCCATTCCCACTTGCAGCTCTGCGCCTTGCCCTGCCGCCCTGCGCGTGGGACAGCAGTCTGTCCTTTCCTGGTGCTTTCCCGTGGCTCTGCCAGGACAGCGCACGTAGTTGCACAGGGGACTAGGGAGAGCAATATCTAAGGGAGGGGAACTGGGAACAGAGGGAAGAAAAGCAAAATCCTCAATGTATTTGCTTGAATCTGGGAGGAGAGATTAGCAAGGGGAAATATTTGTGATATCCCTTCGTGAGGTGTAGAAAGAACTGTAGCCGGCACACCGAGCTCCCTTCCCGCTGATAGAAAGGTCTCTGAATATCCTTCTTTTTGAACACGAGTCCTCTTTGACACCCGTGTATCTCGGAGCGGGTGCCAGGGGGTACCTGCACCTGCTGAGCTACGTGGGGAGGCAGCCGTGAGGACTTCCCGGGCCATTCTCAAACTGTTTCTATTGTTGCACCCCCACTTGCTTCCACGCACAAACACATGCATCTCTTCTCTGTCTTGTCAGTTTAGTTTTCTCACAGCAAACAAACTAGCCTTAGGACAGCTGAATTTCCAGGAAGCCTGCCAGGACGTAGCCTTTATCTCCATAAAAAGAAATGAAATGGGAAAAAAAGGAAGAGATTAGATTCCCCCCCCAGAATGCCTCCCGTGCTCGTCTCCTCCTCCTCGGTGGCGTCGGCGCTCATTCAGCTTTCCAAGTGCTTTGGATAGGTTTGATGGGTGGGGTTGATCCTCCCTGGCTCCAGAGATGCACTGTCTTTCTGTCTGCGTTTCCCTCCCACCCTTCTGTGGTAAATAAGAGCCATGTGTTGCAATGTCAAGCAGTTCCTCTTTGTGAACTGGGATGACTGCAGACAGGGGATGGAGTAAGGCCCAAATATGGGTTTTCATCTGCACTTCTCAAAACTAAACATCTTGCTTCTGAGCTCACTTATAAGTTGTTGTGCCTCTTCTCTACTGACAGTGGGTTTTCACTCTTCTCTCGCTCTTCCCCAGCTCCTCAACCAGCGATCTCTCTGGCTATGAGCATGGCTATCTGAGGAGAAGTCCTGACCAGTACAGTTCCCGGGGCAGCATGGAGAGCTTGGACCACTCCTCCCCTGGCTACCACCCTTGTCACCTGTCCCCGGCCAAATCCACCAACAGCATTGACCAGCTCTCCCACCTCCACAGCAAGAGGGACTCTGCCTACAGCTCCTTCTCCACCAACTCTAGCATCCCTGAGTATCCCGCTCCTCCGTTCAGCAAGGAGCACTCCTGCTCCACAGACAGCATGCACTCCCGAGGCAGCCTGCAGGAGGGGATGAGGCAGGCTGACATCAGGTATGTCAAGACAGTCTACGACGCCCAGCGAGGGATCTCTGAGGAGTATGAGGTGAAGTCCTCCGCCTTGCTTCCGAGCTGCGAGGCCCGGGCCTCGCTGGATGGTCGCGGCCACGGCAGGCTCCACGGCTTCAGCCGACACAACGCAGCTCCTTCCTGGGCGCAGCCAAGCCAGGGCTCCTCAGACAGCAAGAGCCAGCCCCCCAAGGGACCTCCCTTGCCTCCCGCTCGCAGCGACAGCTACGCAGCCATCAGGCATCACGAGAGGCCCAGCTCGTGCGCTGACCTTGATTTGAACAAGCCTAGTCGAACCCAGCCGAAAGGAAACTGGTCTCCGCTTGTCAGCACCCTATCCCAGGGGCCGCTGCTGAAAACCCCCTTTGGAGAAGGGCATCTGCACACCGTGGTGGAGAAGAGCCCAGAGAGCAGCCCCACCGTGAAGCCCAAGCAGAACTATTCCCAGCCAGCCCAGCCAGGGCAGCCCCTGCTGCCTACCGGTGTCTACCCAGTACCTTCCCCAGAGCCACACTACGCCCAGGTGCCCCAGCCTTCTGCAAGCAGTAATGGGACGCTTTACCCAGCTCTGGCCAAAGAAAGTGGGTACTCTCCACCTCTTCCAGTCTCTTACGACAAGGCCATAGCCAGCAGCACCCTGGGCTTTGACGAGAATGGAAACCAAAGCACTGCAAACAGATCAACCATCTTCTACCAGCCCCCAGCAGCTGAGAGAAAGCAAGATGCTGCAGCCAAAGTTCTCCAGCAAAAACTTCCTTGCGTGGCAGGCCCAGAAGTCTGCCTGACCACGTTGAGGAAGGAGGAGTTGGTACCCCCTTACAAGGTAGCACACAGCAACCGAGAGACCGCAAGTGCATCGCAGGCCTCCAAACATGGTTTTCAAGCTCCGCAGCCCCAGCCGAGGGATGCCAGTGAGAGAAGAACCCATTACCAGCCCAAAGAGGACTGGACAGCTGAAAACCAGGAGGACAAAAACGGCAACGCACAGATAAACGAGAGAGACGCTGCTGCTCACCACCAGTGGGGCCCCAGCAAGGCCAAGCAGTATGGCTTCTCCTCCGTGCAGAACATCCCAGAGAGCTCCAGGAGGCAAAGCAGCTCCGAGCTAAAAGAGATGCAACCAGGTGAGGGTTATTCCAGCAGCAAACTGTCCTTCCTGAACAGCAGCAGTAAAGAGGAGAAGGATCATAGGGGACAGGGGCACAAACAGTGGGGTGATGTGGATGCACAGGCCTTTGCGAGGCAAGAGGAGGAGGAGGGCACGAGCGTGACTCCGTGCCACGCTGCCGAGCCAAAGTGCCAAGAGCCGCCTTCTCCACAGCACCCAAAGACCTCTGATTTCGGGAGGAGCCGGCTCAGCTCTAGCAGCGCCCAAAGCTTTCCTTATGGCAAACCAGACGCCGGCAAGCCCCGCTGCTCGGTGCTAGAGAAGGTCAGCAAGTTTGAGCAGCGAGAGCAAAGCACTCACCGGCCCCAGAGTGCTGGTGTTCCCAGCTTCGGCCAGCACTACGGGCCAAGCAGGACAAGCCAGCCCTCCAGCACGAGGTACTCTCTGAACAGCCTGGAGGACATGAGGAACAAGCTCCGTGAGCCCGGCCAGCCGCCCAGTGAACCAGGCAGGGTTTCCAGCCCCTCCGTCAGGAACGGGAAGCTGGAAGAGGCTGACTGGCGCCCTGTAGAGCTGCAGATGGCAGCTTCGGTGAAGCAGATGAGACCCAGCGAATACTACAGCCTGTGTCCTGAAAATGAGGTGCCAATAAGGGCAGCTCAGCTACCGAGAAGTAAAAGCACATTCCAGCTGGGAGGCGAGCCCGAGAAGGAGATCCTCTGGAAGGATAACATCCAGGATGCCCATGGGTCGCAGCTGGACACACCGTTTAACAGGGCCTACAGGAACAGCATCAAAGATGCCCAGTCCAGGGTCCTGAGGGCCACTTCCTTCCGTCGCATCAGCCCCCCGTTCGGGAGCACACCCAAGAGGACAACCCAGAGGCCTGCCTCAGCCCATGTGGGCATGAGGAGCACTGCGGCATCTCCCCACACCCCGAAGGAGAGGCACAGCGTCACGCCAACAGAAGGCAGCCTTTCTGCCCTGGACCATGCCAAGACACAGCACGTCTTGCGCATCGGGGGTCGAAAGCGGCTGACAGCAGAGCAGAAGAAGCGGTCTTACTCGGAGCCAGAGAAGATGAACGAAGTGGGCATCTCTGATGGGGAGCCATCCCCTTTCTCCTTCCAGAAGAAAAGCATCCATTTTGTCTTCCCAGAGAATACAGTGGCTGACCGGCGTAAGATCTTCGAAAGGGACGGCAAAGCTTCTTCCACAGCCAGCCTCTCCAAGCCGGAGCTCAAGCAACTCCAGCAGAACGCCCTCGCCGACTACATCGAGCGCAAAACGGGGAGACGGCCATCCTCGCAAGATGTCGGACTGCTGAGGGAGCGCTCCCACAGCTCCTACCTACAGGCGGGTGGCCCGGACAGCCAGAGCCTCTCCTCCGCCTCTAGCATGAATTCCCTTCAGGACCAGAACCTTTACCGCCGCAGAGAGTCTGTAGAGCGGATATCCAGGACGGGGCAGGTATCTTCTACCCTTCCTCCTGGGCTGATCGGCTGCTTCGACATGAGTGGAGATGAGAAGAAAGGGCGCCTGGACAGCTCAGTGACAAGCCGATCGAAAACAGAGAGGTGCTGGGATTACAGAGCCAAACCGGAGCTCACCAGAGGCATGCAGGCAGACCCTCTGGGCGTGCAGGGCTACGGGAAGCAGGAGCAGGTCTTTGAAACACCCTCCTCTGCCAGGAAAGCTGGGAAATCTGTGTCTGTGGAAGACTTGCTCGATAGGTATGACAATCAGACAGTCCCTGTGCATATACGTTCCAGATCGTCTCCCACAGCCGATAAGAAACACCAGGTATGTGGAAACCAGCTCACGCGTGCAGGCAAGCAGGGCTCTGAGCCAGGGAGAGAGGGGGGATGCCGGAGGATGACCTGATACTCGGTGTTTGCAATTACTTTGTTGGTTAGAGAGAGGTTAAATGCACGTAGAGATAGAGACCATTTACAGGGTTTAAACTACCAGGACGCTGTTTTAAATTCTTGCTGCTTCTGTTCAGCTTTCTTGCGGCTGGGGCTACTTCAGGGATCTCAGAGATGCTGGGATTTCAGTGCACATGCTGGCAGCGTGCCTGTGTTCTTGCTGCTCTGACATCCCATCTGAGGTGTCCTGTTCTTACCTGCCAGCATCACCAGAGAAGCACTGAGCACCTTGCTGGTGGGGTGTACCATTAAGGTGCTGATACGCTGTCGCCGCTGCTCTGCCTTAGCCCGCTTTCCTGCTGCAAAGTGGAGAAGATTAAAGGCTGCTCAAAATTGCCCCGGCTCCCACTCTGCTGGGAAATGCTCGGCAGAGGCACTGCCAAGTAACCATAATGTTTTGCCTCCAGCTCTGGAGGGAAACATTGCAGAGAAAACTTAACGGAGACCCTGGCCAGTCTTTCCATGTCCCCTGCTTGGCGGCTGGGAACATTGCACTGATGTCACAAATGGGGAATGTGACTGACTCTCATGATGGTAAATAGTAGAAACAGGCTAAATTCTTAAAGAACAACCACCCAGGCCAGCTCTTCAGCTGGCTGAAATCTGTTCAGACCTATTTGGGTAACTGCAACTGATGGAGCCGCACGGATTTATAGCAGTGGTGGGTCTGCTGCCCCATCCCCGTTTCCATGCCAGGCTCCGTTTATCGCAGGGAAGGGGAGGAAACAACCAAAATGTGTGAACTGGCTCCTCGCTCCACAGAGTCTCAGTGTTTGGATGATCTCGCATATTTACAGCTGAGATCCAGGACATCTCCTTCTACTCTTGCACTTGCTACTGTCCCAGAACAGATTATCTGGGTACCACAAGGTGGTACTGAGTCAAGTAACGTCAAGGAGGCTCTGGGCAGCGTCTCAGAAACAGGCCAAACCGGGGTGCGGGGGAAGGCGCCGTCGTGTGCTTCATTCTAAATGTCCTCCCTCGACAGATCTCAGATCCCACGCTACGTTTTTAAATAGAGGGAATTTAAAAAGCAGCTTGTGAATATCAAGTGACCGGAATGCATTTCTATAACCACTGCTGTCTTATCCCATCATCAGTATTTTTCCACACCAGCGAGGCATCAGGCTCATCTGTGCAATTTTGTCACACTTGCCAATCATGAAGTCTTGCGTTCAGTAAGAGGACAGCCCTAAGAAAGAGTTAAGGTGAAGGCCAAGCTGTGACTCTTTCTCTGCCAGCTGGAACAACCAGAGCAGCAACAAAAACAGGCATCCAGAAAGAGAAAAATGACTAAAACGTACTTTTCAGTGACAGGTTGGACAACGAGCAGCCCTAGTTCGTTCTTACCCAGCCTGTTCTCTCAGGCAGGGCACATACAGGGTAGTTCTTGAGATCTTTATTTCCCCCTTGTTGGCTCATTTTTCATCTTGCACACATTCAGCGGCCAAACCTGAGCTTCTCCCTGTTGGAAGCTGACTGGAGGAAGACAATGAACAGCCCTGCAGACCTGCTCACAGGGTCTTGGTTCAAGTGTAGAAGAGGCGAGCGGCCTGACTGCTGTTTCCCAGAGTGATTTAGCTGTATCCACTTCTGGAATGAGGATTTAGCCCCAGAGGCAGCAAGGCACTTGTGAAAGTCCTGTTCTTAAATCCTAGTTCAAGAAAGCACGTTTGACTTCCAACATATGCACCAATCCCTAGGTGTCTGTTTGAAAGGGAAGTCTGTGTTTAAGTGCTCTCTTCATTAGGTTTGTTTCGGATCTGTCTCCAATACAAAACCACAGCTATAAAAGTGGGGGGCAAAGCCAAAGCAACAGGGTGATTTTTTTTGGCCTTTTCAGATATTTTGTGGGAAATGTTTATTTCCAGTTTAGCAGCAGGCTCCTCTGCCTTACTGCATGCTTTTCCGGGCCTTGTGTACAGCGTCTCATGTTCAGGCTGCATATAAATCACATTGCAGTGTCACTGCAGGAATCTGTTTAAAGATATTAAGAAATTGATAGCCATGTGGAATTATTAGCTCTCAGAACGCGTTCTCAGCCTTCCTTCTCCTCTGCTTTTTTAGTCTGTCTCAACCCGCATATCTCCCAGCTCCCAGACTCCTAAATCAAGATCTGCACTTACCCTCCCTCTGCAGCAACACTGACCAAAAAAAGCAAATCACTAAGGGTGCGGGGAAGGGGGCACTGAAATGCTCTCTGCTGGAAAGCTTGTACGGGAGAAAATACCACCCTCTTCAAAAGCATTTGCTTGGCATTTGCTTTGATGTCTCATAATAGCCTGGTGTCCTATAGTGGGAGCTCTAGGGCAGAGAGAGTCAGATTCACGAGGGTCTGTCAGCTGCAAAATGTCTCTGGTTTTAGGTGGCATAAATGCCTAACGAGGAGGTAGTTCCTGCGCTTTGGTTTTCAGAAGAACCAAGTGCCAGCCATTGGGATGTTTTTCAGCACCTCTGCCTGTGGCTGGTGTTTCCAGCCTTTGTGGCATTCAGCATCTCTGCAGCGTTGGAGTCCTGTTTGGGCACGGGGCTTGGGCGCAGATCGTGCCCTGTCTACCTTCCCCGGTTCAGGCCGCTTCAGTGATGCCTCACCTTCTTGCTTGCATGTAAAACAGAGGGGAACGCCCAGGTCCCACTGATACCGTTGAGCATGTTTTTAGAAGAGGCTTTAAAAAAAAAAATTTAAGTCTGCCTGCTGGTCCTCCATCCATCCAGAAAAAGGCAGACAGGTCCTCGGAGCAGGAGTAGGGTGCTGGAGAGTGGTACGTCACGCTAGAGGTTTCCTCCCTGCATATGGCATACGCTGCGCTCTCTTCTTATAGGAAGCATCAGTGTTTTGTTGTTTTGTTTCGCTTTCTGCTCGCTGCTAATACTGTCTCTGCACTCCAGGACCTGCTGAGAAGGCAAAGCGGTGAATTTGGGCCCATGGTGAGAGATCCTTTCTATGTGGTCAGCGCAGGAGCCAGGTAGGTGCACGTTAATGTCCCCGTTGTCACTGCAGGATCAGCTCTTGCCATCCTGCCGCCAGCAGCAGTTGTCACGCCTCATCTGTGTAAAGTGATGGATCATGACAAACTAGAGAAAACATCTGCACACAGTTCTGGGTGTGCTGTGCCCAGCAGAGTGAGGAGGAGTAAGTGCTGTGAGCTTTTTTTCCCACTATAGACATTAATTCACTATCAAGTCCTCCCCGTGTCATCCTGGAGCATGTTTCTGCAGCAAATTTCCCGTTCCATAACTTCCAAAATGCGCTTGACCTGCTGTTAGAGCTCATGTTCAGGTGCTATCATAACTGAAAGAGTCTAAAGGAAAAAAACTCCTTGCTGTCCCACTCTGTCAGGTTTTCCCCAGTCCAGCGTGCTGCCTCCCCAAAAACAAGTAAACATTTGTGTGGACTCGAACCGGGAGATTTCATTTATCCTGCTGAATTGGGAGCTCGCGTTTGGACTGCTTTCCTTTGTGCAGGCAGCATATTTGGCTCAGCAACAGGGGAGAGAGAAATGTTTTTAAAAATAGCAAAGTATAATCATAAACCCCATAATGTTAGGACTTATGCAACTATCTCCTTAGCAGTGGATTGTTTTGAGGCTAACTAGAACTGAAGTTGATCTTGCTGTATTTACATTTAAATAATAAATAGATGTTTGCCCTAAGCTCTGAGTGCCCAAACAGCTAACTCATATTACAGTAAAAACCATCAAGAGGGACTGAAAGAATTATTCACAAAGGAGCTCTGTTTCTCACAAACTTCCAGTAAATGTCAACCCACTCTGTTGTGACAGTGGGATTTAACACTGCTGCCTCCAAAGGTTTCACCGTGCAGCTCTGGGTCAGGGAGTGACGGCTAGGAGTAGAGGAAGGCTCCTAGTCTAGCTGGATCTTACTCCTGACTGGCTTGCCGTTTTTGCCCCTAAAAAGACATAAATGTTGTTTTAGAGGGACTCAATCTGCCTTCAGGCACATCCTTTTATGAGTATTTAAAACACACCCATTTACTTTGATTTGAAATAACTTTTTCAATTTTTTTTTTCCTAAGAGAACAATAGAGCTGTTTTAGTTCATCCTGCCTCTCCGATTCTTCGAGAGATGGCGTTTCATCATTCTTCTCGGTAACTACTTGAGGCTTCCTTCTTTTTTTTTTTTCCCCCAACCTATTTTCCAAGTAATGAGATTGAGCACCCAGACTGAAAACAAGTTTATTGGGGCACGAAATGTAGGTTTCTCATTTTCATGCTTCACTGCGCAAAGATTATTGGTATTAACTTAACAGTTTAATGATGTTCCTGCTGCGTAGGCATCCTGCATGTTCTGCAAGCACATTTCTTCTGGGAGATGTGAAGTTGCTTTCCCTTCTTGATGAGAACTGGATTTCCCAAGAGATAGAAGGAAAGGATGGGAGAAGCCAGGAAAAAGCCCTTGGCTCGGAGGACGCAGGGTCCCACTACACAGGCTGCAAATCACTCCCTATGAGCCTCAGCTGCTGAGTGATTTTTCTTATGTTACTGCACCCAAAATGACTTGAAAGAGAATGGGCTTCACTTTTAGAAGCCAGAGGGTTCTGATCGTGCACTGCTGAGCCCGACAGAAGTTTTACGTGTAACTCTCCGTGAGAACGGGATCTGAATCCCCCGCAGACTGAAAGGCAGTCTGAGACCTACCCATGTGTCAATGATTCACAGAAGGAGTTCCACTATTAGGATACTGTTGAATGTTCCCCTGCCCCAGTGTGAGTGAGTATTTCAGTCTGGTTCCTACGGGATTATTGCAGCGTCTTTAATCCATCCCATAAGAGACGCAGTCTTTGTCTGCCCCGTGACTGTCAGCCCAAAGCAGCCAGTTTTCCAGCCAGTCCTCTCACATCTAACCGTCAGCGTCTGCAGCGAACTCCTCGCACGGGCCCTTCAGGGAAGGCGAGAGCAGTAGGAATTATGCTTCTAGGTGTCCTTGGGACACAGCTGCTTAATGTGCTGGAGGGGAGATGGGACCACCCCTACCACTCCTCTTGCTCAGGGAGGAGAACTGTCAAATGGTGAAGTTAGGGACACCCTGGCCAGCAGTCACTTGGCCTGGTCACACGTGCTCCGTGTGCTTACGCGTTACATACTACATACAATAGCTGTCTCCTGAGCGCTGTTGGGAACGGTTGTTGCTCCACCAGTTTTAGAATCCACAATTGCTTCCACAGTAGGAGAGACCTTTCAATTAGAGAATTACCATCTGGTGTTTCTGACAGACACCGAGCATCTGAAAAGAATACACATTGCTACCGTCCAGGAACCACAGACAATACCAAGAGCAGCCTGTCTGGGAAGTTTCCCCACCCCCAGCTAGAAGCTGCTAAATTCTATTCTCAGTTACACCAGAAAAAAGCCGGAACGACCCATGTCTTTGACAGAGTTATTCTTAATTTGTACCAGTACATCTGAGAGCAAATTGGGGGCCCAAGTCTCAAACATCACAGATTGGCACTGCTGGTTTATTGGAACAAGGCATCTCAAGAACAGAAAGTGTACTGGCAGTAGAGCTTTATTCTATTTTATTGTTTTATGGTATGCCCTCATGTTTTTAGGCCATCTTCCCTAGCATCTGCTAGCACTGTTATTACCGCTCATTTTGTTTTCCAGCTAAACAGCCGTATGGGCAAGTAGGTTTGGCTACGTATTCTGAGCAGGATCCTTGCTTCAAAGGCCAGACGCTGTTTCTCAGACTCACATGAGAACACCTTAAAAGATCTGGAAGGAATAATTTAATCTGCTGGCTTTGCAGCCTTAACATCCGTTTGCAGCTTGCAGTGGCTTTGGTTTTTGTAACACCTGCCTATCTGAGTGGAGCTCTTTTTCCTAACAGGATTCCAAAGTTGTAAGAGCTTTTTTATTATTATTGTTATTATTCTCCACAGTCAAAACAGTGCATTTTTTGGCCTCACTTTGTTCTCGGAGACCATTGAATCATTTTAATAGCACCTTTCCAAAAGGAGCAGATAATGTTATGGGAATTTTTGGCCCATAAAGCTGAAATTCTTGAAATTATCAGCAATTGCGAATGAAGTTTGATGGTAGATAATGTCAAGTAGCCTATCTTACAGCGGTTGCTACTAGCTCCATCTGTAACAAACAAAATGCAAAGCAAGGCTGGAAAGGAAGCCAGGCACTTAGGCTTTCCTAAAATTTTACCTGTTAGGTTATTGCTGTGATGCTTGCTACGTGTGCGCACCTGTGCGTATGGTCTAGCACAGACTGGAAATGATGGGAGCTGGTGATTGGAAATGGATCTGGCTCTGTCCCCCTGGCATTTGTAGCCTGGATTGTACTACCAGTTTCAAAGCACAACTGCACCTCACCTGGATCAGCAGGCACTGAGCCAGGCCTCTGATACGGTTGCATAATTTCCTCACTGAGGAGCTGCACGATAGCTTTTCTCACTCATTGATTAATTATTAATCTTACCGTCATCTGTCTCTTGGTATTTAGGTCTTTCAGCAAGAAAGAAGGAAGCCACTCAGAAAAAACGGCGTTCACAAGTTATTATCCCCATCCTCTCCACAGCAGCAAGGCTGTCACCGGGTCCACCACACTGATCGAGAACCACAAGCTCCCAGAGCTTTCCAGGCCAGACAGCAGGACTTCTGCATTTGTCCCATCGCCAACAGAGGCAAGGAGTCACTATCCTGAGGAAAAGCAGGGCTTTAAACCCTGGTTCCTTAACCTTACTCCTTCTGGATCTGGCCAGTCCTCCTCTAGTACACCCACCCAGACTCCCTCAGACTTCCAGAGTGCAGGTGACGGCCAGACTCCGAGACAGCACTATGCCAAACGAGATGCTCTTCCCCCTGAGGGCAACGGTAATATTCAGACAGAGTCTTTGGATCCTATCCAGGATAGATCCCCTGAGACTCCCACAGAAGAAATAATGTGGAGGAGGAAAGCCGGGCCTCTTCACAGGTCCCTCCCGCCCAAAGTGGCGTGGGCTCAGTCAGTCAAAGACAACAGCTACCCCAGGGCTATGGTGTCTCCTCCAGCAGCTGGGCCAAAGTTCTCCCAGAGGTGGCAGTCCCTGCTGACCCAGAGCAGCACTTCTTCTGACCCAGAGACTCCTTCTTCCCAGGGGACGACCCATCTCCGGATCTCAGAGTCAGGCCTGCAGCTCACGCCTCCGCCATCGCTGCAGGACGAGGAAGACGACGAGGTGTTTGTCATGCCTTCCCAGCCCGCTGTCATCGCTCCACCCTTCTCACCCCCACTGCCGTCCCGTCCTCTTCCTGAGCTGAGCTCTTGCACTTCTGCAAACGGCACGGAGGAATTCCCACCTCCTCCCCCACCGGTGGTGCTCGGGGGGAATGGGGCAGCTGCAGACAAGCCCAGCAGGCTCGCAGAGGAGGCCAGAGTGAGGTAAGGGAGGGCTGTAATGCAGCGTCTCGGGTGTTGTAGGGCCATATACAGTAAGATATGTGGGGCTCCAGACAAATGTGACTGACCTCCGCAACCCCGCGTGCCGCAATGACCCACCCACAGCTGCTAGCTGAGCGGGGGGCTTGCCGGGGAGCGGGACAGACAGACAGACAGACTTGCTGCCGCTCGTGATTGTCAAATGATGCGGCCGGGGCAGAGCGCAAAGCAAGGAGGCAAAACGCTTTGCGCCCCATCGGCAGATGCACTGGCAGGTGCTTACCCGGCAAGGCCATGCGGGCTATGGGTGAGAAACTGTCCTAGTCTCCTTCTCCCTGCAGTTACCATATAGATTTCCATGGGGTTGCTTCTTACTGGCTCCAGCGTGAGGAGTTAAAATGGCTGCTGACTCCTTCCAGTTACTGGTTTTCAGGAGAGAACTATGAAAATCCATCATGTTTTTTCCAAACAGTTAAAAGAGTTTCCCAGAACACATTTTAGACCTGGCACAAAATAATGCTGTTATGAAACAGTGACCATCTGCCAAGAAGTGACAACACAAATATGTCACAGTCACACTGTATAGTGAATTTTTCCTGAAGGATAGGACTTTGGGCTAGGTGCCCAGCTGGTTTAACTCGGCACAGCTTTCCTCTTCCCAAGGAGCTGCTCCGATTTCCATCGGGGAAGAATCTGGCCGTAGCGATTGACTTTTCCAGTATGGAAAGGACAACTAAGTATAGACTGCTCAGGATGGTATGGCCGGGTGGTGAGACACAGTGTTCCCAGCCTGGGAGCAGAAATCTAAGTGACTTGTCGCTCACTGGTTCTTTCTGTGTTGGAATGAGGAAACGGCAGTGTCCAGGTTGAGAGAACAGCATGCCTCTTGGGTCAGTAGCTTCATGCTGTGGGCCTGTCTGTGTTGAAATGAGAAGTAAGACACAAAAATAAGCGAGAGAGAAGGAAAACTTATTTGTCTTAGGCCTTTACTGTGTGTTCACAAGGGTCCTGTGTGGTAAGTTTATCTTCATCTCATGGAATTTTTCTGTCCGTAGCAGCTTCAAAAGCTTTCCCAAAGCCCTGGCCGAGAGGGAGATAACGGGGTTGGGCACCAGTATCGGTGAAAATAATTTGCCCCTCTTGCCACCTGCGTCAAACAGGACTAGCTCTCCATCTGCTGTGCTGCACCAGTTACCTGCTTCTTCTGAAGGGCCTCACAGTGCTGATAGACAGCCCATAACTACACCCAAAGGGGAGCAGCGAGAGCCAGCAGGCATCACCGGAGAGTTGGAAAATGGCAGCCTGGACTCCGGAATACTCGGTGCTGCACCTCCAGTGAAGACAAAGAGCCCAGAGGATATTAAGTCAGAGGCTCTAGCGAAAGAAATTGTCCATAAAGACAAGTCTCTGGCTGATATTCTGGATCCCGATTCCAAAATGAAGACAACCATGGACTTAATGGAAGGGCTTTTCCCCAGTGGAACCAGCTTGCTGAAGGAGAACATGAAAAGGAAGATGACGCAGAAGAAAGCTAGCAGGACAGCAGTCGAAGATGACACGTAAGCACTGCTTGCTTGGGTTGTGGGCTCATGTCGCAGCAGAACTCGCTGCTTGCTCGTTTTTAGAGGACAAGCCTGTGCTGAGTTTTTCTGCATCTGTGTAGGTGGATGCTGGTGGAAAGGGAGTTTCAGCTCCCAGGCGCGAGGACTGGCAGGGCATTTCTGAACACCCTTCCTCATGAGCTGGGCTCGAGGTGCAGCCTTGGAGCTCACCTCTCTGGGCCGTGTAGAGAACGATGCTGAGCTTGGTACCAGGCCAGGAAACGAACCATCTCTGGAGATGTTACTTGATTTTGCTCTTTTAACCTTTGTAATCTGAAGCAATACAGTGCGAAGCACAGTAACAGAGATAGGAGCTGCGCTGATGTACCTCCGCACAGGATCTGGTCCTGGGTAGAGCTGTTAACCAGTCAACATTTTAACAGAGCAGCTGCACAGGGGAGAGATCCGAAAGCAGCTGACATGCACCCTCTGATGGCAGGAATCGGCCTGTTCCTTTGCGGTTAATAAACTGCTGGAAAGCCGTGCATCTAGGCGTGGGGAAAATGGGGCTCAGGCTGAACTCCTCCTTTTTCTTCACTGTGGTGTAGGAGAGAAGAAAAGGAAGCTCCTGTAACCCTGGTCACCTGTCCTGCTTATTACAGTGTTTCAGCACCCAAAGCAGAACTGCTGAATAAAATCAAGGACTTGCCAGAAGAAGTAGGCGAGGAAGAGGAGCTGCTGGACATCAATGAGAAGAAGGTAAATTCAGCCCACACCACCATTTACTGGTTACATTCCTGAAATAATAACAGCAGCCCCTGGAGTAAAGCACATTTCTATTTGATGTCAGGTTTTGGCAGTCACGAGTTGCATGGGGGCTGGGTGCATTTAGGCCACCCGTGAAGCTTTGTTAGAGTGACCCAGATGGAATGAAGAGACCTAATCTGAGTACTCACTGCAAATTTGAGCACAAATCTTGCAAAGCCCTGAGGTGGGCCTGTATTAGGCCAAATGCTGAGCGCGAGAGGTTGTAAGAAGCAGTCCCTGTCCTGTAGGAAGGAAGGAAAAGGGAGAGGTGAAGGGACTTGAGCTCGCGTTAGAAACATGAACAGTCCAGCTAGTGACTCCGCAGTCTCAGTGCGTGGTGTCTCACCCTAGGATTTTCCTCTTCAGCGAAGGCAGTTCACCCATTTTACCCGCTGTCTGCACTCCAAAGAAACATCGGTTACGCTTTTCCCCCCACACTTTATTGTTTCACTGACCTGCTGAAAGCCACGCGCAGCCCAGCAGCTCAGTCAGCACAACCTCGATGCGATGACTTGCGTGGGGCGAGAGCCGGGCAGGAGAGGAGGAAACATTTTCCTGTCTTGTTACAGCTGCACTTCACTGGGGAATGGTCCCTGCAGTTCTTGCTGTAGGCTTGGGTGCTCTGTCTTCCAGGGCTTTTGCAGGGCCTTCTAATTTGCCCCGGTGGTTGTCTCACATCGGTTACCTGGTAATTACAGTTGCGAAGCTCACAAATCCCAAGGACCCACGGGCAGGTACTTGCCTGTCTGTGCCTCCCTTCACGCACCTACGACCTTCGTGTCAAAAGCAGCTGTGCCTGCTTGCCTGTAAGTGTAAAACTTCCTACACTGCACTGGATGGAGTAGCACAGCCCATATTTTATGCTGTTTGGGCAACAGCAGAGTTTAAATATGCTGAAGGGTACAAATATTTGTGCAAGTCCCATATGCTGTAAATGTTGTACTTAATTCTTCCTGCACTGAAATCAGGCATGGATTTAAAGAAAGGCTCCCAAATTCACTCTCTCTGTCAAAGCACAGAGAATTCACGTGTCTCTAGCACAACTTCACATTTTCTCTGTGGGTCCTCGTCCCCATGCCAACTGTAAAAAAGCAAAGAGAAGATGCGAGGCTGAGTGACGTTTGCGAGAATGCGATTTGTCCTGCAGCCCTGACTTGGGGAGCTCACCCCTCTTTTTCATATTGCCTGTTCCTGTTCGCAGCTTTTATCTGCTAAGCAAAATCTGCTCCCCACCAGGCGTTAATACAGTGACAGCTAGAACGGGACCTCCATCCCCGTGCTCCGTAACACAAATTATGAGTACTGAGCGAGTAGATGAGCCCTACTTTGTGGAGCGTGTGAGGCGCAGGTAGGACCCTGTCAGGTCTTTAGGAGCTGTCATACCATGCCACTGGAACAGGTTAGAGACGCTTGCCCTGCCCGCCATCTCTTATTTCTGTGGTCCTACACAGATTCTGGGTAGCAAGTCTCCACAGATGGGTCCCTACATGTGTTGCTAATCAAAAGCATTTGCCTGAGGCCCTTGTCTGCTGCTTTAACTACCTGGCCCAAGCCACTGGTTGTAGAGCACCCAGCTTCAAAGGCAATCGCGACCCCTGCCGTGTCTTGGAGCATCCGATCGGTTCTTGGGGTGCTGTTCACTTCAAACCCAGCTCCCTGCCTACACCAACGTGAAAGGTAGGGAGTGGTTAAACGAGACAAGGGTGCTCTTCCAAGGAGTCAGTGGACGTGCTGCAAGTAGACGTGAACCTGCCGTGGAGGACGAGTCCCAGGCCTCAAAGGTTACATTTGCATGGGAAAACAGAAATAGATGGGAGTGATTAGGCCAAGACAGCCAGATCTGCCTGGCATGTTTGTTCATGGTCTGTCTGAAAGAACATTTGCATAGGCATTATCTGAGAAGGCAGCTACTCTGAGAAGTCATTTGGATAAACCAACCTCATTTCCATTGTAAGTATGCAAAGGAGCTGTATTGGTTGGCATTTGGGATCGCAGGAGAGTCACTGATTAATGAACACAAAGCAAGTATTTCGAAGTCCTGGTCCAGCTCCCATGCCTTCAGAGCAAAGGTACATCACTCCCAGCAGTCCCGGAGCCTCCTGCTGCGGTTGGAGGGCAGGTCTGCACCTTGAGCAAAGCTCCCAGAGCAGGGAGGAACAACTGCAGTTCTGAGCAGCTCGCTCCTGAAAACCTGCCAAGGTTAATGTTGGACTTTGTGTCCAGCCTGTAGGGTCCTGCTACAGAGTTTTCCCATCAACACAATAATCATTGAAAATGGAGTCCTTCTTTTGCTCCTGAGGATTTGGTCCAAAAATTAACCAGTAAGCACCTCGGATCTTTCTTTTGAAGGTGGCGTTAGCATCATAGGCACAGGGAAGGGCGGGTGGTGGTTCTTGTCTATGGGTGTACCTGTCGTACCGAGAGGAGAATCCAAGTAAAGCAGTTTTGGTTGTCCCTTACCTAGCAGGTGGCATTTAGTACCACCTTTGCTTTCCTGTCCCCCTGAACCGTGCTGCTAACAAACGGTGTGACTTGGCAGTCATTCCAGCATAAGCCTGCTAGCTGACGTGTGCTTTCAGAGAACATGACTCGTGTTTTATTCAGCGTATCCGTGGAAGCTGACAGCAGACTGTAGCGCAGCCACAAAACCGTGCGGACCAGAGGATGCACACAAAGTGTACCATCTAGTGGTGTTTGTTAACTAAACAGTTACTAAACAGTGCTGTTAATTCCCGGCTGTGAAACCCCACTCCGCCCCCTCCCTGGGGGATAAGGGCCGATTCAGAGCAACCCCCAGCCTGACCCTGGGTGGGGAGATCCTTTCTCCTTCGAAGTAGATAGCCTCCCTGCTTGAAATGGCCCCCAGTTTTGATGGAAAGAAGACTTTGAGAGAGTATTTTCAGGCAACCTTGTGATTTACTTCTATTTCATCCTGCAGCGTTAGTACGCAGTGGATTAACGTACATGTAACGCTGCCTCAGCGGTGCATAAACTGGAGAGACCGAAAATACCCAGCCCTTGTATGAAGAGCTTTTCGTGCTCTCTCAGTTCTGAGTAAATGGAAGCAAGAATTGCAAGCCCCAGGCCATAGACTTCTGCTTTTGCATATGTCTTTCCCCTAAATCCTAACAGAAATTAGGATCTCCGGCACATGTGCAGCACTGCTGTTTCTGGAGTCACTGAACCCTGGGGGCCTCCTTTTCCTCAGCAGGGAGACAGTTGCCAGCATTTTCACAAAAGGGGCGTGTGCTCTCCACGGCTTTGCTCAGCCACTAAGTAAATTTAGAGCATCTGTGGTGTAAATGCTTGCTTGATGCCTCTCTGTGTGAGGGAGTGCCTGCACAGGCAGGGAGTGTGGGTCACGGTTGAATTTGAAACTTGTACCTCAACACTGAGGCGGCCGAGTAAGAAGCAGTCAGTAGTTCCAGGGTAATACAGGAGGGGGAAGTACGTAGCAATTCCTTCTTTCTTGCTAAGCCGCATGTAACTAGTAACTGTCAGCTCAGCCTCTTGTCATGCCATTAATACACCTTAAATTCATTTTTCTGCCAGTTGTTTTGATAGAATCATTAAGGTTGGAAGATACCTCCAGGATCATCTAGTCCAACCGTCCCCCCACCACCTATTAACCACTAAACCATGTCCCTAAGTACCACATCCAACCTTTCCTTAAACACCCGCAGGGACGGGGACTCCACCACCTCCCTGGGCAACCCGTTCCAATGCCCGACCACCCTTTCAGAGAAGAAATTTCTCCTCATCTCCAACCTGAACCTCCCCTGGCCCAACTTGCAGCCGTTCCCCCTTGTCCTGTCACTGGTTATCTGCGAGAAGAGGCCGACCCCCAGCTCACCACAACTTCCTTTCAGGTAGCTGTAGAGGGTAATAAGGTCTGCCCTGAGCCTCCTCTTCGCCAGACTAAACACCCCCAGTTCCCTCAGCCGCTCCTCATCAGACCTGTGCTCCAGCCCCTTCACCAGTTTTGTACAGTTCTGGGTCATAAAAAATATAGCATCCAAACAAGAGATCTCAGGCTGGGGCAGGGAGTGGGGAATATGCAGGAGATGTGGCTGTTGCTCTTCTCACTCAGAGACTTTAAAGAATCTCCATCTTTCAGATGTAGGTAGCTGGGAATCAGAATATAGTACACCTGATCAGATGGCGCTCTCAATCGTTGTTGATGGCAGAACAAACATATCTTCATGCGATCTGACTGGGTGTTTAGATTATCACCCAGCTGTGGAATTTGAGTTTTTTGTTTCCTCCTGAATGTCTTGGTTGTCAGCTGTTGCTGACTTGACCCTGCTCCTCAGGAACCGTAGCCATATCCTCTTGTTGTCGTCATCCGTATGACCGGGGTGATGATGGTGATGACCGATGTGGCAATGTGTTTCCCTTCTGACAGGCTGAGCTCATCGGGAGCTTGACCCACAAACTGGAAATCCTGAAGGAAGCCAAGGAAGGCCTGCTTGCAGACATTAAGATGAACAATGCTCTTGGAGAGGAGGTGGAGCTGTTGATCAGCAAGCTATGCAAACCTAACGAGTTTGACAAGTACAAGATGTTCATTGGCGATTTGGATAAGGTGGTGAACCTCCTGCTCTCCCTCTCGGGACGCCTGGCCCGCGTAGAGAACGTTCTGAGTAGTCTGGGGGAAAACGCCAACAGCGAAGAGCGGGTACGTATCTGCACAGCTAGAGCGTCTTGGCCTTTTTCGGGATGTGAGGCAGCAGCAGTCACAAGAACATGTTTGTATGAGCTAGGACCTCCAAAGGCTCCCAGGAAGGCAGGTCTCCTAGCACTCTAGCAAACGTGTTTCTGTCCCTGTGTAAACGTCTCTGATCCTGCAGCTTTTGTCTCGCAGACAGAATGGCTGCGTTCGGGACACATGGCTGTGACCTGCGGCTGGAGGAAAGGCTGTAGGGCGCTGCGCATCAGGGAACAACCCACTGCCTTTTGCCACAGCTGAAGCTGCTTTTTAACATTCTTTGGGTGGTTGTGAAAGGCAAAGCCAGATATTCCTGGTGGTTGTTGCTTTCGAGCCAGTTTTACTGACTTTCTTGGAGCGCTTTCTGCCGCATATTGGCTAGAACATTTGGAGTCTGATTCAGGGGGAATTCACGTTCAGTCCACGCTGAGGAGTTTGTCCTCCTCCCCCAGGCTTTTGACTGTGTGTCTGGGAGCTCAGCAGCCATCCCACCTCCCCTGGAGGTGGCAAACGTGGTGTTGGGGGGAAGGAGAGGGGGGATCACTGAGTCTGGTGCTGCTAATGCTGAAGCACTCTCTCTGGTGTGCACAGAGTTCACTGAACGAGAAGAGGAAACTGCTGGCTGGCCAGCACGAAGATGCCCGGGAACTGAAGGAAAACCTTGACCGTCGAGAACGGGTGGTCTTGGAGATCCTGGGCAACTACCTCTCTGAGGAACAGCTCCAGGACTACCAGCACTTTGTAAAGATGAAGTCCGCGCTCCTCATAGAGCAGCGAGAGCTAGACGATAAAATCAAACTGGGTCAGGAGCAGCTCAAGTGCCTGATGGAAAGCCTCCCCGCAGACTTCACGCCCAGGGATGCAACAGCAGCAGCTGCCCTAGCTGCAGCGCTTGCTACCTCCGCCGGGGTCGGTGGTAAAACACCTCCAGCAGTCTCTTCCTCACTCTAACCTTTCCCAGGTGGACCTGGGGTACAGTCCTGCTGCTCAAGTCTACTCCAAGTACTTGGCAGACGGTTCTCTACAAAGACAATGAACAGAGACAGGTTTAAACCAAGATTTTAATGAAGGAAAAAAATAGCAATAATAAAGGTTTTTATTTTCCTTTCCTTCCACCTCTGCTTCCTGGAAACTTAAATCACTGTTGAGGGAAATCTCCTCCTGCCAGAGATGAGGAAGAGTTTCACGAGAATTAAACACATTACCTTTAATAAAAACCATGACCTCCTCTCTTCCCTCTCTTTCCTGCCTCCCTGGCACCTCAGTAAATAATGAAGGATCTAAAAGAATGAAGCCTTAAAAATAAAACCAACCCATTCTACCGAACATTATTGATATTTATATTTTTTAAAGAACAAGACAGAATGTGTAAGTTTTTGTACATACTCTAATCAGTTACTTGATTCTACTTTGTTCTGTATGTAGAAAAGACATTTAATTTTGTATTTTGTGAAAACCTTAACAAAAGAGGGAACCCCAAAGATAGTCATGCATTAGCTTGGAACATCTCTTCGTGGTTTCGTTGCTGTTGTTGATGTTGTTTTTTTAATATAATAAAGGGCTACCAGAAGAAGCTTCAACCTGTTGCAACACGTGCTAATTAAGTGGCCTTGTGAAGGAGATTGTGGCCAGGAAAATGTAATCTTTCCTCTTCTGGATCTCGCGATCCTCTCATTCTGGAGTTTAAACACTCTTTTATGAAAACCTGCGTCTCAGGAGTTAGCATGAAGTAACAAACTCAGTTCCAAGCTCGGCGGGAGCGTGGGGGGAGTCTGCCTTTGTTTTGAAAAATCTGTCTCATGATGTGTGTTACCGCTGCAGCCGGATTGCATTTCCGTGAGATGCGAGAGGGATCTCTAATGACGTTATTTATAGGCCTGTTTCTTTGAAGGGGTGATGTATGCTAGGACTTTCTTCATACAGCAATAACCCATTTGTCTGAACCCACTTCATTAGAAATTATTTTACAAGCTCGAAGAGGCATTAGCTTGAAACCCAATATTCTCTCCCTACCCGCAGAAACCACGCACACGTAATGATAATGTTGCACACCCGGGTTAGATAGACAAGAGCCTACCGTGAAGACCGTTGGATTATTTCCCAGGCAGGGAAACCTGAAATCACTAAATTTGCCTGACTGAACTTTACCGTGTCAGTTCACCAAGTGCTGGGGGCTTGCTGCCAGTTTGCAGTCAGCAAAGCAGACTGGGGCAGACTCCCTTTTTCTGTACGGAACCTGCTTTCCTCTCTAACGAGCCGCATTGCCGTTTAAATGAAACGGCTAGAAGCTGCACGAACAGACCACCGCCGCAGCTGATGAACCAGATCGGGGTCATCTCTCTTCTAACCTTGCAGAGATTTCCTGCTGCAGCAGCAATTCAAGCTTCTCATTTCTCCGGGGTGTTGCACTGTTCACCCCTTCCTATCTTGCCAGCAGCATGAGAGCAGATTTTAGTCAAGTCCATTTTAAGTCCATTCATTTTGAATTTCAGCTCTAGCATATGACTGAAAATTACAACGTTCATTGCTTTCAGCACTGGTTTTAAAGCCCCTTTTCTTTTTCAATACCTCACATCATAGCTCTTCCACAGGCAGCCTAAAGAAACGCCAGTGCCCTTCTGTCACATCGAGCGTCAATTCTCCAGTACCTGCAAGAAAATCTACCTGGTTTCGCAACGCTTTCTGAAGCGGCCAGCCCATTGCGTGTGATGACGGCAAACATATCCTTTTCATTACTTCTGAGCTGCAATGCTGTACAGCATTTCATGAGAACCCTAAGCAACGGAACTGATTTTTATGTCTTGATAGCTGAATCAGAAACAAAATTGGAGGGAAAAGTATTTTTGGGGTCACTCAAGAATAATTATTTGCTTGAGTGGAGCTTCAGGAAAAACAGTTGGGGGGAGCTGTTTCAAGCCAATCAAAGCATTTAATTTGCCCTAAAAAAAAATCCTACACAGTCCTTGAGCTTAGTTTATCGTATTTAAAAGTTGGTTTTGTTTAGATTTTTTTTTTTACAGCTGCCCTTCCATCCTACACTTAGCAAAATGAATCAGAAAGACTTGGCAAATCTGGCAGGCTTCTGTGAACAGCTTGAGACCAGCCAACAGTGTGTTTGCCATTTAGGAAGTTCTTTCCTGAAAAAGGAAGTCCTGCAGTCTTCCCTCAGGCCGGGAAGGGCTTCCCATCCAAGCGGGGTCTGCCTGTTTGCTCGGGGAACCAGCACTGACTTGAAGGGGAGCACCTTGGGCGGTGCACGCTGCGGGGTCCGGCTGCCTTCGCCGAGGCAGGATGCACAACTGACGGCCATCGTGCTGGCATTACACTGCAAGTCAAGTGTTTCCAGTGACAGTTTTCCTAAACAGTTTCTTTCGTTGGGTTTCCAGCTAAAAGTTTTGAGGTTATGGGTTCATGGTGATTTACAGGAAATTCGGATGTTTGGCACGGTTCTCCAGCAAGTTTGGGGGTTGATGATGAAAGCCCTACATGTGGTCCCACTGTACAAACAAGGGTCAGGTAATGAGGCAAGCGATAGTTACTTACTTTTTTATAACTGCTTAGATCTTCAGGTGAAACATTAGTTATAGAGCTTATTTCTGTTGTAAGTGCTGGTAAGTTTATCATTAGGGAAACTCTTTGCACAATTTACTTTGTTCAAAAATTGCACTCCTAACTGCAAGGTTTGTTGAGTTTGGTAGAAGCACATCTTGACATGTATTTAAAGGTAATTAAACATTGGCCAAGCCACCAGATTCACTTCTCGGTGCCTTTGGCAAAAACGGGAACCTATTCGTTGCTCCTTATCCCACCTCGCTTCTCTCTTGCGTTTTTAAAGCTAGAGTGTAATGGAAACTCATTTCCCAGAGTGATGGCATGATTTCATGAGACAGGAATACCGTGGAGAGCATTTTACACTTACCTGAATTTTAGGGCTGGCTACATGGGATTTTTAGATCTGAACCTGTAGGTGTGGGGCTGCAGTGGAGAAAGCCAGTAAGCTAGACAGAGCGAGCGTGATCTGCATTGCTACTCCTTCCCCAAAATCCAGTGTCTTGTGCATCCCAGAGCTGGAGTATTTCCCCTTGCAGCTGCAGCAGGGGCCAAACGGGACAGCACGTTAAAAGCGAATGATTCAAAACACATCACCCAACAAACAGTGGTTCTCAACTAGCGAGCTAAAAACGAGCACTATTTTTATAACTGAGACATCTGCTTGGGATACTGGAATGGACGACCTACCTCCCACCCTCAGCAGCACTGGCTGAGTTTGCGTGGCCCCTCTCTGTTGGTGACAGTGGATGATCCTCCTCCTCACGTCAGTACAGAGTACCTTAGCAAAGCACCTCCAAAGTGGTCTCCAGAGAAGCCCTGTCGACTGTCGGAGGATCCTGTGACAGCTGCCTGGTCCATTCAGCTGCCTGCAGTCGATGCCTACCACGGGCTGAAGCACGCAGTCTCCCTTCTCTGGCTCGAGGAAAAACCCTAGTAAGGACAAAGCAGTTACACTTTTGACATACATTGCCAGTTCAAAGTAAAAACCGGTTGTACACAAGCAATGGGGTGCCTCGTTGCCTGCTATATTACATTGTGTTTGCACATTTCAGTTAGGAACATCGCATTTTCCTGGTACTGTCTCACTTGCTTGGGAACCTGGATCTCTATTCTGCTTATTTCTTTTCTCTGCCTTTCTCTGCGCACCTCTGCGCCTGAAGGATATTGCTGTGTTAGCTGCTTTGTCCACATTGTCCGTTCTCACTCTTAGCTAACATCTCACTTGCAGAGAAAACTTCCAGTTTACCCAGTGCTAGTGGCTTCTGTCTTTGAGGCCAGTGGAGCACAGGGAAGTGTGGTAGTATTTTTTCCTGAGTCAGCATTCCTTATATTGTTATCTTCCACCTTCAGCCAGTTTCTGAGGGATCTGTCGGGAAAAAGACAGGTACAAATCATCGTTCCACAGCCTTTTGCTCAGGCTGTAGCCTTGGCACTCGAGAGCCGGGGTGCACTTAGCACCCAGACCCAGCACGGGGGAACAGAAAAAGAGGGAGGCATGCATTTGCACCATGATGCTGTCTATTGCACAGGTTATCAAAGCAGGTCTTTTAAACGCTCAGTAAGTCCTCACATGCTTTTAGCAACATGTTGTGCTTACAGTCAGCTCTGCCACGCCATGCCATGCCACGTGATAGAAGAGCTGTGACAATCTAGTCATCCGACTTACAGTTTGTTGGGGTTTTTTATCAGAGCCCTTGGGCAATTGATGGTCACAAGGAATTCACGTCAGATGTCTCCTCAGTACTACATCCAGTAAAGAGTGTTTACATACTAGGGTCTGTTAGCTGTAAGTTTATACACAAGTTTTTTTTGTGAAGGGTACCTATAAAATCAAACACAGAGCACCAGAACAGTTTATGCATCAGGCCCGATCCATCATCTCTACAACTCAGCCACTGCCGTGATCGTTTAGACTGTTAATTAAGAGAAACAAAGCAAACAGGATAGCATTTCATACACACTCCACACAAATCCTGAATATTAATATGAGCAGTGACCTGTTACTTGTAAAATGGGAAACGGAGCGAGCTTTTCATGGGGCTTTGAATCGGTATGAGCAAATGAGGGGTGTATCTGGAGACCTGACCCCCAGGTTTTTCCATTCCTTATTCAACCATCCACCAAGCCGGTGTTTACATCTGGGCTTCACTCACACAAGAGCTGTTTCTTCCTTTACATCCCCTCCAGGGGGGATGAATGCTGAGCGTGGCATAGCGTTATGGCTGTGGTCCTATAGGACTACTGCTCATGCCTCTGCATGTGCATCACGTGTCAAACACCGCTCGTGTGTTACAGGGTTTGTCTAGCAATGTGTTACTGAACAAACATCATTTGTGTTGTGCAGCTGAATACATTTACATGGCCAGAGTGGTCTCAGTCTAGGAGACAGTCCTTTCCTACCTGGTCTGGCCAGACTCTGCTGCTCCTTTTCAATACGAACTGTACAAACAGGCTGAATCCAGGGTGTCAAGTACTCCGGAAGGTGTTTGCCAGACTCTCAAACACACACAGTTTATGCTGTTGCTTACAGGCATGCAGTCACACTGCCTCTCCAGCTGTAGCTCTGGCTGTTGCGCAGCTTGCTGCACATTAGTGCTAAAAAACCTTGCAAAAATCTGGTTTCTCCTTGCCTGTTGCAACATGGCGGAGAGCTGGAGCTGGCCAGGCTCAGCACCCTTGGCTAGGCTTGGGGCATGGGGGGGTGTCAGCACAACTCTGCCTGGATTAGGAAAAAGGGTTCATTTTCCACTACGCTGTAAAAAAAAGATGGTATGAGCCAGGCACAATTCCTCTGTGATTTGCAGCTTGAGACCATGACTTTCTGCTTGGGTTGCTCTGCGAGCAGATAGCCTTCAAGAGAAACAAGGAAAGCCAGCAGCTCCTCTGTCATTCATGTTTGGTTTAGCACTAAATGAATTTTTAGGACTAAAATAAAAAAAAAAAAAAAAAAAAGCCTTAAAACCCCCAACCAACACATAATTCAGCTGGGAAGAATAAAAGCTGGTGAAAGCAAGACTGAATACTGAGGAAACAGCTTACAAGGGACCTGCTTTTGCACAGCTTGTTGTGCCACAGGTATTTTGATGAGCTAAAAACAGATTGTGATNGACTAAAATAAAAAAAAAAAAAAAAAAAGCCTTAAAACCCCCAACCAACACATAATTCAGCTGGGAAGAATAAAAGCTGGTGAAAGCAAGACTGAATACTGAGGAAACAGCTTACAAGGGACCTGCTTTTGCACAGCTTGTTGTGCCACAGGTATTTTGATGAGCTAAAAACAGATTGTGATTTTTAAGAAAAAAAATAAATCCAGACAAGCCTAGAAAGGATATAATTTGAAAATGAGAAGCTACAGCAGGAGGTTGTGGAGGAGAAAGTGGCTTTCTGCAGGTTTCTCCTGGCTCTGCACACTCATCTTGCAGCAGGCGCCATTTTACCTCACGAAGGGGCTGGGCCCTTCGCTCCGTCAGTGCCACACACTGCTGAAGGGAGCAGCGCACAGCAGGAGGGGGCACTGGGACACCCCCCACAGCACCCATTCCTCCCCAAAAACCTCAAAAAATGATAGCAGGGCTTGCTGCGCACCCCTCCAGGTATGTTTTTATAGTTAGCAGCACCTGTGGGGCAGTCAGGGCTAACAAGGGGCAGCTGGGCTCAGCCACAGCCAGCCAGGAGCCTGCAGGAGGACGCACACCTCAGCCTGCTGAGAAGAGGTGAGTACAACTGTGGTTTTATACTTGTTTTTCCTTTCTGTGGGAAGGTTTTGCAGTCTTGGCCTGCCTGCTTGCACTTACTGTGGAGCAGCTCATGGTTTGAGGCTGTTTTTCTGAAATTAAGTGACAGAAGCTCCCTTTGGTTTGTGAATGTTGAAACTGGGGCCAAGGGAGAGGGAGGTGAGGAGACAAAGGGAGAACACGACTGTCAGCACAGTGAACGCTCTTGTAAAGCTGGCTAGTGGTCACCTTTTCACTTAATACATCAGCAGTCGGTTAATTTCCTATGTCTTTTGTTTGGTAAAAGTTACCTTGTACCATTTTCCTTGTAAATTCCATTGGGAAGTGACCCAGCTGTCTCCCCATGCCTCCCCCCCCCAATTGCCCCTCAGCTTCCCTAGCACTCTCCTTCCCCATGCATGTACATTTTCTGGGTGCACCATGTCCTGCAACCATCTTTTGAGGCTGTGCTGAACAGTGTCATATAGGTACTTGTGTAGCTACAGAGTCACTTGAATGGCCTATTTCTGTCAAAGGAAGTTAATGTGAACTGCTCAGGGTGAAGTTATTTTTTGAGAAGACAAAGCTGCTGGCCTCTCTGAGCCATCACTCCTCGTCCATCCTGCACGCACACCTAATTCCTGTCACATCCGCTGTTTCCAAACTCATCTTTTCTGCAATTGGCTATTTGTTCTCCTCTTATTAGACATGAAGTGATAACATACATGACTTAATTTGCATTCATAGAATCATTTTGGTTGGAAAAGACCCTGAAGATCACCACATCCAACCATTAACCTAACACCGCTAAGTCCACCCTTAAACCATGTCCTTAACAGCCACCTCTACAGATGATCTAAATGCCTCCAGGGACAGCGATTCCACTACTTCCCTGGGCAGCCTGTTCTAATGCTTGACAACCCTGAAGAAACTTTTCCTAATACCCATTTGAAATCTCCATGTTAGAACGCAAAGTCTCACAGCCGTTTTGCAGGGCTTTTGAGGTCCAGTTCTCCCTCTCCCTGATGCTGTAAGGAAATAAAGCAGTGCAGCTTTGATTCCTGGTGATAGAAGCAAACTTTTAAGATTCAGCAAAAGCATCCCTCTCAACAGGGATCCATGTTGTTCCCCTCCTTGTTCAGGCAACCAAAGGTCAGGTTCTTCCTGTAGGCTCTTGGCTCCTGTCAGGATGCGTGGCTGGACTGCAAGGCTGCCTACACACAAGACAGGATTTAAATAAAAAAAAAAGAAAAAAACACACTCCCTTAGGCCATGCTGTGGTGCTTTTCACTCC
>VWZZ01004285.1:381540-403723 GCA_013399095.1 Psophia crepitans | reverse complement strand
AAGATCCTCCCAGAGCTACTGACAAGCTGAGTTCACCATGCACTTCCAGGAGAGCATACTTGGCAGCGACAAACCCTGCTTTCACATTCACACTGACCCTCAGCCTGCAGCAGGGCATAGCATTCCTGCTTTCCCCATTGCTCTTGCCAAAGAGAAGTCTTGCCATCACTCTAGGAGCCAGTCAGGGCACTCTGCATTTACTCTGTTTACCCGTGTCACTTATAGGAACCGGATTATTTACAGCTCTGGGACATGGGAGAACAAAACTCAAGCAACAGGAAGCACTGGCAAAGGCCTGCTTCCTTCCTACCCTTTCTCCTGTTTTGTGGTCTCCTTAGTGGTAACTGGTAGCATCAGGAAGCAGGATAAGCCTAATGAACTCTTGTTGAAAGTACAAAGGGGGGCAACTGCCTTGAAAGCACTGTTTGTACCCTGAGTATAGCAGTCAGGAACACTTGTAACTAACCTACCTAGACTTAAGGAATGGCAGCTTAACAGGCAAAAGTACCATCAGCTGTACTGCTGGGAGTTCCAAGAGACATATCCCTCACCTACTCAGGGCAGCCAGGAAGAGAGTCAGCAGCCAGGCCAGCTGTGAGCCCTCCTGCACCTCCACCACAGAAGCACCTTGTACTTTTTAAGCACTTGTGCTCTTCATGATTTAGCTTACCTTCAGTCAGATAGCATACCACAAGGACAGAGGGGGAAACATGACACAGGCCATCCTCTTTTCCCCAACACCCCACCCCAAGTACAGATAACCATAAAAGAACTAAAGGCCTCAAGGCTTATTTGACAAGGCAAAGCATCCATGAGACTTGTCTCATCCTTTGCCTTGTAAACGCATCCTATCCTCTAAAGACTAACATCCTCTCCTGTAAATAACACAGCATATGCAGGATAGGAATTATAAGCACCACTGTCTGTGTCCCTGTCAGTGGTGAGTCCTGCAGCACACCCAGGCTCCTGCTATCTCTGTCCTACTCCCACACAGGAGATAAGTTACAGCAACCTCATCCCCACCCTGCCAGCAGGTGCAGAGCAGAAACTTCTGCTAACTTTGGCACTGCACCAGAGCCCTTCAGTATGTTCCCCAGACACATACCCCTCCCTGGAGGGACAGGTGCCCAGAAAGCCTCCTGCTTATTTGTACACCAAGTCATTAGCTGTATCAGCTCTGGAGAATAAGAGGAGCCCTGTCTATCCACTGTCAGCATGTCTGTGCCCACAGGGTGACAGGCAAGACAGAGCTACAACTCGTGCCTTTCTGGCAGAGCTGCAAGAAAGCCTCTATAACAGTTATCAGACAGAGATAAAAGGCCATCATTCAACCAGGAGGGACCCCCTCTAAACCAAATGCACCCATCACTCACAGGGATGCCCAGCTCCAGGGCAGCTGCTGCATTACCACTCTGGACAGCTTTACTGCAGTGCAGCAACAGGCTGACAACAAGGCAACAGCCTCCCCATAAAAAGCCTTCAAATGGCTGAAATACCCAGCAGAATGGTATTGCCCTTACCCAAGCAGCTGGCCCAACCTCTCAGCTGTTGAGAGGAGCAGCAAATACAGTCCTAGTCTAGAAGAGCCCTGCTGAGAGAGATTAGCTAACAGGAGTCAAATTCCACTGTGTCAGCAGCATTTGGACTAGGCAGACCTCACCAGTACAGTCAGTCACCAGCTGAGCTGCACTGTGGCTCACAGAGCCAGCCCACAAACCTGGGCAGCATGCCCAGGCTCCCAACTCTCCACAGCAGGCAGGACTTCACCTTTCATCAGGTCCCTAAATGCTGCAGCAGTCCCAGCTTGAGCCCTGTCTTGGGTAGGCACAGCTAGCGGGCAGCTGGGGAACCACAGCAGCAGACAGACTCCAAGGTATTGCACAGGCAGAGCAAAGAGGTTGTAAGCTGAAGAGACTTTCTACAAAGCTTTTTATTTTGGGTCTGCCTAACTGCAACTGGTTGTGCTTGGTGCACTCAGGATTTAGTACCTGTAGTAACTCTGCTTGATACAGCCCTCAGGCTGCATCTGGAGCTTAGCAACCAAGCCTTACAGACAGTGACTCACAGGCTGCTACGATGATCCTCTAAAGACCTCACACTTAAGCTTTCTGTCAGGATTCACCTTATAGCCCGTGTCTTTTCCATCAGCAAGTGCAGGAAGCCCAACTTGGCTGCTTTTTTCTACTCCTCAAGTACACCAGTGCCAGCCTGCAATGCACCCAACTGCTGAGCATGTTCTTGGAAAGCAAAGCTGTTTGCAAGAGCACAAGCCACACCCTGTTCTCTGGCAACTCCCCATCCCCAGCAAGGAGATGTGAGCAGCACCTCTTGTGCTGAGATGCACAGTGCAAGCCCAATACACACTTGTTCGAACTGCCCTGGCTGGGACTAGTCCCAGAGTTTAGAAACGCAACAGCCAGGGACCATTCGCTGCAACAAAGAGGGTCAAGGGAGCAACTACTGCTAAGGTAGCTTTATTCCCATCAATCATACCTGGCCTACCATGTGGTCTCACTCAGCACCAGCTGCCTGGCTGCAGGCTAAGTAGGCACATAGATGGGTATGTACCCCTCCCCACTGCCCACCCCTGCAGCACACAAGGGAGCAAGCAGATTAGAGCAGAAAACAGCAGAGGAAGCAGCCATTGCAAGTTGGGTTTATTTCACTATGCGAGGGAGGGGCAAAACAAACCAAACCAAGCTATAGCTGCTCGCTGAACTTAATGGCTTTCACTTTAAAGTCACCCTCCACAGCCAGGTATTCAATTTTCTCCATGCCGAGACGATTAGGGAACTGGAACTCTGCATCAGGTAGCTTCACCGTTGCCTCCGTTTCATTGAAGGAGATGCAGATCTGTAGAGAGCCACAAGAAGGAAGGTTGACACATCACAGCTCACCAGCCTAGCCCCCACTCCCTCCGGTCAGGTTCTGGACAGATCAGGTGGCTACTGGTGGCAAGGCCATGCGCACTAGCTCAGCCTCCTCCCTGCCCGGCAGAGGCATGGACAGGAGGAAGCTGCTTTGCTCTGCCCCCAGCTTCTGCAACAAAGGGATGAGACAGACCCAGTCTGAAACTCAGGTCAGCATTTTAATTGCTCTTACTTGTGTGGCTTGCAAATGAAGGCCAGAGCACAGCACTTAAGACATCTGAGCTGTTGGGCATTGGCCTGAGCAAAGCAGGCCTAGACACTTGGTTGGCTTTAACTGCCAGACTCTCCCCCTGTTGCTTCGTCACCTTTCCATGCCTGTTCTGTCTCCACCAGAGGTATGAGGTGGCATTAAAGAGCTCTGCCCTTGGCGTATCAGTGCTCTGTGCCAGGGCCCTGCACACACCCCTGCGGCCTCACCTCAATCTTTTCACCATGCTGGAAAGGAAAGTCAGCCTTCCTGTCCTCCTCACCCCACGTGCCACACTCCTTCGAATTGCACACAATGGTGTTGACATCCCCGTGACAGTCAAAGCGAGGGTTGAAATGCAGCATGATGGTGCTGCTGTCCTTCCCTACATTCACAGCAAACCTGGGGAAACAGAGAGGCAGTGCAAAGGAGCTGCCTGCGCAGCAGCTCCAGCTACCAGGTGCTGACAAGCTGAACACAGCACAAAGTCAGGCTTCCCCCAGTGTCACATCAGTCCATTCGCCATCTCCTCACTTACCCTTTGGCATCAGACAGGATCTTCCCTTTGACCTTGATGCACTCACCAGACCGTATGTCCAGCTGAGTAACCACCAGTCCCTGCAGGACCAAACCACAGGAGTTAGCTTGTCCCAAAGCAAACCTACCCAAACCCCAGTGCTTGGGCCAAGCACAAACCAGCTCTGGCAGACCCAAACACATTTGTGTTTCATGCTAGAAGAAGGGTTGAATCAGGCCAGCTACCTGTCTCAGCCCTCCACCAAGGAATCCTAGTTCAGAGCCACGTCCCCACTGGGGTTCCCCACCCCACCAAGCAATGGAAGCTGACAAGGAGATGATTCACAGCAGTGTAACTGGACTAGGCACTAATTTACCAGCTGCTACAGAAGACATCCTGGCAAGCAAGCTTGCACCTTCAAGTCAGTAGCAGGCAGAGCCATTAGCATAGGCTTCACATCAGCTTTTCTAACACTAGGTCTCCCCCCTTCCCTAGGTGGGTCTCCAAGCCACCAAAACACTTTCTTGTCCTGACTTAGAACAGCCTACACACAGGAAGGGGGGTCAGTGGAGCCCACTTGTGGCTGCAGCCCAGTAAAACAGAACTAACAGCCCCTGGGAAGCCCCCACTGCAAAGAGGGCTTGATCCTTTCCTAGGAGCCAGGTTACTCACTCCTCCAGCATCATACTCCCAAAACAGCACTTAACATCACCAGCCTCCCTCAGCTAAGAGGAAGATGCTGTTGGGTGAGGTCAGGCATAACTCAAACCATGCTTTTCTGCCTGTGCTCCAGGCCCAAGCACAATGATGCTGAGATCCACTTCACTATAAGCCAGATAAGGCAAGGAGACTAATTTCCAATTAGGTGTATAGTTTACTTGGGTTGCTCCTGGCCCGGCTCGTGCAGGCCCACGCCCGGGAGATGCGGGCTGCTGCACAGCCTGGTACTCCTCTACAACTGCCCCGACAGTACTTGTCCTCATGCCTACTCCCCGCTCTGCCCACACACAGGCTGCTAAGGTCAGGTTTCCCCCAGTCACTAACCTGCTTATTGTCACAGTGCTAATGCTGCCTTCTGGCTCTATTTCTAGCACAGTGCTAGAGCACAGCCTGGAACACAGCCTCAGTGCCCAGGGGGTCTGTCAAGCAAAGCAGCTTTAGGGGAGCAGGTTCAAACACACTGCCATCCTGCTTGCCCCTGCTGGTTGATTAAAAGCCCAGTCATGCGTACCCAAAAAAGCAGGTTTTTTCCAGAAGGAAAACAAAGTTTAAGGGGGAAAAAAAAAAAGTATAAAAGGTATTCAAACTGTAGAGTTGCAAATTGTCACAAACCCATAGAGTACTGAAGGATACAAACATGCACTAGAACAGCTTCCCCACCTGGATAACCTGCTGGAGAAGAGAAGAAAAGCTGCTGGTCAGCCCTAGCTATTCCCCCCACAACCATACATCAGTCTCCTATTTCCTCCCAGCTCCTCATTTCCTCGTCCTGCCTCCGGCGCCAAGCCCAAAGCCCTCGCCCTGTGTTGCGCACCCGTCCGGCCCCAAGGCAGCACTCACTTGCTCCATGATCCAGCCACCCCCGAGCCCTTGCTCCGCCGCCTCGCATGACTCAGCGCCGGCTCCGGCAGCTTAAATCGCTTGGGCAGGGCCGTCACATGATCGGGGGGGGTGAGGAACGGGATCGATTGCAGCTGGTCGGGGCTGGAGCCTTCCCGGCCTTTTAAAGCGGGCAGCGGGAGATCGCTGTTGATACTGCAGGCAGGATGTGTATGATTTTAAAAGCTAGCGGTTGTTTGCTCCTGCATGATCCTTGAAATCCTTGCTGTAAGCTCTTCTAGCTGATAAGCAGTGTATGTTGGCTCTTATCCCAGGAGCTCTCCGAGTGTGGCTCTGTGCCTGCAGCGAGGTGGCTGCTTTTCGTTAAGCGATCCCTGACAAAAATCAGGGTCGGAGTCTTCTTGTTACTGCTGCAAAGTGACTGCTGCTGAGGAGAGCGTACGCATCCTCACAGCCCAGCTTCCTGCCTGCAAGGAGCCTGAACTGGTGGGGTTCGGTGAACTACTGGCAGTTAAATGTGACCAAAGGGTTTGTTGTATTCGATGCCAGCATTATAAAAGTGCCTGAGAGTTAAGGTTGTTTGTGCGGGGCACTATTAGATGTGAGAATTCAGGCTGCAGCTTTTGAAAAGTAGTGTGATCTTGCTGATTCCGTGCCAGTTGCAAAAGACTCCAGAGGGAAAAGAGAAATGCTTTGTTACCGGAGGAAGAGGCCAGGCAGGGCTGAGCGCAGCTGGCAAGAAAGGAGGCTGCTTTCCCAGCTAGTCCCTTAACGCCTGCTTTTCCCCTTTACTATGTCCCTTAAAAACAGACAGCGTGACTGCACCGACGGTCTTTGGAGAGCGGGGAGGTGAAGGTGGGAGCAGCTGCAGTGCTTCGTGGGTCTTTGTGAGTGGATCTGTTGTCAGGTCCTGCTTGGAGCTTTGGATTGGCCTCAGCAGGGTCCTCAGCCCTCCATGCCTCATTTTCCCTTATATGTGAAGTGACATTGATGGCATGCAGCTTCACAATCCCACTTGTACAACTTCAGTCAGAGCTGCTATATAAATGCAGCGTGCTACTTGCTGGTTAAGCCACACTAGCCTGTGAGATACCTATCTGCAGATAATTTTAGGAAGGGCTGCACGGGGCAGCTTACGAAACAGCGCAGGAATTTATGGCCAGGTAGCAGGAGGAAACATACTGCCCCGTGGGAGGCTGCTGGAACTTCGTTAGAGTGCGCTCACTGTTATATGAAGAGCATCCTGACTCCTGACACCTTCCTTTGTCGTGTCGTCGTCGTGTGTGCCCCCCCTCTGCCCCATTTCTGAACAGTCACGTGGTATTTCAGCATCCTGTATGACTCTGGGTGAATGAAAGCCAAGCTGCGTTTGAACTAGAAAGTCACAAGCCTGGACTGTGACTGGGGTGGATAAAAGAGAGCAAAATGCTGACTGAAGGTACTACAGGGAAAATCTCGCACATGCTCTGGCCTCCAACTAACTCCCTGGCCATGCCACGCATCCACAAGAGCCGTGCTAAAGTCGGGAGTTAACTGCAGGAGCAGAGGTGGTGCGGGGAGCAAATGCCATCGTGAGCAGGCCCCTCCACAGACAGTTCAGAGAAAGCCCAAATAATTCCACCTTAAACTTGCCCCAGTCTCTAGCATGATTAGCTGGGATCACATGTTATAGATAGGCTTTCGGTGCCTGCTTTCTGTGCGCCTGAGTTACCACACAGTTGTTCCCCGTTCGCTGCCACGTGTGAGGGGTTGAGCAAATTCTTTTTGGTCGGTTGCCTTTTTGTATTTGTTTTCCACTTAGCTGTGTGAAATCCCTGGAGACTTCTCTTCTCCTTTCAGTGCAGCAGCGTTTCTGGAGAAAGAGCTGCCAGCAAGGGGAGCGGTGCTAGGGCCGTGCAGTGCCATAGCGTTGGTCACTCTGCCCTTCCGAAATGCATGTTTCTTGTGAGCTGTTTTGTGGCCTGAAGTCTCCTCCTCTGACCCTTTCATTCAGACAGGAATACCTTTCTAATAATATGTGCAGGCTGCACTGTTTCTCTGGAGTACTCTGCACTGCAGCCTAGTTGGTTTAGCAACAAACCCTTCGGTCTTGCCCCCAATTTAAAGCACTCATGGTCTTACGCCCTGTGAAATCAGTAAAGCATTTATTCTCAGACTACAGTGCTGAGACACCAAAGTGCTCCATTTTTCCAAGGGATTAAAGCCAGTGGTGGGGAGGCAGAAGAAAGAACATCTTTCCCTTTGCAGCCTTCAGTGGGAGGAAGTGCGAGAAAATTCCCCAGTGGGTCTCCTTCCCTTTCAGAGGGTTTGTAGAGGGGCACAGGCTGCAAAGCAAGGCCGTGCCGTCCAGCCTCAACACATCAAGGGTGACCCCAACCCCTCTGCACGACGTGAGGGAGAAGACACTTTGTACTGCCTGCAGAGAAAGGACTCAGTCCCAATGCACTGTGCTTCCTGGATGGGAGCTTTGTGCCTAAGGAAAAACATAAAGCTCACAGCAGGCGGGCAGAGAGTTGGGGTGTGCTTCGAAGGCTTGATGGGGAAAGACAGAGATATTGCCCTATGCAAGCTGCTCTTGCACGCCAGGACCAGCAGGTGATGCTCAGAGAAGAAACCCTGGCCAGAAGACAGAATGCAGAGAAGAGCCCGAGTTAGCTTTATCTGGAGCGTAGCAAGGGATTGCAATATGCACAGGCCCTCAGAGAGAGTAGTTGGGGTGCATGTAGTGTGTGTGTTCCCATTTCCAGGAGTTACTGCTCTCTGGAAAGCTTTTGGGGAAGAGAGCTGCAACCACCAGGCACCTCTGGCAGAGAAGAATCATCTCCTGCTCACCCAGAGGAGTTTTCCCCTGGGAGGAAAATTAAGGGCACCCTCCCAGCATCTGGTCTCCTAGGCATGCTTGAGGACATGGGGCCCTGCCCAGCACCGGGTCCCCAGCCCAAACTCTTAATTCATCTCTTGATTTGCACAGGCTGATGCCAGACAACTGGCCAGTCTGATCTTCTTCTGACTCCTAGAAATGACCCAGACTTGCTTTAGAAAAAGGTCAATACCAAAAGGATGCATCATGCTGATTGTTATTCTTTTTAATCTTCATGAGAGAAAAGACACCCCAGCCCTTGGCAAGTCATATCCCTGGCTAATCACTCCTGCCATTAGAAATTGTTTACCCTGTTTTTTTGGAAGGTTTGAGAGCACACCTCTGCTGCTGGCTCACTCAAGGACTGTGGTATATTCTCTAGCCTGTGCGGACACAGGGAACAGAGGCCAGCTCTTCAGTATATGTGCCTACCTACACACACTGGCAGCTGCTGACGCTATGTACCTTAAGTTACTCATTGCTGAGAAAAAGGCCCCACTTGTTGAAAGAGCAAATAGTGGCTTTCTCCTCCTTTAGAGCTGGCATCTGGCCTCAGCCCCAGTGCAGCAGTACTATACACGTGCTTCCCTGGGAGGGCACCACTGCTTCAGCCATCGCACCAGTGGGACACACCTCAGTCACTTTGGCTGGCCAGGGAAGGAGGAAAACTGCTCCGATTCATTTTGACTCATGCAAGGATTATGGTAGCAAAATAAGGACAAGAAAAACTCCTCAGCATTTTCTTGTGTGAGCTAAAGCTTACACTGTGCTACAAGTTCAGGTTTGTTTTTTTGGGTTTTTTTAACCCCACTGTCTTTAAGGAAGATTTGTTCTTGTCTCTGGAAGTTCACTCAGTTTATAAAGCAAAGACAGCCTCTTTCTCTTGCACTGTCTTTAGGGAATATTTGTGTCAATAGTGTCTGGATGGGGTCCTGGTCTCAGCAACAGACCCTAGTTACTCTTGCAAGCTAAATATTATGTTATAGCAAAATAGATACACACATTATATATACACACACACGGCTGGTTTCTACTTCTTAGAATATTTGGGGACTTTAACTTCAGCAATCACCTGCTACTGCTGTTGCCAAGTCTGATTCTTCCCATTTCTCCCACAGCATGGTAGTCTGTCTCACCCAAGAAGCCCCTGCCTTTTTGCTCAAGTAGTCATAACCCCCTGGAGAGTTTTGTTGCGTGCAGTTTCTCTGAACCCTTCTGCACCAAAGGTCCCTCACACGGCTGGTTAAACAATACTCCCCCACAATGGCACCTTCCAGCCCTTTCCAGGGAAACTTCAGGGTTGGTCTGGAGACCGTAGGGGAATAGAAACAGACTCCCAAGAAGAATCCTTAGCCTGGACTTGAAAGACAAAGAATGACTGTGGAGCCACAGTCCAATTAGGCAGGAGGTTGAGAGGCCCTCGCAAAGCGCTCCGAAGGAGGCTTGTGCCAGAGAGAAGGTCTGAAGGTCCAGTCCACTCTGGATGCCAGCCAGGGTTGCATGGCCACATGTCACTATAGCATTTTTATCCCAGAGGGTTTCCTGATTTCAGCTTTCCCTACATTAAAGGGAAGCACCTCTATTCCAGGTGACTTATAAATTAAGTTAATTATAAAGAACTTTTTGCACTATCTCAAAGTGATGAAAGGAGTTTGCTGATCCCTTCAGTGGGATTTAAAGTGCGTCTCATCATTTTATTTCCCTCATTAACACTGACCCAAGCTGACAATCCCTGTGCTTCTCTCATCTCTCAGTGGTTTAGATTTCACTAGAGCAAATTGTTAACTACCCAGGAGAGCTGAGGCTTTGTTATTTTGGACTCATTTCACTTCAGCACCTCTCCCCATCTCTTGTAAGTTTGCAGGTAGCAAACGCCTCTCCTCAGAGTTTGCCTCATCTCAGAGGAGCTGTTTGCATTTGTTCCTCTTTGGAGGTCCCCACTACTCTCAACTTATGAATCCAGGTACATCATCTCCTCCTGTTTGTAGCTCAGGCAGAAGGAAGATTCATCTCTCTTCCAAAGTCATCAAGCTTGCAAAAGAGCAGTAAAAAGCAGCGTGCTGCCCTGCTGCTCTATACTGCCAGGCTGCACATCCCCCTGCCAGGCCACTTTTACCCATTTCTTACCATGCTAAAGTGCAAGACCCACGTCACCTGGGTGATCTGCCTTCCTACACCCGTGACACCATGCCCCAAACAGGAAGATCTTGCCCTGGAGCTAGAGGCTAGAGCAGCTACTGAAGTATGAATTTATAGCAGAGACCACAGGTTGCTGACCCTTCAAAGGCATGTTTTCTAGAGGTCTGCAAACTCCAGCAGTTTTATTTTTCTTAACAACCTGGTCGTTTACTTTATACCTATGATCACATTGCAAACTTTTGCAACAGGGAATGGACCCTGGAACCCTTTTCACTGGGATATCACAGTAGGACAGCAACACTTCCCAAACCTGAGGTATTCCTGTGGTCTAGCTCAGGACAATCTGGCTTTGATTTTTACAGCTGCAAGGGGACTCGGGGGAAGGGGGAAGATGGGGAACTCTGCATTTCCTTATCCTTAACCAGCTGAATGAAATCTGTACAGGCCTTGAACTTGTTTACATGGTGTGCAGGAGGTGAGGAAAGCTAGAAGGGAGTTTATCTGCACTGCCCTCCATAAAGTACTTGGGCAGCAGAGCTGGTTATCTGCATCTCGACCCTATCTGAGTAGAGCAAGAGGAAAAATATTGCAAGTAGCATAGCCTGTTGTGGTTAAAAATAAAAGGAGGGGTGTCTGCGGAGAAGGATCATCACTGGAGCCAGCCTTCTAGATAGCTTTCATCTTGAACTACAGTGACTGTACACAGCTGGGGAAACTAGCCTTTGTTTCATTTCCGATTCACAAAAATCAGCTTTCCCCACTTAGTGCCAGCCATAAAGTTTAAGCTTTTGGGTTTTGCCAAGAAACCTGCGTGTTCTTCTGAAAGGTAACTGTGCATTTTACCCATTCTAGCCCCAAGGACTGGGTTTATGTTATCACAGTAGACACATCAGGAAACATCAGTTCCTCTGTCGTCTGACACAGGAGTGGCTTCAGCAGGGCTGGAAGGCAGAGGCAGCACTGCGCTCCTCAGGTTGAAATGCCCAGCTTAGTCCTACTAAAGTCATGAAAAGGGAATGCATGGAGGTCCCTGGAGTAGATCCGGTGCCTTCCAAGGCACCTACAAATGCAACAGCCATCTTTAGAGTAAGTGCATTCCCCAAGCTGCTTCGCTGGTGCATGGTCATCTGCAGCAGAGGCCAGCATCCCTTACCTGTTCTGCAACAGCAAGTTGTGCTGCGCTCAGAGATGAAGAGCTGTCCCTCTGCCAGCTTGGCTCACCACAGACCCAGTGGTGGCATGGTGGCATTGCCAGGATCTCACATCCTCACGTTGTCGTGGGAGCTGCAGGCAAACTTAGGCAAACATGACCTGGACTGTTGATAAGAACAGCAGCAGTCAAGTTGCCCCTTCCACCTTCTCCTTATATCAGAGATGCAGAAGGCTATGAGTTCCCACCCCAGCAGCTGACAAAAACCAACTATCTGTTGGTCCTTTTATATTTGCTCCTTATGACTTTTTTGAGGCTTGATTTTCCTGATGTCGCTCTAGTTACACAAAACCTGCGAGGCAGCAGTCTCCCTTGTACTGAAGGACTGTAAAATAGTTTGTTTCGGAGCTTTGCTCAAGATAGTAGGGGAAAACACCTCACAATGACTTTGAATAGGTGGGACCGAGCTTTCTGCATCAGCCCAGTGTCCACAAAAAGCATTGCAGCAACCTTCAGCTGGACTGATTTAGAAGAGCTCTCCTCTAGCCTGACATATAGCACATACAATGTGCCAGGATGGTTTAGAAACTCAGCCATCTGGAGTTCTTTCCCACAAAAACATGTGCGTGCCAGAATTTGTCTCCTTTGAGCCACCCACAGTGAGAAGGGATTCTATTAAAGCTGGCTCAAATTGCCCAAATTCTATTGTAGGCAAAGTAAAATTGTCAGTAATTACTTGGAAAATGCCTTGGAAAGAACAAGCTGATTGAAAAAATATAACAGACTTGGAAGAAACATTAACAGTGTCTATTCTGAGCCCCAAAATACTGAAGGGCCTTCAAAATTATGCTGCTTGGGGTAAAGTTCCTTCCCCTCCTTGCATCCTTCTCCCTCGTTGTTTTATCAGCCAGATTTAGAGTCTACCTGAGATGACTCCTGGGTCAGTAGGGCTCCCACGCTTCAGAAACAAGCTCTGATCTTCTCTCACTTTTGAAGTACCGTAAACAAAGACACACTCAGGTTTAAGACTAACATTACTGGATCCCTTTAATACAACAGCTGTAAATCAGCTAAATCAAATGCAGACAGATCATTTGGTTGTCTTCCATTATTGATGACAGGCCGTTTCTCAGATGACTGCAAAGTGACACCTCAACTGATAGCTAGACAAGAAAGAGCCAGTTAGAAGTGCACACATTGAGAAACACACTAGAGAGTGGCAGTTCAGTGAGCTCTGCTTGGAAGCAAAAGCATCGTTACCAAGCACCGCGCGTGGATCAGAAACCGTGCTCCTACATCTCCCAAAGGCTGCGGCGCTCTCGCTTGCAGCTGTTACGCAGGTCCATAAAAATATTCTGACCACAGCATGGTGAAACGAGGCAGTGGTGGGGAGCCCTGGGCACTGCAGGATGCAAGGGAAAAAGAGAGCAGACAGTTTCTCACCATGACAAGAAGCAGGAAACTGGGAGAGCATGATTCATGACATGGGCTGTAGCATGCCCTCAAGTACCACGGGAGAGCACAAACATAACTGGCTCTCTTCACACAGCTGCCACCACTTAGTCAGCCAAAGGCTGCAGACTCCACCAAGGCATAGACTAGGGCACTGCCCTCCCATGGTAAATGGGAGTCTGCAGCAAAGTGTGCTCGGCACCAGAGAGGAAACACTCAGCAATCTGACAGAGCTTGACTGCACATAATCCCAAAGCACCTTTGGGAATCTCAGCTCAAGGGCAGACAAGCAGCACATCTGCCAAAGTCCACACGATATCAGAATCCAAGGTGAGCACCACTACATCTGCTCTGGTCACAGGCCGGAAGAATCGGTGTTTACAGATGCGGTGTCTGATACATGGACATATAGATCCGTGACTCGCTGCTGCTCACCTCCAGCACAGCCCACCCAGCAGCTAAAAACCCATCCAAGATTAAACCAACAGGCAAGCACTATGAGGAACAGGAACCCTGGGCTTCATGTGAGGCAACAGTGAGAAACCAAGGAGAGGGATGAGTCTCAAGATGTTTGCTTAAATCATCTATTCAGTATTTATAAAGCAGACACAAAAAATCCAAATCAGATGCAAATAATTCCTGGACTGAAAGATCTGCGTTTCCCTTGAGCATGCCACTGAGCAGATGACTAAACCAGTTCTATTGTTTATGCAAAGGAAAATGTGCAACTTCCCTTGACTGTGCCCATCTGTGCATCTTAACCTGGAGGCGAGACCGCCAGGCTTGCTGACCTCCTGTAGATGATATTTATTAAAGCCACTTGCCTGGAAGCTGCCCTTCCTTGGCTGTATCTAGTCAACGAGATACACAATTCTGTATAGAGCCATGCAGTGGCTCATCTTTTCCTGCCCACAGATGTGTTTAGACATACGCATGCTATATGTTACAAAACAACATTGCTCATCCCCCCTCTCCAGAAAATAGGCACTGTATGTATTGATTTCTGATGCTTTTTGTCAGTTGCTTCTGTTGGCTGTAAACTGGTGACTCCTAGTGCTGTGGTACATTCCTTGGCTTTGCCTATGGACTGCAGTGACCAGGACTCAATGGGGAGAACAAATGCACGTTAACAGGCTTGTGGCTTATAAACCTCCAGCCAAAAATATGCTAAAGCAAGATACAGGCTTTACCTTCTTTGTCACTGATGTTCTGAGTCAGAGCTGGAAATTCAGTTGATGAAGTATTTTAATACAAGAAGCTATCTGGGAAAAGAGCAAGATATTGCCAAATGCAGTTGGACTGTTTTGTGCATGTTTCCTTATGTAACAGTTAATCCCCTTCCAGTGTTTGTACTGATTCGCATTTTACACCCTTCAATAATATTCAGCACCTGCCTAGCAAAGGTCTTCCTGCCTTTGGGGTGACTCGATGCCACTTGGCATGAGCACAGACCCTGGGTGAGGGACACTGCCTCGCTCAGACATAGGACGGTAATGCAACCTGGGCATCAAGTCCGGTTCCCAGCGCAGGGGCCCGCCTCAGTTGCTCAGCCTGTGTACGTGGCTGCATGTGTGGGCTGAACTAGAGGCACTGCCATAGCCAGGCAGGGGTACCAAGCAGTCCACAGTGACAGCCAGGCTTTCCCTTGGGTAAAGTCTCAAGGAGGGTGAAGCTACAAGAGAGGAAACCAGCCATGATACAGGGGAGGGACTGTTGCCATCCCCAAGTTCTGCACAGCCTCTGCTGAAGCCCTGCAGGCTGTAGTGAGCAGCAGCTTTACTTTTCCCTTGGGCTCTTGTTCTGGAGCCCCACTGGCTCCCCTAGCTACTAGCAGGCTTGCAAGCTACCTGTTTCTGAGGACAAACCCTGCCCTCAGCCTTATCAGCTCCCCATTTTGTTCCACGGCCAGGAGAAGAGGCAAACCACAGGGTACTAAGCACTGTCTCCTGATGGTCAAGGATAGGGGCCCAAGACAGCAAGGCTGCTGTCAGCCCTTTAGACAAAGGCTGCAGCCACACGCGCTCATTTACCTCTGATACAAGAGCAGCCCAAATCCTTGCATGTCAGATGCCATCACCAGGCAGTAGGAGAAACCCTGGTGAGATAAGGAAAGCAAAGTGCTAGTTACTGGAGGGAGCACAGCTCAGCATCCCTGCAGCAATAACATTAAGGCCTGAGAGATGGTACTTCTCCTCTCTAAGTGAGGCTCAAGGCCTTCCATTTCCCCTAAACACTCTCCTCTTATTTACCAGTGGCATGCAACTCCCACATGGACTTTGGACAACTTGTGATAACACCAGCTCTGTGCTTGGCTGTGCAAAGGTATTTGTTCTCTGCTGACTTTTTATGAGACTCCCAGCCCAAGACACACACTAATGCAAACTCTTGTAATTCCCACTTTCATGAGACCATTCTGGGCTACATTAAGGACCATAAAACACCCCGTCTAGTATCAGATTCATCAAAGCATTCCGCAAGTCTAGAACTGTGTCTCAGGAAAACTGAGAAAAGGCTTAAACCAGTAACTATTTTACAGAGGACCAGCAGCAAGGGGGAAGCTGCTATGACCCACCTTGAAGTCATTGCTTCCCATAGCAGTGTTAGAAATGCAAACTGAGGCCAGTCCCCACAGACTGACATACTGTGTAGAGGAACTCATGAGTAGTTCTAATGGGTGTTTCCTTCACAACAGAAACTATGACCTCCTAAAAAAAAAGTTGATGTTGCTACAGGCAAGTACAGATTTAAAGTACTACAGTTTTAGTCTTATTTAAAACATCTAGAAAACATTTTACTCTACCAGGTCATTTTAACTGCTCTAATGAAAAGACTACAACCTATAAAAGATCACCCATGCATGTCTTTTTTGGGAAACTAGAAGTTGCTGCAGTCAGTTATGTATGTAACACAAGGGTGCCTCAGGACCAAGCCTCCTACCCACAGCTCTTAGTGCATGAAACTGCTAATCTACAAGAGACTGCAACATTTCTGCCAGTCATCCAAAACCAATCCTGAGGTCACACAAGGAACTGCACCACCTTTTCCCCACTCACCACCTCATAAAAAAACTTCAGGAGGTTTTTTGTTTTTTTTTACTCATTTCTGCTCTTTGTAGTGCTTTCTTTGACTTGTTTCTCTTCTAGCTTTTGAAGCTGCCTTCTCTTCACGAGGTTTTTTTAAGTCATTAGTTAAATACTTTGCACTACAAGTATTTTATCTCTACATTTATCATGTTCAAGCTCTTCCTAAAACTAAGGTAAAACCCTGATGATTTTTTAACTTGTTTTTTCCAACATCAGCACAACTATAACACAAGCATATTCCCCAACCACAAAACAATAGCCAGAAAGATACCTAGAGTTTTTTTTTTTCCTTCTTCATTTACTAACCTGCTGCTCTCCAGATAAGCTCCAACAAGACTCCAAACACAGAAAAAAAAGCCCCTATTTGTATTAAAAACAAAGCCTTTCCCAGCCTCCTTTTAAGCAGGTCTCGCCCAGCACTGAGGCTATATAAGGGGATAGGGACCATTATTTCTTCCAGGTGTGGGGGTTATGGCTTTGTCTTAGCATGTGTAGACCAAGGAAAAACATTCTGAAATACTTCTGATGCCTTATAAGGTGCTGCTACTATTGTTTGTTCCAATAGTTTTTATTACTGAAGGCAGATAATTTAATTTAATTTTTTTTTTCTATATGCTGAAAAAACAAAAGGTGTTTTGGTCACTTCCTTTGGTATTTTTTTTTTTGCTAAAATAGTTCAGGTTCACATTTTAAAATATTTTTGTCTGTGTTTATTAATGGTGAAAAATAGCCTCACATTTGGGGTGAGGGCTATTAGTTTAGTTAAACTGATAGTTTGGCTGCGTTCCTGTGCGACTCAGTTTTCAAAGATGGTCTTTTTTCCTTTGAAGGACTAGTGATTTTTATTTTAAAGTTGAAATTTAGGCTGGAGGAAACTGCATAGTCAATTGTTGGTTTTTTTTTTTTAATTGTAAAACCCACCATGCTAATCTGCCATCTGGTACTATTTGCAGTAAATGTGGTGAGAAGTTCTAGCTTTAACAAGACTTAGTAGCAATTGGGGTTTTATCTTTACTTAGTAAAAGGATGCAAGACATGCTTCTCATTGTGGAGTTGTATATAAATTAAGTCAAATGGCTTTTGTCACAGCAGCAAGAAGAGTATTTTGTGTGATGGACTCTTCAATGTGGGGTTTTATAAAATCTACAGTTTCTCTTTCTCACTGTTTCAAAAAGAGCAGTGAAATGAAGGATGTCCTGGCCATTAGTAAGTTAGCAATGTTCTGCTGTATTGCTCATCTGCTTTTTTGATTGCATGAAAGTCTCTTGGGTTGTTTGAGCAGGGATTCCACCATGGCCTTGGCATTTGGTTTTTGCCCAGAGGCTTGTAAAAAGAACAAAACTGAAGCACAGCAATTTGTTAGTAGCTTGCTGCTCTTACATTGGGAAGTTTTGTGTGTTTGTAGATGGGAAACTGCTCTTGGATGGAAAGCTCTGATTTGCTGAGAGGAGAACAGCTCTGCCCAAAATGGTGCTCAAATTGACGTGCTTCCCCTTCTGTGCTGCGTTTACCCCGTTCAGCATAAATAATTGCTAGTTTAAGCACTAGTCTGGCATACTTCTGTGGTTTACAAAGCCATTCCAGTGGGGGTTAAGTGACAAAGACCCTATAGGCGAAGGACAGTTGGTGACTAACAAAGAGACTCCATTAATAGCTGAGCAATCACATCAGACTGCGGCTCACCTGTGCAACTTCTCTTGGTAAAGGCTACAGCATGAGTCTAATCACAGCCACAATTTGCAAATGTAATTGAGACCTTCACAGAGACCTTGCGAATCAAGATCAACATCCAGCTCTGCAGTGCTGTCCACTTTCAGCAGTCTATGAATGGGTGCGAAAGCTTGTGTCCTGGGACCGGGGAGGTGGTGAAGAGCAGGGTGCTGTGTTTTCAGGGTTACCTTTAGCACAGCTTGGAGTTCACAGGCTCAACAGTATGTGATGGGTAAAGGCTAGTGCGTTAAAAATCATCCTGCTCCTTTGAAGGACGTGGCTTTTGGAGTGTAAAGCAGTTGGTTAGAGATAAGCATTGGAGAGCAGAGGGGTGGACTTTATCATCATCAGCTGTTGAGTGGGAGGTGTGTTTTCAAAAGCAGTGAGAGGAGAGGGCAGAGTCCTGCTGTGCATTAATCCCTGACATGTCCTGTCTTTCAGGGTGGCGCAAAATCAGATTCCTGGATTGGGTGTGAGGCAAGGAGCCACGTCCACCGGCAATGAGGAAACAGCAGCGTGCATGGGTGTGGAAGGGGCCAGGCAGGCTGGCAAGTAAGTAGCAAGGAGGTGCTTTGAAACGGAGATGCTGAGACTGTGTGTGTAGCCAGGGGTGGATTGTTCCTGGGGGACTGGACCTATGGCACCTGCGTCGCTCCTGTCTGATGCTCCAGGGTGGCAGGGTGGTTTGTCCAGGCATGGCTGTTGAAAGACTTGGCCCTGCCTTCCACAGTGGGATGGAGATGGATTTCACTCTGTTGCTTCTTTCACCAGCAGAAAAGGCTTTCTGTGGATTAAAAGAGTGGTTATTCCCACAAGCAGTGAGTGACTGCTTTTAAAAAGTGTGGTGTAGGAGCTGTGCAGTATTACCTATGTTAGCAGTCCAAGAACTCCTACGTAATCCTAGGGTGACAAACCGGAGTGAATGCAACAGTGTCCAACAGGGAAAGGTTTTTTGCTGTTTCAACTAAGACTTCTTTACAATTTGAAAATCGGAGAAAGCATCTTGTCTGTGTCATCTCAACAGGCGAGCAAACAGTGGTCACAAAATGATTTCACAGCTTGTTGTTAGACTGCTTGAACTGAATACTACTAGGGAGAGAAAACTGCTCTGAAAAAGCTGACAGGTGAGGTCTGCAACAGCGTGCAGAAAAAAGTGCTACTTAGATTTGCGTCACGGAGAAAGGTCGTGGAAAGGCTGTAAAATGAGAATCCCAAGGTGACGCTGTCCTTCTCAGTCTTTGTCTTGGCAACACTGGAGATAGTAAGGGGAAACCCTTATTCTTTGGAAGCTGTAGATGTCTGTAGAGCAAAAGTACATTCCCCACCAGACAGCTTTAGTCACCTCACAGAATTTTTTTCTTCGGGCTTCTTCCCTGAAGCTCGCTGTACGTGAAGGCTCTGGTGGCATCCCTGATACCGCCTGTCTACAGGTGGCTTTTAAGAGCTTCTAGCCGGGGCTCGTGGAAAGCTTTAGCGAGCCCTTTCCTGAGGGAGCCTGGTGCATGTTGTGAACCGTGGCAGTGGCTCTGAAAGTGCTAGAAGAGACTTCAGCATTTTACCAGGCAGCAGCCACTTTGCATGTTTGTGGTAATCTGGGGTATAACTGCTATCTGGATCTAAGGCAGGTATGTAGGATTTCTCCTGCTGTGGGGGAGCTCTGGGGACCCTCCAGGTGCCCATGCCAAAGGCTTGGAGGCCACATCACTGTTCAATTTCTTATGAGTTCAGGCTGGTGGTGTCATCTTAGAGGGGAATGATCGTTCACATGATGCTGCCTTGGTTTACTGAGCTCTTTCCCCTGTAAAAGGAGAAAACCAGGCTGGGAAAAGGCCACAACCTTTTGTGGCCACGGAGTCGGGCAGAGTAGCTTCCCTTCTGCAGGAAAGAGTTCCTCCCTCAAATAAACCAGAGCAAAGCGGAGACCTCAATTAGTGCTTGAGCAAGGACTCGAGGCATTCCCCAGCATGCGTGTTACGCAAGGGTCAGGTTCTGCTGCCCTGATTCCCATTCCTCCTCGAAACTGCAGGCATTTAGGCACATGCCTCAAATACAAGAGCAGTCCCACCTACTGCCCTGGTCTGCCCCAGAGTGTCCTGCTGGAGCAGAGCCAGCAGCCCCAGTTTCACAAGCACTGACACCCACTTGTCCTACATCTAGGGTTTCCCAGCAGCAGGAGCATCAACCAGGCAGCGATGTACCCCTGGCTCATGTATCTTAGCTCTCTTCCTGCCTTCATAAAGCATCTATAGGAGACCCAGATCAGGTGCAAGATTAATCTGTTGTATTTTTTCACTGTTTAGAAGCTCATTTATGCTAAACCAGAGAGCAGAGTTTGTTATAGGACCCGCATAATCCAGTGAGATTCATCAAGCGCGCTTGTTATTTGTTAGCTCTGGGAAATGACTGCAGTAGGCATCTCTTCCTTGCACCTCGACCCCAAATCCCACCTGTTTCCCATCATATAAACACCTATGAGGCCATTTAGGGGTGGGGTCTCTGGGGAAAGGCAGCTCTGGTTCTGAAACTGCCTCCCCCCTACAAGCTTGGGACCCGTACCGTGGCACAGCTCCTTTTCTGCCCAACATGGATTCCTGCAGCAATGCTTTCCATCCCCAGGCATGGGAACGGGGCTCTAGCCACAACAAGTGGGTACCACTTAGCCCTGTGAAGTGAGGAAAGGGACTGGAGGTGCAGGAAGGAGGGGGTGGTATCGGTGCTGCCGGGCAGCCTGGGGCAGTTGTGGGGAGGAGCAGGGCTGTGGTGCTGCCCTGCATTCCTTTCCACATGGGCTAGTGGGCAAGATGGGCTGAGAAATGGAGTGGGTGGTGTTACACCCTCCTCAACCCGGAGCTCCCCAGCTGCCACCCTCCGCCACAGCCAAGTCTCTCTGAGGACTCTTGCTGGAAGGCTGGACTTGATCAGCTGCATTTTTAAAAGCAGGACTCGTCCTTAATCTGCTAGGATTAAAAAGGGATGCAGTCTTAATTAGTCCCCAGAATTTAGGCAGTGTAAACAAGTGTTTTGCAAACCTCGGACCAACAACTATCTATTGCTGTAAGCAAAAGCAAGTGCTCTGCCCTGGTTGGGGCCAGGCTGAGCGCTTCACGCCAGAGTTTGAGACTCCCAACCCACGATCCCACTGACGCTGGTGATTGTGGCTGCACCCAGCCGCTGGTGCCTGCCCTGTGGGGTGCACAGGACTTGCCTACCAAGGGTTCAGATGTGCTTCCAGCAGTCTCTTTATGTTCTTTTGCTGGTAGAAAAGTGAGAAATGAGAGGGAGGGCAAAGAGGCTCAGACAACGGTTCATGGATTAATTTAAAAGTACATTCTTCAATAGGTTCAATCTGTTTCACAGCTTTTTTCTGCCTGCCTGGCTTCTTCTTGTGGGATGGCCACCAAGGTCCCATTTTCACTGGCAGGGGATGCCAGGGAGCTGTCTCAGTCACTCTCGCTGCCTGTTCGGTGGGATGCTGCCCCACAGCTGTGTTGCGGCCTGAGGCAGGCAGGCAGCGCTGCCCTGCCAGCGGACAGTGAAACCTTGCTGGCAGATGACACGCTGCGGGCCAGGGGCTGTGTGGGGAACATAATGGTGCCTCGGGGTGCCTCCAGGAGCTGCCAGATCTCCCCCGAGGTGGAGCTGCCCAGGTACTCCCAGGGCCGTCGCCCGCTGCCATCCCGCACCTGCACCTGGCACCCCAGTTGGAGCACCAGCACCTTGATGACAAGCTGGTGGCCGTGTATGGCAGCCAGGTGCAGCGGAGTGTACCCGCAGCCCGAGCGGGCGTTCACGTCCAGGGCCAGCCCAGCCTGCCGTGCCGCCGCTGCCAGCTCCTGCAGGCCTGGCCCGTCGCCATGCTTGGCCAGCCAGTGAAGGACTGTGAAGCCCGTCATGAAGTCCCGCTGCAGGGCCAGCTCTGGCTCTTCCAGGAAGAGGTCCCGCACCCGAGCCCAGCACCCTGCCGACATGGCCACTAGCCAGGTATGTTCCCGCTGCCCCAGTGGCACCGACAGCCCACAGCTTCGGAGGTTCCTAGGGAAGCTCTTGGAGGTCACTGTGCGGGGCTGCTGTCCACGATCATCTGGCAGAGATGAGGTGATGCCTTGTACCTCCAACAAAGCAAGCTGGCACCTGATGCTCCTGAAGACAGGCATCTGTGCTGGAGGGGTGCTCTCTGGGGCCTGGGGCCCTGCGGGGCCCGGTGCTGGCAGCAAGGACTGGGATGGGGGTGGCCTGGCAGGGAGAGGCTGCAGGGATGGAGGTGGCTGGGTGGGGTACTGTGGTAGGGATTGGGGTGGCCTGGTGGGGGTCAGCACTTTAGGACCTGACAGCAGTGGCAGGGTTTGGTATGAGTGCAGCACCAGGGATTGAGATTGGGTGAGTCCATTTGGGGTCAGCACCCTCGATCCCCTCGGCAGGGATGCGGATGGCCTGGTGGGGAGCTGCTGCAGGGACACAGACTGTGATAGGGGCAGCCTGGTGGAAGGTAGTACATCTGAACCTGATAAGCGTGGTGGGGATGGGGAGGAGCTGGCAGGGAGTGCCTGCAGGGACCGGGACAGGGGCGGTACCCCTGGGGCAGACAGCAATGGCAA
>VWZZ01004285.1:276795-375631 GCA_013399095.1 Psophia crepitans | reverse complement strand
GCTGTGCCGGGGATGCCGTGCCGGGGATTGTAGGGGTGCAGTGCCCGGGGTGTGATGCGGAGGATTGCGGGGGTGCGATGCCGGAGGGAACGGCGGGCTCATCGGTGCGGCGTGCCGGGGCGCCGCCGTCTGTGCCCGTTCCCGGGGCGGAGGGGTTGGGAAACCCGCGCAAAACTTTTTCGCCCTGGTTTGGGCCGCGGCTCTTTGTTGCAGCGGGGCCGGCCCCGGCGGCGGCGACTCCTCCTGGAGCCCTTCGCATTGAGCCGCACGGGGTAGCGGGGAGACACCGGGGGTGGTCCCCGGGGTGCTCCCGCCGGGGCTGGGACCGCGTTTGGTGGCCTGTCGCGGGTGTTGGTGCCCTGCTGATCCCTGTGGATGGGAAAACTCGGGAGCAGGGAGGGCTGTGCCTCGTACAGGGTGGGCAGGCGGGGAAGTGCCCGCAGCCCCTGGGGAAAGGCTTTGGGCGCTCGGCGTGGCCGGGCTACAGGCTTGGAAATCCCGGCGTGAGAGTCTTCCGAGAGGCGTGCGTGTTTTGTATCTTCCAGCATGACCGTTTTTCTGTGGATGCGGTGGCTGGGAGTTTTTTACATCCATGTTGAGAAAGACAAAAGATTTCCCCTTTACACAGAGAAAGGAAAAAATAATTAAAAAAACCCAACACCCAAAACTGCCACAGAACCTGACAGATGCTGTTCCCGAAAAGAAAGTCTCTCTCGCATCCAGCTTGCAGAACCGTGAATGAAACTCCACCATGACCAGACTGAATGCACTTTTGTGCATCGTCGGCCGGGGGAGGGAGAGAGACTTGACCGACTTCCCTGTAACTTCTTCAGTGTTTGCGAGTAAACCAGATGTTGCCTGTGAGCAGAGGACTCAAATGTGGCTCCTTGTCATAATAAGGAAATGGTCTGCGTTCAAGATGTGACCAGGGTGAGACAGTTTGGCTTAGCTTCTATTATGTGCTTATGGATCTGCGGGGCTATATGGTTCCTCTGATGTGGCAAAGCGAATGTATGAAGGTGGGGTTAATGGCGTTACTGGAGGTGGGGAAGTTATGCTACTAATCAAAATAAGAGCTGATGTTTGTTAGCAGAATACCTATAAATTACTCTTTGCAAAGCTGCTTCTGAAATGATCCCTTGATCTTGAGGGCTAAAGCATGCTTAGAAATTGAAGTTTGTCTTTCGGTGTAAGAAGATGTGTTGAAATCACTACTCGAGCGGGTTTTTAGGGCAGACTGAAGGGTATTGCCAAGCAGAGGTGTTCTGCTTTGTGCGGAGTAGTGAATGGGCTCAGGAATGTGGCGTATCACAAGATGTGATTGCCGTTGGTTCTTGTGTATGTGTTTCCCTTTATTTTTCTCTCATTATATGGAACTGATGCTACTGCTCAGCCTCTCGCGTCTTTGATTAATCAAAGTCCATGAGCAACTCCTCGCACCAGTTAAAGTAAATTCATATCTGCGTGCCGCTGAGTCCAGTCCAGTGGGACTGACTGCGGGATAAAGCATCCTTCAGTGTAAGAAGCATGTGCGGGAGAGGGAGGGGTGAGGGCACTCAGCTTCCCCTTACGCAGCTGGTGGGCAGACCATTCATCCTCCAGAATCAGTGCTTTTTGGAGAAGAGAGTTGTTTAATCTTGGTGTGATAAGAGAAGAAAGGACAGTGGGCTGGCAATCAGTACATGTTGGGGGTGTATATCTTCTTATCTAATCCGCCCTGCTACCGCTTTGCATGCTGCTGTTGCCTTGCTGGGAGCGCGGTAGGGAGTTTGAAGAAATAGTTAATTATACAGTAGAGCAAGGCAAGGCTGATGAACATTTGCTTATCAAGCATTCAACATAATAATCATATTTTATAAGGGCCTTGAGTGGTATGTGCCTTGTTGGAAGGAGCATGGAGGTAGAATTAAAGGAAGGGGGAAAGAGAAGGAAAGGAATGAAACAAAAAGCGAGTCAATTTGACTTAAAACTATGATAACATTCCTGAGTCACAACCTTTTACGTCCTGGCAGGATATGACATTATGTTAATTGTAAAAGCATGCATAAAAACTAACTTAAGCGAACTGCTCTGAAGTGCCTGTGTTTAATTGTAGCCGAGCAGGGCGTGTTTTGGTCGGATGGGTGGCTTTCATTTTAAGGTCCTGATCCCGCAGATGTGGAGGCACATGTGTAATGCACTGCCTGTAATTTCATTTGACTTAATAGAGACTGATCTCTGTATGTAAATGTAAGGCATGCATAAGCAAAACTTTGGCAGGATTGGTGCTGGGAGCTGCCATGGGACCTCTCAGATGATGAAAGCCATGCATGCGCTTAAACATGCATCAGGGTGGAAGGATGCATATGGTCAGCTGGACTCAGAGTGAGATAAGCCACTTGCAGTTTGGAAGCTGTTGCGATGTGCTAGATAGCGCACCCCCTTCCTCCTCCCGGGTTAATTCCCAGCATCTTGACCAGTGCTGTCTGGTTTCTCCGTAGTTTGGAGCGTGGAAGAGGGCTCTGGTCACTGTACCCTTCTTTGTTTATCCTAAATGTTTACAGACTCACAGCTTGGTTTAGTTAAAGGAGCAAAACTGATGGTTACTTGTATGTATACACTGATGTATACTCCTCTCCAAGTCCAACAGAAGTCGGTGGAAAATGAAGCTGGAATACAAGCTTTATGTGGGAACCATGGGAAATGTCTGAGATTAGAACAGTGCAGCGTATTCTTCCCTCTGTTTTAAAAATACTTGATAGTGAGAGACTGCCAGTATCCATGGAGGGGAGGGAATGAAAGAGGAAGACAAGAAGGTAGAGCGAGGCTAACAGAGCTAAAGACTCTCTACGTGCTCTGTCTTTCTCTAAGCAACAGATCTTCCAACGCCCGCTGGGGTCAGCGAGATCTGTGGGGCAGCGCCACTGTAAATCTACGTGTGTTGGTGGGTGGAGCAGGGCCACCGTGACCACTGATTTTAGACAATGAGATGAGCCCTAAGAAAGGGGGCGCAGCCTTGGCTCCGAGAGTGGTGTTTGGCTCTTGTAGGCTGAGCGTCTGGTCGCCTCTGCTGACGAAGGTGTGACTGGGTGGGAGAAGAGCTATTGCAGGTGGGGAGCTGACAGTGAGAGAGGCTGGGGGACGAGGCAAGTCAGGGATGGACCCTCGGGCAGGGAGTGGATTGTTGTGCTCCAGGCACAGGCTGGCAGTGCTCTGGCTGCTTTGGGGCTCGTTGCTTTCCAAGTTAACTGCCAAGCTGAGCTGTCCCTGCTGTCGGGTATCTTCCAGAGACCATCGCGGGGGACTGCGACATCTCTTCCTAGTGAATGTGGTGATGTATGTTGTGGGCTCGGGTGGCACTGCTGGGGCTGCTGAGCTGGCCAGGGGGTGGGTTTTGGTTTCTTTGCTCTCATTCGGCTGTCGAGTGTGGCTTCTTGGCTCGGACCTGGCTTGGCTGCCTGTGCCAGGGAAGCAGACCTGGGTGGTGCACGCAGGACTTGAGTATTTTAGTTTGTGAACTCTTCATTTCCTTTATTCACCTCAGTGCCTTGTTTGCAGTAGGAAATTCTTTCAGACAATTCTTGTTGCTCCAGTTGGTGTTAACAATGGTGGGAACCTGCCTCCTCCTTGCCTCGTTTTCAGCACAGCCTCAGTTGTGGGGCAGTCTATGTATCCAGCCCACTGCAAGCTCAGGGCCTCTGCCTTTTCCAGCATGAAGTGAGCTGACCTGGAGTCAGGATCTGATGAAGGTACTTGGGAAATCCTTATTTTGTGTAGATGAGATCATGGGGAATCAATTTTGGTGTCTCAGTCTCTGAAATAATGATGGGGATTGATTAAGTAAGCAGCACGAATCTGAGAAGTAAAATATTTACTCAGAGCTGAGGCATGTTTTATATGTCCCCTTCCCAACCTTGCAGCCTCTGAGAGAGACGGCTTTACTGGTTGGCTGCCCACTCTGGAGAGACTTGAGGGTTTGTCGCTCCTCCTGTGCCCTTAGTGTGCCTCGTCCCCTCCAGGTAATGGAATCCCGGCGTGAGAGAGGTTGCCCAGTAGTTCATGGCCTGCTTTGCAGGAGAGGTGCTGAGGAGAATGAGGAGAACAGGGTCTTCTGTTGGCCTGGCAAATGCTTCTGCCTTGTCCAAGCTCTTTGTTGGTTTGGTTTGACTCTAGGCTTCGGTCCTGTAAGCTACAGTGGCTCTTGCAGGAAAAGATGCTGAGGCAGTTTCAGCTCAGAACAGTTGGGTGCAACCAGGTGACAGTAGTTCATGGCCAAAAAAAAAGCCCCACAGTAGTACTTCAAGCTTTTTTTAGGTACGCTGTGTAGCTGCCTTCACTTCCAGCTCTGTGAACAGCTCTCCAGCCTACTGTAGTAAGTGATGCGTAATAATGGTTCAGACAAACACTGCGGTGCTGTTAGCATTCAGCATTAATACTGGTGGAGAATGCTCCAGATCAGAGGCAGAAAACCAAGTTCAGGGTCTTGTCTTGGCTAAGAGCAGCGGTAACAAAAATTTACCCCAAAAGTTCTTCTTTCTCCCTATATTATAAGTGCTAGTTTGCAGGCGGCTGTGTGATGCATTCGGTGAGATGAGAATAAGAGATGCTTTTTCTTGGCTGCTTCATAACATCTGGATGCCTTTACCGCTCTTCTAGGCCATGGTGCTTGGTTTAGATGTATGTGGGCCAGGACTTGCTGGAGTTGGCAGAGCTGATTTCATCTACCTCTTGGGCAGGTGTGACTAGTGCTGGTGAAGGCAAGGCCCATTTGGCCTTGCATGAGGCGATGGAGAAAGAGCCATGAGAATGAGGAAAAGCTCTCCTTTGGTTCTCCATTAGCAATATCCAGCCCTTCTGCAAGCTTTCTCCCTCTAGCTACGCTCTCCGCTCATCCAGTATAAGCGATACCCACTGTTGGCATGAAATGTGGTCCAACAGTCGTCATTGCCATTTCACCAGCAGTACAATTAATTTGCTGAGTTCTGCAATTTATAAGTCTTGAGATATCTTTAGGACTCGGCATTTAAAAATACAGACTCTGCCTGGGTTTAGAAAAGTGGCTAAGTAGCCTTAGGATCTGAGTTTGCAATCGGGGCTTTTGAAGCTGCTGAAAATGTGGAGGAGCTGAATCTTTTTCTTGCAGGCTTAGGCTTTGTGTTCAGTGGCATCCCACGTAAGGTGATGGCAAAGAGCAGACTACTACTGTCCTTTGGGTTTGTCTTTTGGGTTTTTGCCATCTCAGCTTATAGCGTGTTTAGATGTTTCTGTTATCTAATTGGATTTCCTGTTACTGTTTCTGCATCTCAGATTTATTTTCAGATGGGATCTAGCTCCTAGAAATATGTTATTCAAGTACTGTAATTGCAGGTTATTCCTTTACCAGATCTGGTCATGAATACTTGGCACAAGCTAATAGAAGAGGACTTGTTTTAGAAACCCTTTGGTTTTGCCACAGATGTTGCCTGCTTTGCCAGCAGCTCCTGAGAACTGATTGCTGTGCACAGTTCTAATGTGCATCGTTTCTGGAAATTTGCATGCCTGCCGTGTGTTTCATTCAGGAATTATATTAACCCCTCTCACATAATGGGAGTGGAAGGGAGAAGTAGTGTTTCGCCTCCTGAGGGAGATATTTGTAAGTGATTTGCAGGACTGTTTGAGACTGGATCTGCAAAGGTGTTTGGCCAGGGGTTACCTGGGCGCGTAGTAAATTACGATGTCCTGCGTAAGCAAGAGACTCCACAGGATCTATTTTCCAGGCGTGCGTTGAATGCACCAAGTGTGTGAAATGCTTTGCTTGAGCACATTAACATGGCCTGAATAAAGTTTCTGATGGTCTGGGGGTGGCAACCTCTGTTCTTTTGTCTGTGAAAAGAAATGAAGGTGGGAGAAGAGCGAGTTTGGTAGACGGCTTGCTTGGTGACCGCGTGAGCTTGTATTTCCCGCTTTGGCAGGGCAGTGCGGTGACTGATTCGCGGTGGAGTACAAGAGCACAAACTGCAGTAGAGGTTGAATTGCAAGTCTGCTTTTATTCTTTCAGACAGAGGTTCCCGCTTGTAGCCACAGCCAAATCTTTGTGTTTCGAAGCACACAAATCTCCTTTCAGCCCCTGTGAAAACGCATCTCCTCCAATCTGAGTCAGCCTAGGAGCTTTTGGCAGCTTTCAGATGAATGGAGAATAGCGAGGTGAAGGTCCCGGTGTTATTTTAGTGGGACAAAATTTGGCAGGCAAAGGTCTAGCTTGGAAATAAGAAATTTGCAACCTGGAAAGGTGAAGGTAGCTGGTTACCATTGACCATGTTCTTGGTATCTTTCTGCAGTAATGTGGATCACCCCGCATCTTCTAGAGGTGTGCAGGGAATGTACAGGGTTGCCAGTAACGAGGTTGTGCATAAATGTAGTTGGGTTTTCCTTTTCTTGCTTCTTCAAATAATTAAAGGGGTTTTTTTTCCCTGTTTTTGCATTCTGTTCTTACAGGTAGAATTAAATTCGTTGTCTGTCTGCAGAATGAATTTAGGAACAGCATGGCTAACGATGTTTCAGTAGTCTTTGGTTTGGTTTTGTTCGTGGTTTGAGGTGTGAAGATGAATACTTTGAGAAACTGCTGAATTAAAGAACTGGAAACAGCTCTCATTTATTGTCAGCCTTTATGGCTGAAAGATAAGGTCGTCATACTGTGAGCAGGTATCTTGCTAGCTGTAAATGCTAGCAGTGATTATACGGCTTAACGCAGCCATCTGGGACTGAACACATGCACAGTCCTCAAATCTTCATGTCAAGACCCCACGAGGAGCGGGGATTTTGCTAGATCGTCTGGTGACTTGCTGTAGTGGTAAATCACAGCACTTCACCACCACATCCGCTGGCTGCGGCTTTTTCCGCCCCAAAATCTGTTTCATGTCCAGGTTGAGCTGTGGCAGGTCTCGTTGTGCTTTTTGTTTCTTGATCGGTCACAGAGTTCTGCGCCCTGAGATTTGTTGCCTGCGTGTAAGCCCGTGGGTGTAGGCGCGGGGTGGGGAGGGGGAGTAATTTTTCAAATCCTGTGTCAGCAATTTTGTCTGTAAAGTTTTCCCTGGTTGTGGCCAGGTAATGCAACTTGCTGCTGTTGCTGTTTTTAACAGAAGAAACAATGAATCGAGGCTTACGCCTCTGTTAGCTTATAAAATCAGAAGATTAAGATTTTTAATTACATTTGAGAATGGGTTCGTTTGTTTCCTGTACATTGTGTGTAATTTCCAAGCTCAGGAAAATCCTTAATGCTTTTAAATGAATGCTTTTCTGCCGCAAAGTGTCTTTTATCACAGAAAATGCCAACCTAGTCTCATTCTGTTTGATCTGTCTCATTAATATTGAATCCATGACACTTTAATATGGCAGCCGAAGCAAAGCAGGGAATTTCAGCTAATATCTGACAACAGCAAGCTGAGATTAAATGACATCTGAGTGCAATCTGCTATATATAAAGTAATTGGCATTTTTCAGGAGCGTTTGACCTAATTTATGGTCTCTTTTTCTCTCTCTGCCCCCTCAAATCTGTCTTCAGAGGTTGGTTAGTCATCAGACTTTCTGAGCCTTCAACCTGCTTTGGAGAAGGTGCTTGCTGCCAGCCAGTCCTCTGAGCCCCTGCAGGGGTGAGAGGTGCGAAGCATCTCGGGGGGCCTGAGGGAGGGCGCTGCCCTCGTCGGTGTCACGGCTGGGGTGTGTGAGGCCCTTGTAAGGGACCAGCTGTGAGAAAGGTCAGAGGGTGCTGCCTCCGCACCTAGGAGATGTGTTTCCACGATGCCGGATACATTTTGGAAGTTGTGAAATGCGTCCCTGGCCAGAGTCCAGAGGCATATGCTCCTTCCTGGCTTTGAGTGAGCTCTTGCAGAGTGCTCCTGTCTTTCTCGTAGGCCTGGCTCAGTCTTGTGGGGAATGAGAGGGTTTGGCAATCGCAGCACAAGTCCCTGGTGTCCAGTGAAGGTGGAAAGTGGCACCAAGTCTGGGAGCTGCTTCACACTGGAGAGAACCTGCGCGTAAATCTCTGCTTTGGCCCTGGTGGGGGACCAGCACTTCAGCAAGGTGGTGGCAAACCCTTCCAGATGCTCTGAGTTGCAAAGAACCTGGACTGAAGGTTGAAAATAAGCAGCTTGTCAAAGAAACGCCTTACCTTCTGGGATGTACAGTTGATGGTCACCGAACAATTGGAATGATTTAGTTTGGCTTCTGAGGATATATAATTGCCAAAAAGTAGTAGCGTTAAGGGACTTCAGGTTTTATGTTTGCCGGTAGCTGAGTACTCATCCTGCTGGAAATCACTTTTGCTGTTCAGCATTTGAGTTATGCAATTATTCATTATTAGCTCATTAATTACAAGAGCCACTTGGGATTAGGGCTTACATGACTGGCAGGCTGCAAGTGTTTCAGCTCCTGCTTTGCCGCGTGGTCTTGGGCAAATACCTTCATGTTGGCTTTTCACCCTTGTTTTCTCCAAGTGTAAAGCAGATATGATAATTTCCTTTTTTTGTTTTATAAGGTTCTAAGCTGTGATCAATGAATTAATAGCACGACCGTAGTCATCTTTACAAGCCTAGCCCTATTGCACCAAATCTACTGAGATCTTGTGGCACAGAAGTGTTACCAGACTAATGCTTTTAATTAGAAACACTGTCAAGAAATTAACTATTCAAATAAGGTCATATGCAAGGTATGTTTTCAAGGAGACTTAACAAGTAATTTCACTAAGGAGGGTTCAAAAGTGAGCAGCGTGAATAACTCCACTGACCCTGTTTCTCTGGGTTTATGTCAATGCGATTGAGGGCAATTTTCACTCAGAACATTCCTAAGGCATGGTGAGTTTCTCTGTTGTACGCCTGAACCACTTAAACATCAAAGCTGGAGGTGTTTTGGTTTTGTTGCTTAAACAAAAACATTTTTTTGAAATTGCAGTCTGTGTGTGACTCCTGTCTGTTACAGAACACAGCTACGTTTCCATGGGTTTGGCCTTGCCAGGAATGGAGCTCAGAAAGGGTTTTGTTTCTGTGGGGTGTGTGTTACTGGGATATAACCTAAGGAAAGCAGTATTTTTTTTTTTTTATAGCCTAACCATTAACCGGATGATTTCTTCCAGTGGGATGAGCCAGAAAGGTGCAAGTATAAATCCAGGCAGGCTAGCTGTGATACAGCTTACGTGCAATGAAGGGAAGTATAAAGTTCCCACAGGCTAAAAAATAGTTGGCGATTCTGGCATGAAATAGGTGATTGGTTCCTATGTAAAACACGGTAAGGAGTCCCGAGAGAAGAGCGTGCAGATGCGGTCCCCATCCACGCAAACCGTGGTAAATGGGTCTGTTTCTGCACTGTGCGTGCTGAGATCTTGTCAGTTGACAAGTTCAGGGCAGGGGACCTGGTATTTCTGGTCTGATGCCGTGCCTTGCAGAGCTGAGTCACGGCCTGGTGTCTGGGGTTCAGTGGCACTGGGTGGTAGGAAGGAGGATGGAGATAGCGGGATGGGTGCCGTCCTCCTGGCTTTTATATAAGTAGGAAGACTATGCAAGTTTGTTCTTGGGGTTTATGATCCAGGTTGCACCCGTAGGGGCTACCGAGTGGCCCAAGGAGACACAAGTGAAAGCATGCACCCGTGGAAGAGCCGCCCTCCTGCCTGCACTGACTCTCCTGGGGTCAACGTGCGCTGGCCTGCCGCAAGGCCAGGCTGTTGTGCGGGGCTGGTTCTGTGGTGTGCTGATGGGAGCCATAACACTGCACGTGGAAAGCCAGCTCTTTCTCCTGCACAGTGTGAGAGGAAGGGAGGAAGAGCTGGGCATTAGCCTTCCTCTTTGAAGGCTCACTGAGTTCCCAGAGTGGTTATTTACCTGTCAGATCCAGCTGCTTTGGGGTATAAGCAACTCATGCGGTGCTGCTGGTGGCTTCATGCACTACCTACTGCTTTGAGCAATGTGGAGGTGGAGACTGCTGCATCTCTGGCCTTTGCAGCATTGATAAGGAATATGCAGCAGCAGATCACTTGCTTTGGTATCTCGTTAAATAACCCAAGCCAAGGGCAAACACATGCACGGCACATGGGAACTGTGCCCCAGTTTTGGGATAGGCAGGTCTGCGGCACTTGGAGTTGTAGAGCGTGTCGGAGCAGGGAGCTCCTTCATGTGAACTAATCTCGCCTAGTCCTCCGCGGGAAGCGCTTGCTCTGAGCAGGCTGAATTTGCCTTTGGGTATATTTGTCTTCCCGAATCCCTAGGTTTGGCTCCATAAAATTGTGACGGGATTTACCTGCTCTGTCAGGTCTCTAAAGCCTTGCTGCTGCGGAGCAATGAAGCACGGTGCAGTGGAGCCTGCTCACTCGGCAGCGCCCCCGCTCATGTGTCACAGTTGTTCTTGCTCTGCGGTGGACTCGTGCTCAGCTGTTGTGTGGTATGTGCTGGCACAGTTAGTTGGCCAAGCTAAACAGTTCAGTGCTTTCCTTACGGAGGGATACCTGACGTGCCCTGCTGCCTATTCTGGTGCTTCCAGGAAAAAAAAATAAAATTAATTGAGATTGAGCTTAGAAAATGGGATCTAGTCTGGGCTGCCTGGGACCTGCGTGGGACCCTAGCTAACGGGCCTGTGCGGTGGCCCGACAGTCTGCCTTTGCAAATCTCACTACAGGAGAGCAGCTTCTGCAGTGGGGTGTGAGGTGGCTGGCATGCCTGGGCACTAGATCACACTTCTTTGGAGTGACCCCTCTTAGGGGGGCAAAAAAGAGAATGAAAAATCTGAGTGAAGTGAGTTTCCAAAGCTACAACATACAGTAACTGCAGGAGATGCAAGCTAGTGGCAAATCCTCTTGCTTATTGTTATTCAAACTGCCTTGCAAAATGTTCTGTTCTTCTCTTCCAAAAGTTGTCCTTGAGCGATGTATTTCAACAAAGAGGAGTGCAGTATGTATTGTCTGTGCTCATAAGGTTGCAAGACATGGAATTCTACCAGGCATGTGTTTAGCTTACCTGTCTAGGAGAGGTCTAAGCAGCTGGACTGTTCAGGTGGGTAGTACGCTACAGAAATCGGTCTGTTCGCTTCTGGGGTGTATCGAGGAATGATGTGGGAAGTGTGGGCTTAGCTTAACACTAGTCTGTTGCAAGCAGTGGCATGTATTGCTACAGCACGAGTCTTGACAGGAGGGCAGAAATTAAAAATAAGCCTGGATCTGACTACTTTCGCTTTCCTTTAAAGCACAGACATGGCTGGGGTGGACGGTCAAAGCAGAATGTCGTAGCCAGCATTAATTCATTTGTGGGAGTGGATCCTGGCTCTGTTTTAACCTTTTAGCAGGGCTCCATCGACAGCTAATGCGTGTTGCAGCAGCCTGTGTGTGGAATAATTTATGAATTTGGAAGAACACGATTCCAGCGAGCATGTGGGTGAATGCCAGTGGTTTGGAAATCTCTGACAATGGTCTTGTGAGCGGCGGCAACGTGCTGCAGAAAAAACCCCACTGAATTAGCTCAGGGCAACGTTTGGAAGCGTCGCCCTTGGTTCCTGAAGACTGGCCCTTCTGCAGAGCAGTGCTGGGCTCTAGGTAGGATGTTCTGAAGTAAGCAGAAATGTATTAAATACAAGTATTCTTGCATCAAACAAGAAGTGGGAAGCAACACAGGCAGACATTTTTAGCTTTTCCCAAGCAACCTTTGCAATATCTCTGTCATCTTGGAAGACAGTTCCCTTGTTTCAAGTATTTGGAGTGTCTGGGCAAATGCCAGGTCGCTTGATCTCTCAGCTCCAAGGCAGCTCAGTACCATTGCAGACCTGACACCTGGCTTGGGAGCTCGGTATTAGGTGCCTTTTCTGCAGCTGAAGAAATGGAAGCCTTGCTTCAGCACCAAACTTGAGAGTCAGATGTGAACCCAGCGGCACTCCCCTGCCTGTTTCCAGCTTTTCAGCCTGCTGCTTTTAATTAAACTGTCGCGACACTGCAGGCAGAGCAGGACCGAGATGCCGGAAGCCAAAGGTCCAGCTCAAAGGCATTTGGGAGCCTTGGTATGTGGATGGGAAGCCTTTGACAGTGCGTAGGGCAGGGTCAGTGCCTGCCTCCCACTAATCGTGGTTTGTTTGTTCTCCGCTCATCCAGCTGCTCTGCGACAGGGCTGGAAACATCACTGAAGCCTCGCATTTTCCCCTCATGTTGGTTTCAATAACAAAGTGTATTCTCATACCTGAGGAACACTTCGGGTGATAGCTGCCCCTCCGCGTGTCTGTCTCTCTCTCTCTTTGCAAAAGTTCATGTGTACTATTTAGCTGTAAGAATCTTTGTTGCTTTGAGAATAATTGCAGAAGGCTGCAAGGAGACTTGCTGAAGTTGATCTGTTACCTGGCATGTCTTTGCACCTTATGCCTCCAGACGTGGTCATGCAATAGAGCAGTGCTTGCACTGGAGCAGCTGGAGTGGTTGCCTTCGTGGGGGTGTTTTTGTGGTGTTAGAGCCTGGGAACGCTTTGTGGTTTGTTGCCTGAGCTACTGGATGGAGGAGGCACTGCCTTTGGGCAGGAGCGTGAAACTCCTGTGTCGGGTTTGTTCTCGGAGGTTGGGCTGTCACATTAGCTAGGGGAACCTGCCAAGCAGAAACTCCTCAAAGACCCACAGGGGCTGCCAGGGTGTTATTCCCTGAGAGGGAGCATTCAGCAAAGGTGTAGCTCAGCCTGTAGTTGTCACCTGCAGGGGACTGGCCAGCGTGGAGCGCTGCCTGCCTTACCCTGGGGCTGCTGGTGGCGCGAGCTCACCGCTGAAGCGGTGGGAACCTCTTCATTGCCTGCATGCAAGGTCAGTGACCAGCTGAAACGCAAGGTCACTGTTCTCTGGTTAAAGACCCCCTCTTCCCATAAAGTGTGTAATCTTTTAAATAAATGTTGGCTTATAAGAAGACACACAGGGTCTTCTCTTTCTTTTGCAAGAGACTGATAACCAAACCGTGTTTTTACTGCAGGCCTTTTCCTGGCAGAGCCACAGTGCTGGGAAGCACGATGAAGTGTTTATGGCCAGCAGAGCATTGCCAGTAAACGTCCCGTTTCATGGGAGGAAAAATGACATTTGCAGCTACCCCTGTAGTTTTGGGAAAATAAACTGGGTTGGCATGCTCAGCGAGGAGGGCCGCTCCTCGCAGCTGCGGGATACCCAGGGCTGTGCAGACTTGGCTACGCTGGCGGCTGCTGCTTTCAGAAGCTTTGGCTAACTTGTTTGCTGTCCTCATGGAGCTTATCCTTTGCCTGCCACGAAAGCATCTCCCCTCTCATTTCCAGGCTAAGTGTTGCTCCAACTACGTGTGTAAATGACTGTTTATTGCCTCTCTTGTTACAGATGTTGGTCTTTCTAGTGGACAGGTTGAAATGCAAGGTAATCCTTAAATGATCTGGAGCTTTGACATAAACCATTAGATCACTGAACATGAAGCTCTGCCAGGGACCATGTTGGGACTAAGAGCTCTTGCAGAAATAGCTACGGGAAGGCTGATTCTGCAACCGCATGCTTGGAGGCAGGGACCAAACACACGACCCCCTGCTGATGTTGATAGGTACGGGGGAGAAAAATCCAGTGATTAGAAAGGAAGTTTCCTTCATTTTAGGGATGCAAGTCTCCATACTTGGATCAGATTAAAAGGTATAAACCTGTACATTACTTCTTGTAACCGATTCTACGAGGGACTTCTGTCTGAAGTCCAGAGCTCAGAGAGTTACCAAATGAGAGCTGTGCCTGCTCACTGACATTGCTCCTGGGTGCTGGCCAAAGACCAGCGGACCCACTTTCTCTTAAGTATCTGAAAAATGGCAGATCACTGATATAGCCCATAGGATTACAGGCCTTGATGATGAACCTGCTCTCAAGTTAAGGGCATACATTGTTTTATCAGAGGCATCTTGGAATAGTCATGGGAAACCATGCACAGCATAGCTGTCTCTTAGGCAGTTGAACATCATTAAGCAAATTACTTTGATTAAGTGTATATGATGGTTAATACATGGCTGCTTATCCCCGAGTTTATAAATCAGCTTGCTGTTCTGTGCCATTAAATATGTGACCGCAGCATCTTTCATGCACTTACTACATGGGTGATACTGGACGTATTCTCAGAGTGCGCAGCAGGGGCCGATTCCCTCGCTGATGTGAGGGGGAATTCAAGACTAAGCCCACAGAAGACAGAGCTGTTTCCTTTCCTGCCCCTGTACCTTGGAAGTGGTTTTTGAGAACAGACCTGCTGATCATGGGACTCTTAGTACTGACAAACCTTTGTGGTTTTTGTCAGGTTAACGTGCAGTATGCTTCCTGAGGTTTTAGGGGATTTTTTTCTCTTTTTGTTTTCCTGATTGGAATAAATTTTGTGTGGCTAGAGTATCAAGCCCTTCAAAGTTAATGGGAGGTTTTGGGCCAAGGTCTTAGAATTATTATCGGTAAGAATAGGATTTTATGGTTACAGGATGCTTTTAATTAGTGTCTGGAATGGAGCCACTAAAGTAAGTTTGTTTATAGAAATGCTGTTAGTGTTTTCCTTTAGGAGTTTTTGTTTTCTACATGTCCTTGTTCAAAATGATACTTAGTGTTAACAAAGCTTAGGGACAGCCAAAAGGAAAATATTTTCCTAATTTCCTTACATGTGGGTTTATACACTGTTCCCATTGGGCTTTTTTGTTTCGGGGGTATGTATGTTGCTTTTTCTAGAGCAAAAATTAAAACTGTTCACCAAGAAAAGCTAAGCTTATGAAAACATACCAGTTGGCTGAAGGTCTAAGGCTGGTAGCATCTGAATCTACTTGCATGAGGGGAAGTGTGAGACCTTGAGGTTTTATTTATTTATTTTTCATTTCATGTTGGACAGTCTGGAAGAGATTTCACTCTTCCCAGCCCCAGAAATTTAATTTGGTGCTTTTTTTTTTTCATGACTGCTGATGCATAACTGGTGTTTGTGGGAAGTTGAACGTGGGATTAGTCTCATCTCTTAAGAAATTAGCTTCTTCCCCTGAAATCTAGATATGCTTCTTAGAAACTTGCTGTGGGTATTCATGAACTGCTGAGCTTGAAATATGTGCAAGTAGATTGCAGGCAGTAAAATATGGAACTGCCTGGAGCAATCAGAACCTATAACGATGGTTGGTGCCTACCAGGTCTGGCATAGCCATGCCACGGTGCTGTGCGTCAGGCCCAGAGCACCTGAGCCTCCTGAGTGCTCTGTGGTGGCAGGGAGCTAAGTTTGGCCTTGAGCAAGCAGCCGCTTGGGCTGGGAGAGGCTTTGCTCTCTCCTTGCTTGTGCCAGCTCCCCCAAATCCTTTAGCTGACAGTAGTCGATGTCCTTGCATTTGACTTTGTGAGCAGAATTCTGACCAGTGGTAGCCTGACCCCAGAGAGTGGGACGAGGAAAAGAGAAATGGAGCGTGACCTGGGTCTATCACTTGAGCTTCCAAAGCCTTTGCTGTTAACAGGGGGACTTGCAGCTTCTCTGTTAGGGATGGAATTTTGAGAGAGAAGAAGCTCCAACCCCTGAGTGCCTGCATGCAAACATTTGAGTTTGGTCTCAAGTGCTCCAACATCCAGCTTGATAGAATTGCAGAAGCACCTTTATTGGGAGAGTGATGGGTTACTGAAGTGGCGTTGTCACCCTCGCACGCCCAGCCTGGTGGTGCCACGCTGGCTCAGTTGCCAGAGGATGGAGAAGGAGGAAAAGGGTAACCGTACAGGCCTGCACTTTATTGCAAGAGATTCAAGAAGGGATGTCACGGCTAGGTGGTTCCACACGCAGCGATTTGTGCCAGTTTTGCATCTGGCTTTATTTGCATTATTAGGAATAAGCTAATAAATCTGCTTGAAATCCTTGATGATGGGGAGATTGCTGTTTGCCAGCACTGTGTTGCTGAGGAAAGGCTTTCTCCAGGCTGCGCGTAGCTGGCAGGCAGTTTTCGGATGCCCACAACTGTGCACTTGTTTGCTCGGAGACCACAGAAATACACTGGGGACTGAAGTGGAGGATGCACAGTGGGCTCTGTTTCGAGCCTGGCCGCTTAGAAATGATTAGCATCCCGGTGGAAAGGCTGGTAGCGAGTACGAGAGCCTTGACAAAGGAGAAGACAGAGGTGGGGAGAAGGCTAAGAGTCATCTCAGAGCTTTAGCTGTGGCCACAGCTAGTGTTCGTTTGTGACACGAAAGCCCTTAGTCATTGCCAGGCCTGCGTACAGCACTCCACTCAGGTGGGCGTGTAGCCACAGCGGTTATAAAATGACGGGCTTGTCTGTGCTCATGCATTTTGCTGAGAAGACCCGGATTTCTCCCAGCTTATGTAGGTTTTGTAATTGCTGTTCCTGCCTGATTAAAGGTGCAAGAAAAGAAAAGAGAATTTTGTGGCTGTTGATTACTCTGAATGCCATGGAGTTACTTGTTTTTCCAGGTCCTTTCTCCTTTGCAGCTTTTCCCTTCTAGACATATTTCACTCAAGTGAAGTTGCTGCTTTTACTCAAGGTGATAAAATTGTGGCCTTCAGAAGTTAAGTTCTGCGGCTGGCCTAAGACATGTCTCTTTCTGCTAAGGAGCGCCTCACTGCAAAGTGAGCTGCATTGAGGAAATCATCACAGCCTGTATAAAAAGAGTAAAGAAAGTTGGGGTGACTGTGGGAATGGGAGTTCCTGATGCGATCTGAGCTTGGTCTGGTGGGAAAACTTGCCCAGCCTTTCAGAGGCTGAGAGCTGCAAGCTAAAATACGGCTAGGAGCCACGCACGTGCTGTGTGTGCTTGCGCAAAGGGCGCTCAAGGGGGGTGTCAGAGGCTCTGCCAGGAATGTGCCGTGTGCCAGCGCTGGGCAGGCAGCAGGAATGGGGAGTCTGGTGCTGACCCTGCCTTCCCGTTAGCTTTCTTAGCAAGCTGGGGACCCTCTGTGCTGGCACAGACCCACTGCCTCTTGCCGGGATCCAGCCCCGGGGTGGAAGCTGCGCTCAATGTGCATCCCATGAGCTGTGGTGTGGCCTCATTGCCTTTATAATATATTCCCAATTGCATCAATGAAACTATTTATTTTATTCCCCAGGAATTCCTGCCTCTGTAATAGAGGTGTTTCTTTTGCAGGGACCTATTTTCCAAACTTACTGGACAAGCTTAGTGCTAGGTGTCGCTGCCTGTAATTGGGGGAAGATCTCTCCCTGCTGTGCCAAGTTCCCAGGCTCGTCTTCTGTGGGGAAACCCCATGCTTGGGTCTGTGAATGACCTGCAACCAGTGAAGCGTGAGACGGGAACAGTCAGGGCTGCAGGAGTCTCTGGCTGATGCTGCTTGGCAAAACCATCAAGATCCCCTTGAATTATTGTGCTGTGGCACGGTGCAGGGCAGGGAGGCAGTGTGACGTTTCTCTGCCTTGGCTGTAGTGTCTGCAGAGCCTCATTCTGCCTGACTTGTTCCAGATGGTTGGTAGCTGGCTTAATTTGGACTGTCTTTCACTTGCTTGCTGACATGGGTTCCTCCTGAGTTCATTAGCAGACTAAGTTGATGGTACCCACATTTTGCTGTCCACAGTCGTGGAGGTCTGGTGTATGGGTTTTGGGGACGGACGGGCAGGGAGAGAAAGTGATGGTTTGTCTACCTTGGTGCTAGCAGAGCCTGCCCAGGCTGACTCCAGCAGATGTGATTTCAAGTCTCTCACTTCCCTCTTGGAAACAGCTGCTTGGTGTAGAACATCTCTCTGACTTGGTAGCTAGCTCCTTGTCTGGCCCGGGGGGGGGAAAGAAAGTCTCATGGAAGTTGGTTTTCCTTGCTGGTCTGCTTGCACTGGAGGCTGAGGACATGTTTTGGGGATGATAGAAATCTTCAGAAGGGAGTCTGTTCTGTCTAAGAGGCCTTGGTGGCCTGTGCTGTGGTGGGAATTTGTAGTTCTGTAATGTCTTTCACATTGTGTTACTCACGAGCAGCAGGAGTGCATGGAAAGCCTTTTCCATGTGTGGGGAGGAATAGCTTGATGTGAGCTCCAGAGCAGAAAATAGGTATGGGGCAGAGGGGGCTCTTCGTCTTGGTTTAGATCTCTGGAATAAAAGGCTTACCTTTGCTGCAACCCAAAAACTGGAGCTGTAACGCTCATCCTTGGATTCCTTGTGACTAGAGAGTTAATCCTTTTTTCTGGTGCTGGAAATGTTTATTTAACTGTCTCTCATATGCATCTATGGAGTTCAAACATTTTTGAGTGTATGTTGGGCAATTGCCGGTGTCCTGTCCATGGATTTTTTTTAATGACTTGGAGCATCACCAGGATTGTAGTGGTTGTTACGTGCCTCTGTGATCCTGCCCCTTTGCGAGCGATGGACGTGGAGAGGACTGTGGGAACATTCCTGTTTGCGGGGTGCGTGCGAGAAAAATGTTTTGTCTTGCGCTGCCTATCGAGTCCGGAAATGTTAAGTCTATTAGCACAGCAGAACATGAGGGGGATAAAAAGTCTCATGTCGAGTGGCCTTGTAGTCCCATCTCCTCCTAATGATACCAGTGCTCTGACTGCCGTGGACCTTGATCTGATGTGCTTTCTTCTGGAAGAGCCTTGGCCAATTAACATTTTTGGAAAGACAAAACACAGTCTTTCAAGGCAACCACAAAAATTTGGAATTAATGAGGTGGAGGGAAGGAAGTACTTCAGCTAAAATGCGGAATTGCTCCTTGAAGCTATGTGCTATTTATGAAAATGTCTGTGTAGGCTTTCCCTGTTAAAAGCAGGAAAACGAAGACTTGCTGAAGGCAAGTAGGGAATGCTGTTGCTGTTGAGTCAGTTGAGAATCTGTGCACTTACATTTCGAAACTGCCAGCTAAATAATTCAATAAACCTTGACCTTTTCATCGGCATGCAGATTCAGTTAAACTTAATTCCACTTTCGCTTCTGTTGAAGACAAAACTGCGCACTAAGGCGAACTATGTGATTTATAATCCTCCATATCCTTTGATTGCTGACCTTTTCTTATTAATGATGAATGACTTTTGAGGTGCCCTAGAAGAGCTTCGTGTACAATAAGGGGCTATGCAAGTTCCCTCTTCGTTTTCTAACCAGAAAATTAGACCGTGCCACGAACGCGTTCAAGTCTGGTTTTCTTCCTTTGTTGTTGCTGCCCGCATTACTTTCAGAGCTGTGCTCGAGTGTGTGCATTGCGTGTGAGAGTAAAAACACTGGGCTTGTTTAAATCTCAAATGGTTTTTTCTGGCCTTTTATTTAATATCCTTTGTCTCACGTATGAATTTTAGAAGAGCTGGTCTGACTCGACTCTTTCAATTCAGTTGTTACTGGATCAATACTTCTTTCCAGTTAAGTTTCCTTGGGGAATTCCAGTGCGTATCTAGCACTTGTTGGAACCCTAAAAGTCCTGGTAGGGGTCTTCCAAGGAGTATATTTACCTACTTAATTTAGATCCTCCAGTAACACCAAGCCCAAGACAAGCTGCGGGTGCACTGACGATCTAAAATCATGTAGCTGAATGTTAGGGGGTTTTTAAATTTTTTTTTTTAAATTGAGACCTGTTCATACTCGCTGCCATGTTACCTGGGCACTGAAGAAACCACGTGTATAGTTATATCGGCATTGTCCTGAGGTTTTGATATGAAGACAATTACTGCAATAAATCTGAAGTGTTTAGTCCAGACTCAAGAGAACTAGTAAATAAATGATCCGAAGCTATATGCCTTTATATCCGCAGCTCTGCGTGCCCTATTTGGAAATTGGGTCTGTGCAGACAACTGTAGCACGTCCGTGTGTGGGGCAGCACCGTGCCGTGATGTCCCCCGCCTGCCTCTGAGCAAGCCGACGGGGCACAGTATTAATGCAGATCCTGCTAGTAGGTCCCAGGGCTAATTAATTATCCAGAGCAGGATATGGGGCACCTTTCAGTCCTGGAGGCTGCTGAATGGGAGCTGACAAAATGTGCCCTTGATGCGCGCCTACGGTTTTAAAGGAAAGAAAACGTGGGGTTAAGGAACTGCGAGCCAGCCCTGCTTGGCTGTGCCTGCAGCACTTCACAAGGAAAGCTGCTGCTTTGTGTTTGGAGCGGCCCTTAATTTGATTCAGGTATTGGAACAGTGCTGCCTTGTTACGGTTTTATAAGCGAGCCCTATGGGCTGCTTTCCTTTCCGAAAGAGCTCAGTATTTTGCTCTCATTGTGTTCACACCCCTAACTGGACTGGAGCTGGTGGAAGCCTGGGTAAGGTTTGAGGAAAACTTGGCAATGGGATCGGATGCTCCGTTCCCGGGTTTGCACTAATTCTGCCTTCTCGTGCCCAGGGCTGGTGTCCCGGAGAGCTCCCTGCGAACGGCCTCTGCGTTAGTGTAACTGGGAATCGCGCCGAGTTCACCTATCACACTTCCCTCTGTGTCCAGTCCCATACAGTGCTGTGCCTCCAGCTAAAAGCTTTTAGCGAAGTATAAATCCACTTATTTAAGGGCCTGTGATGCAGCTGTTTCAGGGCTATTTTAAGCGCATGACAGTGGAATACAGAAGGAAATGGCTGTTGTTGGTTTTTTTTTCCTCTCTGCTGTCTTGCTGGACTGCATCTGTATCTGCCGTGGCGTGGGACTGTAGCCAGGAGGGCTGGAAAAGGGGCAAAAGAACTGACTCCCACCCCCCAAAGTCTGTATAGTGACATGCCTTCCTCCCATCTCCCAGTTAGCTTCTGCCCTACTGATCTGAGTTGTTTTTAACTCTTCACATTACATGTTCTCAAGTCTAACAAAAACTTGACCTTCTCCCGTGCGTGCTGGTCTAACCTGGCCTACTGTCACTGACTGAGCCACGTGCCCTACCGCTGTGCAGCAGCTGGTGGTCTGGTGGGCCGTGGTCCCCGGTGAAAACGTGTTGTTCAGGGTTGGTATGAAGGATCCTTCAAATTTATCAGCTGACGAGGTACGACTGGGGATGCTACAAGGGATGTATCTGCCTTTCCTTGCGCGCGGCACCTCAGATGGCAAAAGGCAGGGAAACTGCGATAAATTGTGGGCAGGTTTTTGAAAGGGGAGGGGTGGAGCGTTTCCAACTGGGGAGCCTGGCACTCAGTAAGAACTCCCATTCTATTTCATCAGCCTCATGCAAGCGGTCAAAAAGGCAGTTAGTTCCATGTCTTCCTCCTGTCAGGAGAGAGATTGGCCAGAGAAGCGACGAGCATCTGGTTCTCATTGGGCTCTGCCTTTGGATGGGCTTCATTCTTGTTTGTCACATTATGTGTCTTACCCCCCCGCCGCCTTTTCCTTTTTTTCCCCCTCCCTTCAGTGAGTTTACAAGCCTTGCTGGAATGCACATATGGTCCTTATCATCCCTAAAGTCCAGCTTTTTTTTTTTCTAGTTAGCAGTTTGTGACATCAGGGGCTGTTAGAGGCATTAGTCACTTCTACTCCAAATAAAGGTCCGTGGTTTTTGGAAACCTATGGAAGAAAATGTCTTTTATGTCAGTTCTTGGCATAAATGGAACTGTTAGTGCTCTGAGCTTCCACTGACCTTTAGCCAAACATTTTGCCTGGAAGCCAAATGTTCGTTCCCACTCCCTACAGCCACTTCGGAATTGTCAGATTTTGCTGACTTCCCTCTTCCCGAAAGAATGCGACTGTATCCTTTTTCTCCATCCTCCCGCTGAGCTGCTGCAGCGTGCCAATGTAAGCAATTCCCCTCGCCGCCCCGCCAGCGTGCCTTGGAGGCGCGGGAACAGCCAGCGGCGGCTCCATCGGCTGCAGGGAGCGTGTCCTTGCCGCGTGGCAGGGGCTGTGGCTCGCAACTGCAAGTTGCTGGCAAACGGGTTATTTGGTGCTGAGCGTTGGGGAGATGGGCCTTGTGCTTACCACCCCATGCTGTATCCGTGCTGGGGGAGCTGGGTTTGGGGCAGGGGTTTTGCTCTGACAGACACGGCCTGCGCGGGCTGCGTGTGGGCAGGGGCTGGCTTGTGATGCCTGCTCGCTGGCTCCGGTGTCATCCTGCGATTCATCTGGGGAGCCAGCCTCGGAGAGAGGATGTTTCCTTCTCGATCGCTTCTGTGTGTTATTGCTTGCGCTACTCTAAGTGTGTCCAGCATCACCCAGTCTCTGAGGGTGTCTCCTCAGGGGCACCCCTTGCTTTGTCTCACTGGCAGCCTCCTTTGGTTGGTGATTCCCCAGATAAAATCTCATGTATCTGTAGAGCAATATTCTGTGCGAGGAGGGGCAGCACCCACACCTACCCTTCCCGTCTGCTCCTGCTGGGTGCGTTCTTGGCCAAGTTGCTCCCAGCCTTGCTCCCACAAAATAAGTTTTTCTACTATATTGATTTTCTGGGATTAAAAGGAAAAACCAGAACATTCAAGAAGAGCCTTTTTGTGTTCCCTATGACCTCCATGGTTACTGAGCAAGGGAGCCAACTGTGGCGTAAGGCTTTGTATGGAGATCTGGCTCCCTGCTGCTGTGCTGTAGACATTGCTGGAGGGCTGGGGCGGGGGATTTAGGGAATGAAGCACGCTCTGTTGAGAAGCTCGGTGCCCCTGAGCAGCTACAGCTGGTGCCAGCTTTTACCCAGGAAGAACAAGGTAGTCTCCTGAGGTCCAGCCCTTGGGGGCGATAGCCGCAGCAGCGAGCGGGTTGGTGGCACGGTGGGAGGTGTTAGCCGTGCAGCTTCCTACCTCTGAGATGAATCTTCATGGCTTGCTTGACACATTAATCTACGGAACAAGGATATGTCTTCTAAAGGGGTCTGCTCTCTCTGTTGAGAGAAGAGGGTAAAAAAAGGAGCGGGGGAAAGACCTCCCAGACTTCAGTAACTCGCAGAGATATCTGCCCGAGTCTGCAAAAGCAGGGAGACAGGAACTCCTTCTCCTCTGCTGGTGAGACTGATGGTTATCCTAGCCTCAAAAAACAACAAAGTCAGTCCTTCCTTTCTCGATTAACTGATTGATTGCTGTGGACTGTTGTGGCATGACTGTGTGAGCTATGGCAAGGAGGGGAAAGGAATTGTGTTTTCTTTTATTTTTCCCCTCAAACTTGAGTTCCCTTGCCCAAGAATTAAGGATTTAACCATCACTTAAGTCTGTGTAAGGAAAGGGCAGGGATTGTGGGTGCTGTTTTAAGGAACTTATGGTGAGTTTGGCCCTGACAGAGGCTCAGGGAATGCTTCCTGCCCTGTCGGCGGGGACCCCAGCTCTCAGGTTTAGCACAGGACGAGGGTACGAGGGTCTCTTGCCAACTACCCTCTGCTGCTGTGCTCGCTGCTCTTTCCTGAGCCACCTTTTTGTCTGAGCAGACTGAAGGTCTCTGAGGTTGCTGGCTTTGGATGCAGCATCTAAGATGACTTCAGAAAAATAGGAACGTGTGCTTAGTAACGGGGCGAAAATGTAGCTGGCCTGAGTTGCTGACAACAATAAAAGCTTTCAGAATCTCTTAAAGGTGCCTCCGAAGTCGTGTGGCCTCAAATAACTAAACACTTGCTTCATATTTGTGGTTGAGCTCAATATTTTGCATACCAGCATTTTTCCCCTCTTGAATTTGAGGCTTGTTTTTGTTTTATTTAACTCTTCGGAGACCGTGTGAAGTTGACCCCCAGCTGCCAGGAGCAATGGGACAAGAGGGGCGGAAGGGGAATGTTTTGCTGGCAGCCTTAAAGCAGAAGGGGCTTGGCCAGGACCTTGTGTGGGTTGAGGGAACAGCAGTCATCATGGTTAAGTCCTGAGCGAGGAGAGCAGACCAGGGTGATAAACGCAGGTGTCCTTGTGGATCCTCTTTCCTGAGCCTTTTGGAAGTGACGCACTCTTTTTATACCCAGGAGAAGAGCAACTTTGCTTTATCTCAGATCAGCTACCAGGCACCTTCTGAAGCGTAAGGACATGGCTCTTCTGAACCGTAAGACCGTGGTCAGGTCTCTTATCTCAACCTTTCGTGCCCCGCGCTGGGTGCCAAAAAGCCTCTGGAGAAGCGATGCATTTCTAATCGTGGGACTCACCTTTGTATCCACTTCCCCCTCCGCACACAGGCGTACTGTTGCTGACTCCAGTGAGGAAAATGTTTCCCCTTATTCCTGTTAGCTCTGCCAAGACACCGTGGCTTAGAAGGAATGAACCGATTCTCTCCTTGCACGTGCCTCGTCAGCCAAACTGTTTTATAAACCTTCACTGAATTCCATCCGGGCAAACCCGCTGTTTGCCACAGAGCATCCATTACAGCACTGCTTGACCTATAAAACCTTTGTCGCCAGAGGCTGCGTACAAAGAAGCCCTGATCCAAAGTAGACTTGACAGGGATCCGAGACTGCAAACTTTCTTGCCTTTTGCAAGGTAGTTTTTTCCTGTTAAAATTAAGAGCACTAGGACATGGGGTCCTGGCAATTTGTCTCTTTACAGTGATGGTACGGAGTAGACGCTGTGCCTTTCTCTGGCCTGTCTCTGCTCCCCTGCTAGAGTTAAACCCAGCAGCTGGGATAACAGCATCTGAAAGATTGTTGTTGACCCAAGAAGCGTCAACTGTGGGATGCCTTGTAGGTCACTCTGCAAAGAAAAGTAAAGTGATCAGCATCTTTCCCAGTAAACAAGCGCTTATTTGTTCATGTTACCCTACAGTTTTTGCAGGGGTTAGCATATAGCTCTGGAGATTTAGAATCACTTCCCGTTCGTGTGGATGGTATGCGAGGAGGGAGGGAAGATTTGCCCTATAATGTGGGATTCTGTAAAGGGGATATGACTGTGTCTTAAGGAAGAGTTTAAAAAATAAAGACCGCTCTTGGGATGTCTTAAGCTCTCTGATGTCTGAGAACATCCAGGCACCCAAGGCTAGCAGCCTGTCTGGGGCAAGTTGGCTGGTCTCTGTAGAAGTCTGGAGGGCTGCAGTTTTACCCATGCCAATCTTGTCCATAGCTCCTGAAGCTGCAAGCAAGGAGTGGTGCCTGGCAAATGGTTATTCCTTCAGCGTGCTTGTAAGAGGTCAGCATTTCCACGTACAGTGACTTGTCTGTGTGCTAATAAGGCACCTCTCAAGACTGTGTTACTGTGAGCAGCAGCTGAGGAGTTGCTTTAGCCCAGGAGTGTATTTAGGCGAGCTGTGGGGGAAAGAGAGGCGTTGTCCTGAACTCGAAGGCATGCTGAGCTCTGCTCAGCTTCTGAGGGAAAATGAGGAATACCCTTGGGAATAAGCCGGTGAGGCAGTGTGATGATATGCCTTTCCACTTGGGGTGAAGTGGCTGGGCAGCACTGCTACCTTCCTCTGGAAGAAGAACCCTGTGGCAGGGGGAATAAATCGATGCTACTGGCATTGCTCCCCTGGCCTGTTGGGTGCGCACTGGGGTCTGTGGGGCAGGAGGCTTTGCCTATGCCAGCCTTTGACTGTTCTTGAGATGGAGATGCCTGGTAAACGGTGGGGTGACTCACCTGAGATCAAAACCGAGCCCACTGACTCTTCTCAGGAGCTTGTCACAGCGATTCACAGCCTGAGCAGTGTGGCCATCTGACTTAGCATGCCCTTGTTTTTCAAACACTTCTGTTTTGCCAGACTGGACGCGTGAATCACATGCCTGTTCCGCTGATTATACACTGAGCAATCAGGGTTGTTGCTCTCCAGCAGAGATCCCCATGTGGATAAAACCTGAGCTTGTGAGTAACTCTTGAGTTTGCGGTGGTTTCAGTCCTTGCCCCTTCCCCATGCAGCCCTGAGGGCTGGAGACTTGGAGCACTGTTGAGCTAATAAAGCCAGAACTGGCCAGTCCGCTGCAGTTGGGCTAACTGGTAAAATTGCCATTGTGGTTCTGCTGATCGGTGTCCTTGCCAGACCTGTGCCTTGGCTAAAGGGACCACGGAGCCTCGTGGGGGGGTCCTGCAGCTTACAGCCTGCTGTCCGAACCGTTGCTTGGGGAGAGCAGAGAAAGAGGGTAGGGGTTCTCTCCTTGTGTCAGTGTCCCTATAGGTACTGAGCAGCAGGAAGCTACTCCCTTGAAGATGGTAAAAGCAAGAGCGGAGGCCTGGCAGCAGGGGGAAGAAGTGATGCAGCATGCACACCTCCTCTTAATCCCTCCCCTCAGAGAGGAGCAGCCTGTGTCTCCCCCCGAAAGTGCCAGCTCTCCGAGGCCATCTGCAGGCTCTGGAACTGGCTGTGATGTTGCATGATACTTTCACTTGGGTGTGGAGGGAGATATTTAGAAACTCTGTTCCCTTTGGCTCTCCTGCCTCGTCCAAATTGTGTGGTCTGTGATACTTCTGCAGACTCGCACAGGTTTTCCGTATCCGCTCTACTCAACGAGATGTGCCGTAGTCTGGAGAATACTGAGGGAGGTGGAGACTTGGGTTTGCCTCCCACCTCTGCCCATGCCTTGGGCCTCTGAGCTTTTTGTGAGTGTTTTGGGGTTTCAGGCAGATATTGGACTACACTTTTGCCTCCTGTTACACAGCACAGCTTGTGAAAAATACTTGGCATTGAAGAGTGTAGAGGTAGTTTTTGTTTTTTTCCACTGTTGATGTTTGCCGCTTGCAGGGGAAAAAAAAAAGGTATGGGGAGGGACTAAACTGAAGAAGGTATGCAGCAAAAAATAACTGACACAGATGCAAGAGAGCAGTCTAACTTCTGTTCCTGCTGAGTAACTGATGATGAGGCAGTACTTGCTTTCCCAAAATATATCGGGGAAAGAGACATTGGTGCTGTGTTGAGAGATGTTCAACACCCACCGCTTTATGTGAAGCTGGTGAGTCATGGGCACCTACTGCTTTCTGGGATCCGAACTCCCTTCACTTAAGCGTAAACCCAAGGCCACTGGCATTTTAAAAATACTAATGTTACAAATATTTAACCCATGTGCATCATGCATAAATCCCAGGGTCTCCTTCTATTGCCTGGGGCTTTTCCAGGAAAATCACTGTTTTGGGTAAATGAGGTGACAGTCTTTTTTTGGTTGTATGTTTTCTTACCCAGCCTGAGTGAAGGAGGTGGTGGCATCTCTTAATCACCTTAAGCTTCTGCTGTACAGTGAATAGCCGTCCAGTATACGGAGGGATGGAGGGGAACGGTCTGGTGCATTGGCGCTGAGCCTTCGGATGAGCCTGGTTCTGTTGTTAAGAAAAGCAACCATCAGCAGCGTGCTAAAAAGGGTCCCTCTGCCCCGTTCCTCTTAGTTACGGTGATGGCACAGACCTGGGTATTTTTACTTTGAAATGTTGCCTTTTTCAGAGAATTTCTGTGGTTTTTTTTCCTCTAAGTCCGAATGGTATTTTCATCCACACTCGGCTCAGATGTATCTTCTTCCTGCAGCCGGTGGCTGGTCTGTGTGTTTTGAGGCGGGAAGTGGGGGATGCTCAGCCGCTTTGCAGAGAGCGGGAAGTCCTCCTCTGCTTTGGGTTCTTATTTTAACAACCGAAGAATGTCTTTTTTCCATGGCTGGTGCAAAGCCTGCTGATTTTGTGGAAAAGGAAGCTGGTGCTTCCAACATCTTCAAACTAGGCTGAGGCTGCCCACAGCTGTAGTTGAGCTCAACGGTATAGCCTAGGTGGAGTGACTCTACTGGAAATGTTTGGATTTGTAGAAAGGTTAGTATCTTAAGCTAAGGACAACAAACTTTTGGAAGAATATGTTGTGTGAAATAACAGCAGAGCCGCTCGAGGGCTGCTGAGGAGGTTTTTCTTTTTTTTTATCTGAGCTCAGGATGTTGGCATAACTGCAGTTTGCCAGGGAATAGATAACCGGGCTGGCTGCTTTTTACAAGGCTCTCTGTGAATTACTGTACAGCTGTTGTGGAAAAGTCCTAAAAATAACCTTGGAGTTGTTTCAAACCTCCCTTCTCCAAGGTTTGTGCTGCCCCCTGTTACCCTCTGCTACATGGCTTTGGGGTGTTGATGCTATGGGCTCAGGCTCCCGGGCAGCCTGGAGGAGAGCAGCCGGTCAGGAAGGGTGACTCGCCCCTCTGGAGTGCCCTGCCTGGCTTTTTTTTTCCTGCTAAAGATGTGGAGAAGCAGCACAGTGGGCTCTGTAGGTCATGCAGGAAACGCCGGGAACAGTGCCCTGCTTTCTCACCTCGTGTCGGATGAGGTTGTTTGTAAACCAAGGCATCCGCGGAGCAGCACGCATGCTTTTTTCCCTTCCGGTCAAGACCTGTCAAGGCTGGAAAGAGATCTAGCTAGCTTTAGGGGATGGCGTTGCCATCTAAGCTATGTCCTGCTGTGGCCATGCCTAGGGTTGTAGCAGAAGTCCCAAGAGTGTTGTGTTTCCCTTGTCCTGCTGGGAGTACAGAGCAAGGCTGGGAGAGCTGCTCCTTCCCTTGGGCAGGCTGAGCCAAGGAGAGCACGAGCTTGGCGCTCTGCTTGCCTACACAGGTTTCTATCAGGAATAGATTTTGGATCTGTGACCAGGACTACTTCGGGACCTGCGTCACCCTTTCATGTGCTGTTTGGGAGAGCTGGCCTCACTAGGTGTTTTGGGGAAGTTCCCATGCTGTTGGGGGAGTCTTAGAAGGGGAGGTTGGCTGGTTTCTGCCATAGAGGTGGACGGCAGACGTGGAGGAGGCAAATCCAGCTGCTCCACCAGGTAAATAGGGCTGGGTCTGCTCGCAGCTATGACTGTTTCAGTGTCTCTTGCAGGTGTCTGCCTAAATAATCTTTGGGTAACCCTGGGGATATGAGATGCTGAGGCCTCAGAAACAATGTTTGGGTGTTGCAAATCAGTACAGAATCCTGGTTTACTAGTTGCAGGCATGGAGAAACAGTCTGGTGGTGTTTGCATGCCTGGGGATTGGGGACTTTTTAAGCTCCTGAGCCCCACAGTGGAGCGCTTGGTAGAAGTAAAAAGAGAGCATGTTTGGCAGGGAAACCTGAGACAGGAAGATCCCGTGTCCCAAAAACTCCTACATCATTGCACAGTTCTGACAGGACTATGCACAGTCGCCTTCTCTGACAGGAGTGTTGCAACCCTGTTAAGTGCTGCTACTCTTGGTCTTACAGAACGATGACCTTAGGAACCTGTCCCTCTCTGGCCACGTGGGCTTCGACAGCCTCCCTGATCAGCTGGTCAATAAGTCGACGTCGCAGGGCTTCTGCTTCAACATCCTCTGCGTGGGTAAGTCATCCTGCGCCTCTGGGCAGTCAGCTCGTGTCAAGGGGTGTGGCATATCCACAAATCATCGCCTTCTCCTTCCTGTGAAGGGTAAGGCCTGAGTCAGTGGGGACCGTAGCGGTAGGGAGGTGACAGCTTCTTCCCAGAGCTGCTCCAGGGTAAAATCTAGTATCCCTCTTCCTTTTCTCTACCCTGTCCCCCAGGTCAAAACGTGGACGTTTCTACTTGTTAAATCTACCCTTTTGATGGTCCTGTGGTTCTGCTTTCCCCATAAGGACGCTAAGCTAGCTTGGGAACTAAATGTATTTTAAAAGGACGTTAACTTCAATCTGCCTTTCTCTGGGTTGGGTGCGGAGGCTGTTTCTCAGTAAATTGCATTCCTTCCCTTCCAGGCCTTGCCTGCCTGTCTTGTTATATTCTTAGTTTCTCCAGTTGGAAACGATGCCATTTTTAGTCTCCAAATGATGTACTTGAGAACAAAGCCTGTCACCTGCTCTCCGCTGTATTTAATTTGTGTGCCGTGAGTTGGTTTTATAGCCAGAATTACTGTCTCACTTTTCCCAAATTGCTCAGAGGGTGAAATAGGGGGAGGCAACTTCTCCTGGCCACAGAGATACCTGCTGTCTTGGCACTCTATGGATATCATGTATTGGAAATCCTTTGCTCAGCCCGAGGGAGCTGTGTGCCAAAACAGCATTGAAGAGATGCACCAATCGGTCAAGATTTTCCCAAGAATTTACAGAACTAAGACTGTGGTTCTGTAAATTGCATAAATGATGGGTTTTATTCTTAGTTTGGCAGAGCAATCTACAAACATACTCTTTCCATTCACTGTTCATTTAAACCTGCAAGAAGGAAGTATTGTCCCTCCTAATTAGTTACATTAATTAGCTGGAAAAACCCTACAACCTTCTGTCCGTGGTTTTTCTACAGCAAGTAGAGAATTTCTGTCTGTGCAGGATGAGCTGTCTGCGAAGAAACCTGGCAAACAAACCAGACTCCTTTATTTTGCATATCGAAGAACAAGATAAGAGAATAGTCGTACTTCTGCATGCTCAAGCACCCAACCCTCACGTGACTCTCCCAGCAGCATGAAACCATTTGAAATTCAGCAGGGAACATCCTGATTAGCAGGCAGCTCTTTGATCAAAATGGCATAAATTAATTGCCTTTTTCTCTTGCGATAAATATTCCTCTCTTAGCATGACTTGATGTATCTCCATTAACATAGCAATTTGGTTCAACTCCTTTCTCTTGTAAAATGTGCTGATCAGCCATTTTCCGCCCCAAATGAAAATTTCATACAAGTTGCTGCCGTTGTCCAAGGAATAGAAATTTCCCCTTTAAAAAAAAAATAAATAACAAAACCCCCAAAAAACAACAAAACAAAAAGCCAAACTACAAAACCCCTCCAAACTTTGGAGTTGTAAACTTTGGCATTGTAATGTGAGGCTTTTAGTCGTGGTGCACGTGGATAAAATACTGCAAAGCCCGTCTCGCTCAGCATGCAGCAGCGTTGCGTTCACATCCGGAGCTCGCTAAAATATGTAGCCTCAGAGATAAACAGTCTGTGCCATCAGTTTAGGACTGATCTTTTCATATGGGTCGTGCTCTGTGTGGGCCTACGTTTTTGAGCTATGGTGTCATGTATACTTTCTGTCTTCCCCTTCTTTCATTTATTCATTCTTTTTTTAAAGGCTTGCTTTGTGTCCAGCAACTTCACAGGGTAGGAATCCTGCAATAAGTGTGTATCTGCTCAGTTATTTTACTGGACTGTAGGTAGTCACTGACTTTCCTGACCCTAGCATGGAAATGGTCGAAGTGAAAGCCAGCAAAACGAACTGTTGAGTATCACAGAGCAGCAGGTAGTTGCTGAGTGGTGGTCTTCATTTCCATGGACACAAATACTATATGGTTTTCTGAGGTCTTCTAAGTAGGGATTTTGCATGTTTAGAGAGAGAGATTTTTTTTTTTTAAGCTGGGAGAGCTGTGTACAGCCTAGAGACATGCTGGAGGGCAATCCCAGATGCAGGCTCCCCTCTCCCACCCGATATTTTGCTTTGCTTTTCTATTACTCATTTTTACTTCAGATTTTGGGGAGTTTAAGAGCTTGGGACAGGACCTCTCACAAGCCCAAACCTGCAAATGCAGAGCCTGCCTGCTGTAGTCCAGGAGGTCTGTCTCAAATCCCAGCATCTCTTTGGTTGGAGCCACTTCAGGATGTTACCTCAGCCCACCCCCTGCTCACAGAGTGGGTAGCAATACCAGTTTGAGAGTGTAATTGCTAAGCAAACACTTTTGACTTCAAAATGGGATTTAGGCTAATGCTTTCATCCATGTTACTAATTGCACTGGGGATTAGTGAACCTGTAATAGTTTTTTAAAAACTGGTATTTAAGCAGTGTGCTATTTTAGATTTTTAAAAACTTGTTGTGTATTTCCCTGTCTCGAATTTTCACTGTCAGAGTTGCACTGTGGGTTTTTTATGATCCTCTTGGAAAAAGGAATGGCAAGTGAGCTGAAAAAAAAGAAGCGTAAAAACATGTAGAGAATCAGATAGCTCCTTGGGAATCAAGTTGGGTCTGGAGAGAATTGACAAAGAAAGTCGTAGCAGAACTAGGACTTAGCCTACTATTAAAAGGAGAATTAAGAATTTCTTGAGAAAAACAGGTTCTTGCTGCCCTGAATACAGACGTTGCTCACAAGGTGGGAGAAGTCAAGGCTCTTCTTGCCATCAAGCAGAAAGGACCCAACATCACTGTAGGGTGGTACCAGTGTAAAAACCATGGAGAACAGCTGGAGACTGCTGGAAGCAAATGCTTTTATGGGAAAGGAATGATGATTTGTCTCTCTTGCACTGCCAGTGTACCGAGTGCAGTGTCAGGGTTCTAGCAGCAGCAGGCCTTTGCTGGTTCACCATGGAAGGAGTCCTTTCTCCCCTCCAAGGAGGGGGGAGCTCATTTGACAAATGTCAAAGTGAACAGCTCTTAAAACTGTCATTTTAATTGTTTTTGAATTCCACCCCCATCCAGTTTAGTATCTTCTCTTCAGGGAGTCTCATAAGCCTCAGCCCGTCCTCTCCAATTCCCCTTGTTTCCCAAGGGAAATGTTACCAGTAGTGTTACTGGAAAAGGCTGTGTGCATGTGAAATAAGCCCTTTTCCTGCCCGATACAATGAAATGTCCCTGAGGTCAGTGGCGCTTAGTATCTCTGGTGATGCCCCTTTTGGTGTCCTTGCCTGTGATTGCGGCACACCTCCCTTGAAAACCCAACCCACAAATTTCTGTTGCCGTTCCCAGCACAGCAGCCTAGCTCTTCACCTGCAGGTGATGACTTCTAGCTCTGAAGGTATTTGGTTTATCTTGCCCAGGGTAGCAGCTTTTCTGTAGCAGGGGCTCATTTTGGATTCACATCCCCAGCATGTGGTGCTTTGATCGCGTATGTCTGCAAGGTGTGCTGCGGAGACCCAGGCGGCGTCACCTGCGGAGGAAATTAGTCGGAGCCCAGCAGCAGAAGGCAGAGCTGCTGTCACCTCCCAGTGTCCGCACAGTCCCTGGTTCAGTCCTGGGGGATTGGTAAAGATGGGGATGGTCTCAAAAGACATCTGTTCCTGCAGGGATTATTTTGATTAGCCATGTGCACATAGTCTAATTCCAGTGTTGCCCAAGTGGAATAACTCCTCAGCCTGAGAATGAGAGGAGAAAAAGCAGCTGGGCCATACTAACGTTGCCTTTGTCTGCCCAGGTGAAACTGGCATCGGCAAGTCAACGTTGATGGACACTCTGTTCAATACCAAGTTTGAAAGTGAACCTGCGACACACAACGAGCCTGGCGTGAGATTGAAAGCCAGGAGTTACGAGCTCCAGGAGAGTAACGTCCGTCTGAAGCTGACCATTGTTGACACAGTTGGATTTGGTGATCAAATTAACAAAGATGACAGGTAAATTTATTTCTGTTAGGAGAAGGAATTCTTGCGCCAATGTGCTCAGAGATCAGAAGGGCCTGACCCTGTGTGGAGAGTAGGTCCCTCGCTGTTTCTGGGGGCATTTCCTGATCCAGGAGTGACAGCCAGCATTGCTGGCCCCACGAGACACGTAGAAAGGAAGAGAAACTCAAGAACAAACAGATCAGCTAGGCTACAGAACTGAAACTGTGTTTAGGCTCTCTCCAACTGGTCTCTCTCCAACTTAGTTGAAGTCTTCTTGAGTTGAAACGTAAATATTTGAAGCGTGAGTTCAAGTTGCAATTACATTGCACCTTCTAGGGAGCTGGAACTCACGTCATAGTTCCTGTTCACATCATCCTGCACTACTCAAGTCAAAGTGGGTTTTACTGTAACGTTGCACGTAGATGCTGATTTTCAGGTTGTGTTCGTGAAGTGAATATTCCGGGCAGCCTACGCAATGCATTGTGTCCATCTGTGTGGACTTTTGCTGTAGGGTTAAAACTAGGCATTCTGTGATCCCAGGTAGTATGCCAATTAATGCTTTTCCTGTGTCTTAGAGCCATACATTCCCTCGTTGCAGTAATCCCAGCTCTCTGCGGAGGGTTATTTGTGATCCTCTGCTCTGCACCTCGTGAAGAAAGGGCGTGCTGGCTGGCAGCGTGCCTGCTGACCTAAAAGCTATCAGGGCACCGGGTAGATAGACAGCGTAAGCTCTTTGAAAACACAAGCTCGACATCAAAGTTCCCACCAAGATCCCCATTAGTGTGGAGACTGGGCAGGTTGTTTCCTGTTCCATAAGGAAAACCCTTGAGATTTTTTTTTTAAAACAGATTTTACAATGCTTTTTTATTTCTGTACCACTTCCTTGCTGCCTGACCTGATACCAAAGCCCAGCTTTTGCCCCCGCTTTGCAGCTCCTGCTCATAACTGATGCTACGGAGCCAAAGCGGCGAGGTGCGCCTGCAGGCTGCGGGGAGAGCTCTGCACGTCAGACGCTGCCATATGCTCTCGGGCGAGAACAAAAGCTGCTCAGAGAAGGAGCAGGTGCTCGGAGCGGGGATGCTTTGCAGCTTGTTACTGCCGGGTCTCTTTGCATTTGCTGCGTTTGGTGGCCTAAGCCAGGGCTTTAGGGACAGCTCTTGTCCTGCTGTGTCCTGACACTTAGGGCTGCAGTGGGTGGGAGTTTCTCTGTGCTCCTGGTTTGAGTCCTCCCAGTCCTTTTTTTCCTCTTGGTGTTTTATGGTGTTTTCTCTAATATGATCTCCCAATGTAAGGCCTTACTGCTTTCTTTGCAACCTACCTGTATCTGAGGTTTTTGGGGTCTCACGGTTGGAGACAGACTTTCCAAAAGCAAAGAAACCAGAGCAGCAGTCATGTTACAAACCCACCTAGTGATATGCATGATACCTGCTGTGCCAGCAAATTAATAAGCAGTGCTCAGTACTGTCTTATGAGTCTGTGGTGGCAGCAGCTCTCACGCAGCCCTGTCTCTATTTGGCTATAGCTATTGCTTGGTAAACCAAGCAAGAATCTGCTTTGCTTCACCAGGGGTTTTGAGCTACTGCTCAAACAGCTGCAGCGGCATCTGTAGCAGAGGGGCCAGACTGGAGCCTCGCTGGCTGCCTGTCCCAAGGGTGTTTCTGGAGGACCTGAAAGCTCCAGATGGCCCATTTCCTCCTCACAACTGCTTTCCAGGGAGGGCATTAACACTGCTGTGAATCCACTGCTGAGGGCAGTGGCAGTGTTGTCTTGGTCTCAGTGCCCTCCTCAGATCTTCCTTGAGCTGGAGATCTTGAGGCTGCCCTTGGTGGAGGGAGGAACAAATGGAAAAGTTCCCTTTCCAGAAGCACAGTTGGTCAGATCTGGGCATGTTACAGTGACGTTGACAGAGCAGCAGCTCAGACTTGAACTGGAGAGACTGCAAAATACATTCTTTTTCAGAGTAGCAGCCTTGTGTGGTTTCCGTGCTCGTGGATTCTGGCATCTCTGCCACTTGATTCTGCTGATATGTTCATAATACTCTCCCTGTGCACCAAGTGAAAACACAGACTTACAAAGGAGGGGCTGCAGGTTGGGTGAGGAGGGTCCCAAGAGCAGCCCTAGCCCTACAATGTACCCATGAAGCTTCCTGAGTGTTGGTCAGTGACCTGTGCTGTCCCAGCAACGAAAGCCCTGTTTTTCTCTGTGCCGTGTTTTCTCTCTTCAGCTACAAGCCTATAGTAGAATATATCGATGCGCAGTTTGAAGCCTACTTGCAAGAAGAGCTGAAGATCAAACGATCCCTGTTCAATTACCACGACACCAGAATTCACGCCTGCCTGTATTTCATTGCGCCAACTGGACACTCGCTGAAGTCCCTAGACTTGGTCACCATGAAGAAGCTCGACAGTAAGGTACTTGCTGCTCGTGTTAATGACCCTCGTGTGGCCTTACTAGGGCTTTTATGATGTCACCACAGGCTTAGTTAAACAGAAAAATACTGTCTGTTTTTAGCAACGGGGAATTGCAGGGGTGCCATGTGAAAATGTTACCTTGGGGTAGTTGCTGGAATGGGTTGTTATTTGCTGATTGATATGCTGCACAGATTTCTTAGGAGTTTGGGCTCCTACCCTTTTCCAGTCCCACCTCAGGTTGGGAAACTTGGCCGCTTGCTCCACAGCCATGCTGCAAAGTTAGCAATCGGAGAGCAGGAAACTGTATTTATGAGGATGCATTAGGAGACCCACCATTCTTTTTGCTTTCCTGTGGGTTAACTCAGCCAAGTTCAGTGATGGGTTCGCTCACAACTGAAAGATCAGTTGGCTGTTGAAAAAGAGAGGAAAGTGTGTTTTCCTCCTTAAATACATAAATAAAAGTGGGAGGTTGAAGTTGAACTCCGCTAGTTCCGGCACTCAAAAACATCGTTTCCATCTCTCTTTCACTTTGTCCAGCAGATTAATTAGGTTCTCGTAAAAAAAACCAAACAAAACCAGACAAAAAATACCAAACCTGATTTGCCAAGTGTGTGAGAGATGAGAATTACATCTGAAACACTTTAGGTCATCTTACTAGTCAACGAAAAACAAATCCAAGTGCTGTGTCTGTGTGCTCTGACTGCATCCAGCTAGATGCAAGCAGGGATTTGATCTTCTGTGGCAAATGTAGTGTTGTTCTCACCGTAATCTGACAAACACAAGGATCTGAATAAATATGGTACTCAGCATGTGCTTTTCTGGTTAGCTTCATGACTAGTAAGGATGGGATCTGAGCTTGGTTTAAATCATGGTGTGTTACTAGATACTTGGAAGAAAGATTGCGTCTCCTCTTCTTCTAGGGAAAATACCCAAGTATTTAAACTGAGCTTTCTCTGTGCTGCTTTACGTCCTATGATTAAGCGATTTAAATCAATGCACCTTGCACCTTTGGCTCATTGGGTCCTGATTCAGCAGAAGATAAATAATGACGATGGCTCTGTGTTTCCTAGAGTGGCCTATCAATTGGGTTTTATGCAGTGATGGAGAAGGATCCCTGCCCTATTCAACTTAAAATAGGGTTGTGGAGATTGACCCAAAGTGAGCTAACTGGCGTTCATGTTCTATCTTTTGGCAAAGGGAGTTTAATAACTTCAGGCCATCCTCTGAACAGAATTAAATGATGTAATATAAGAGGATTTTCCAGTACTGTAGTTAAAATCCCTTCATATAGGTCAATATCAACATCTTCCTCACTGCAGTTTCTGTCTGCTGTCACAAGGAAAAGCAAATCCTGCAAGATCAACAGCGTTGTCCGTCTAGAGGGAGGAGTAGGAAGGGGAAGAAAGCAGGATTCCTAGTCCTAATGTGTTCTTGTCCTCTCTCAGCAAAGCAGACGCTTATGTGGCGCCGCTTTCTGTGCCGTGATCAGCACAGCTCTGCTGAGGGTACCGTGCCATCTCCCTGCCCTTGGCTCCTTGGTGGTGATGCTGTTTGCCATCCTGCTGCCAGTGTTGCAAATAGCCTGGTTAGGGAAGAGAGTCAGTAACTTACCTTAAATTTTCACAATAATCCCATCGCACAGTTCTCTTGGATGATTGCCTTGGAGCTGTGCAGGGAGAAATCAACCCTCGTCCTGCAGTACAGCGGTGTGTGGGAGCGTGTTGAGGGCACGCGGGCAGAGGAAGCGTGCCTGTGGTACTGCCAGCCCCCGCCTTGTGAGTCGTGTGGTTGGACACGGACCATCTGCTTCCACCTCCGCTGGGGTAACAGCAGCGCTGCTGCCCACCTCGGTGGCCCTGATAACAACACCCAAGCAAACGCCCGCAAGAGACTATTGCAGTAACCCGGCCTGCGCGGTGTGGAGGAGAAATGCCTAGAGATAATTTCCTCTGGGGGCTTTTTGGGGTTTTTTTAGACAGCTTGTAATAATCTATGACACCATTTCCTGTCCAGCCAGTTCGGATGAGGAGGGGAATACGGCAGGACAGGAAATAGCATGTTGCCAAATTGCATTTGACTTCTTTTTAAGGCCATGATCGTTGCTGAAAATCCCATGTAAGGCAGTGGCGCTGTCAGCAGCAGCCCCGGGGAAGGCCTTCCGCTGCAGGGGGGCAGTGGCTGGTGCCACTTGTAGGGCCGCTGCTGCAGAATGCACGCTGCCCTCCGTCCTCTCTCGGTGATGCGATGTGTGCAGTCCTGTATGTGGAGGTGCTGTCTTTGTCTTGCAGGTGAACATCATCCCCATCATTGCCAAGGCTGACACCATTGCGAAAAACGAGTTGCATAAGTTCAAGAGTAAAATCATGAGCGAGCTGGTCAGCAACGGCGTCCAGATCTACCAGTTCCCGACGGATGAAGAGACAGTGGCTGAGATAAATGCCACGATGAGTGTATGTTGAGGTTTCTTTGGGAGGGGGGTTTGCTTTCCTTGGTTTGCAGGGGTCTGTCCTTGAGGGTAGGGCATATTGTACCATGTTTCTTTTGGCTTTAAAACTGCAGTCTTAAGCACAGAAGGCTGGCCAGAAGGCTTTTGGAGCTGGAGATACCTGTCATGTGGCCTGATGTGCTTCACTGTATGGCAAACGATTCTTCTCTGAGCTTTTTTTTTTTTTTTCCATATCCTTCCCCTGTTGCGGTATTCCCATCTCGGGGAAAGGAAGAGGATGGGAGGCAGGGCCCCGCTGCGGTCAGGGCAAAGGGCTGGGGTTTGGGTTTCCTGTCCCAAACGACCACTTGTTGCTTAGTGGGGGGTGATTCACTTCTGCCTTTGTTTCGCTTTCCGGTGAGAGAGCCGGGGCGTTGTCAGTGATGTTCCAGCTCTCGGCAGGGCCGGTGGCCATCAGCAGCAAGGGCTCTGGCTTTCACCTTCTTCCCTTTCCCCTAGCGATAGGGGTGGGATTTGAGGGCAAACGGGGCTAGGATACCCCAAATGTTTTAGTGGGGTTTACAGAGGGGAAACAACTGTTTCACATGGATCTGACTTGGAGTGCAAGAGGGGAGAACCTCAGCTCAGGGTTTCTGGCAGTGATGTGTATCATGTCAGTGCTGATGGGGGCCTTGATGGGCTTTAGTGGAGCACGTAGCACCAAAGAGGATGTGCCAACCCCAAAGCAAGTGCAAGGAAGAGGCTGTTACCTGTGTTTTTACAGGGAATGGAGCCATCAAGGTTAAGTTATTTCCTTGCGCCTTGAAGGTTTTTGAGTTTCCCCGCACAACTGCTTGTACATGCCCAATTGTCACACCCAGCTGAACATCGTACCCTCTCCAAATCTCTATGTTGCCTCCCTCTTTTTCCCTGTCTGTGTTGTGTTCTCAGGCAGGAGAAGCTGGCACAGAGAAAGGACACGGCTTTGCCAGGGTGCAGCATGTGCAGTGTGTGTTTTGCCTCCCTCTGCAGCCCGGCTGCTGGGAAAATCCTTTGCCAGTTAATTGTATCTCCTCTGCTATTTGGCTTCTTCCCTTCCCACCCTGCCTGTGACCACGGCTCGGGCACTGCGGCACCAGCTCCTAGAGCTTGCGCCCAGCCCTTTTGGATGCTGTTAAGCTGGGGAGAGCACCATGGGGGTGAGCTGGTGGCAGAGGCCAGCTCCTTCCTGGCAGCAGCCCCGCTTCTGGGAGGAGATCCCAGGTTGCCGCCACCACACCCAAAGAGAGATTGGGACGTTAGCAGAGCTTGGTGACTCAGACGTGTCAGCCCAGGGCTGGGTTGACTGCTCTTCCCCTTGCTCACAGCTTTGCCCTTTTTAAAAGGAAGCATTAGCAATTGCTTCTAGCAGCAGAAATCCCCTGCATTTTTGGTCTACTTTCCTTGGAAGGGTGTGCTTTATTTTCTTTTTTTATTGTTTGACAGTTAGTTTTCCTCAGTGTTCAAATTCAATTCCAGTTTGTAAGACTACTTCCGTGCTTAAGACAGTCATGTTTTGTATTTACATGAAAAACATGTACCTCTCTTGAATTTTTAGGACTTGAGAATTTTGGACTTTGAGCAGGTTTCTCATGCAGACCATCCTGCTGCTCTTCCTAAAACACCAGATGAATTGCAAAGGAGTTCAAGAAACTTAAATGCAGCACAGCTGCCGCAGTAAACAGCTTTCTTCAGAAACAATCCCTGGCAAGGCAACAAAGGAAATAGCTAACCTTACTGTCCCTTTCCTTTTAGGTCCACCTTCCTTTTGCTGTGGTTGGCAGCACTGAAGAAGTGAAGATTGGCAATAAGATGGCAAAAGCCAGGCAGTACCCCTGGGGTGTTGTGCAGGGTATGTTACTGAAAGCACAAGTAAGACCGTGTCACCCTCTCTCATGCTGGTGAAAGGTACATTGATCTCTGGATGGTGCTTATCAAGATCTGTCTTGAGAAAGCAAGATCGCAGCTCTAACACTTCTAAAATCAGGAGTTTGCAATTTAGACGTAGATGTGGAGGGGGTTTGGCAGGAAGGCTGGTGGTGTCAACCTAGTCATCGGCTTTGGGAAAGAGCCGGGTGATGTTGCTAGGAGATGCGAAATAACTAGCTTGAAAAATGAAATCTTAAATTTCCATTCTCTGTTCCTTACGCTTTTCTGCCAAGAAAGAAGTGTGAGCAGCGGGAAAGGCTTGGACAGCCGAGTGGTTCGGTTTGGACCTTGCACACAAGCCTGAGTGCTACAAACATGGAGCTGGGGTGTTTTCTGGGGAGGTCAGCAGGTTCTCTGCCCTCTCAACTTGAGGTGGGAGCAGAACTGATTCAACACTGACTGTTTGGTGTGTTTTGTCCTGGTATCGTAAACTGTGGACGTGCAGCTTCAGTGTACAATCCCCCATGAAGTCAACCAAAAGCTTCTTCCTGCTGGAGAGCAGAGTTTGGTTAGGGCTGTGTTTGCAACCCAGGCTGTACTGTAGCTGCTAAAGATAGGGCTGGTCCTTGCCTTCCCAGCCAGCGCCGAGAAGTACGGGGTTGAGATGGTGGCGGTCCGCTTGTGGCGTCAGCTGTGTATCCCGTTGGAGAATGGCCCAGCAAGCTGCCGGGGAACGTTCGCAGGGCAATTCTGCAAAACTCACCCCGTTTTTCTCAATTAAACAAGCTGACCTGAGGCAGCGTCAGACTTACTGTCTTCAGCTGTGTACATGAGGACAATTCTGGGAATAACTCACCATTAGGAAAGAAGTCGATATGTTTGGAGAGTCTTGGACTTGACACGTGTCCTGCTGGGTTCTTGCTGTTCCCAGGAAACCAGGACCGCATAGTCAAGGAGGTTTAGTTGGGTACCAGGGAAACACTGAAGATCTGTCCCTGAACTGCCCTTTCCCAGAGACAGCTGCGCTGGTCCACAGGGGAGCAGCTGGAGTGCTCTGCTGTGTCCCCGGAGGCATGCTGCAGAGATGCCTGCTGCTTGCTGTTGCATCCTAAGGAGAGAACTCCCACCCCTTGTCTTTAAGCATACCCAAACTGCCCGCGCTGAAGCGTGCAGCCCTCTGGCCACAGGCCCTTTGCAGGCTGAACAGCTTGCTCGCCCGGGGGCTGACTGTGGCACACCAGACCCTGCTCTGAATAGAAGTGGTTAGGTGGAGACGTGTTATAGCCTGAGTGCTGCCACCCTTCAGTGCCAGGAGCAGGGGTTTAGGGCTCCTTTGTAAGGTGGGCTGGTGTGGAGAGGGTACGGCATCTCAGTGGGGGAGTATCTTCTCATAACCTTTCCTTTCACCACCGCTACAAGCCGAGACTTTGTTGCCCCTTTGGACCTCTGTCAGAGACTTGGATTTTGAGTGGATTTGGGCAAGAAGTGAAATCCTATGTGCAAACGAATTGCCGCCTTGCTGGTGCAGAAATATATGGAGAGACAGGAGTTCTGTGACAGATGGGTCACATAGACGTCTTGCAAATCCAGTGAAAAGCCTTGAACTAGTGCCTATGCGTTGGTGTGGGATGGTTTCACCCCCAGTTCGTCAAGGAGTTTTGGTGCAGACTGACCTGGAGTTCTGCTTGTGTGCCTGAAGGACTCTGGGCTTGCTAAACTGGGGCCAGGGAAAGAGGGGGGCCTGGCTCCTGGGCTTACGTTCACTCTGTGCGTGGTCTGTCTTTTCTGCAGTTGAAAATGAAAATCACTGTGACTTTGTGAAGCTGCGGGAGATGCTGATCCGAGTGAACATGGAGGACTTGAGAGAGCAGACACACACCCGACACTATGAGCTGTACAGGCGCTGCAAACTTGAAGAGATGGGATTCAAGGACACGGATCCGGACAGCAAGCCCTTCAGGTAGGGAAGCGTAACTCTGGGCCTTGTACAACCAGAGAGATTGGAGTTTTGGGGTCGCTGATGTTTGCGAGAGCCAGGGAGGGACTAGCCATGGCCACTTATAGCTGCCGAGATCTAAAAATGGGGAGGAAAATCTTGTGCCATGCAGTCTTGCCCTCGCGGCCCAGGATTTGTACAGGAGAAGCACAGGAAAAGCTTGGATGGCTAAGAAAGCTGATTACTTGCCTTAACGTCTGGAAAGTGTCTGCAACACTGCAGCAGCACCTTTACAGTCTTTGTAGAGCCTCCAAAATGTCACTAGGGTGCTTGGAGGTGACCTCTTTTGAAGGCAGAATATGACCCATTTCAGATCAACCTGGAAAGTTTAGGAGGAGGAAGTGCACGTCTGCTGATCGATCTGCACCCTGTGCTGAAGTTGTATTGTGGTCTTTGCGCCCCTCTCTGAGCATCCCTTGCTCTGCCATGTTAAATATAAACTGCTGGCCCTCACTCACAAGTGCGTGCCTTCCAGTCTATCTTCTGCCTGCTACCTGTCAGCCAGTACTAAAAGGTGTTGGGAGGATTGATTTCTAAATGCTCCTCCTCTAAATGTGACTCAGTGTGGCGAGCAGTTCCTCACTGGGCTCTTCAAACTGATTTCGCTGTCCCCATTTGAAACTGTCCATTGCTCTACGTGGCTGAGAGCCTGCTGTAATGCCCATTTGGGAAGCTGGTTTATTTTTTTTTCCCCTCCACCCTTGCTTTCCCTTTCTTAAAACCTGTGAACTGTCCAGTATTAACTGAAGCTTAGGTTCATCATCCTGCCGGCGATACGATGAGCTTCATGGAGACTTGAGTCAATCTGTTGAATAGCGAGTTTGTCAATTACTTCCAAAATTCTTCCGGAGACTTTTTGCCCTTGGAGAAGGGCAGATTTTGAGAAGGGCAGGTGATAGATTAGTGTCCCCTTTCCTCCAGTGAAGACTCAATTGCGTTGTGCAGCCAGCTTGCTCAACTGCTAGTTAGGACCACGTACAATTCCTGGGCTTGAAAAATGCAGCCGTGTCCATGCAGAGATGAAGGTGGCTCGTGTTGAGGTACAACTGGTTACCAGTGGGGCAATCCTGGGATCAGCGTTCTTGCTGACCCTCCTAGAGCTTGTCATAGCTGGACAAAGGTGTGCTGTGAAGAGAGTGCTGTGGTCTGATGCTTGAGGTTTGGCTTTTTACTGACTGCAGAGATTATGCTGTCTGACAGCTTTATTGGTCTGAAGCCCAAGTCGTTAGCCAGGGACAACAGCTGTGTGGGAATTTGGGAGGGAGTGTTTGTTTTATCCTTTCATTTCCTGTTTCCCATTCCTCCCCAACTTTCCCCCAATAATCACACCCGCTGCCTTAGCAGCATCCCACGCTCCCCTCTGCCCCAGGGGAAGGCAGTCAGAGTTAAACGTGTCTCAGTGTGGGTTTACCCCCGTAACACACGTGCAGGTCAGGAGCTGGAGTGCCAGTCCCCGAAACGGCAGCCGTGCAGCTGGCTTGTGCAGATCGCCATGGGTGCAGTCTGTCTCTGATTGTCAAAAGGGGAAAGAAAACCAGGTGGGCTCCAGAGCCGAAGGAGGAGCGAGGGCCTTGTGTTCGTGTTTCTGGAAAACAGCAGGTCTGTGCTGCGACACAGAGCGTGCATCGTTTCAGGGTTTTATTTGTGACTTGCTGAGTTCGTGCAGCTGCACTTCTTCTGCAGTGCACAAACTCTGCTGGAATCAGTCGAGCCCAGTTCTTACTAAGCCCAAGTGTGAAGTTTTATTGGCTTTCCTTTCTGGAGAGCAATGGCTTAAGATGGGCTCAGCCCTTCCCTTTGAGGAATCTGAGGAATTTCCATTGCTTCCTGTACACGAGGCCTCTTTTGACCAAGCTATAAGTAGAAAGGAAATGAAAATGTACAGAATTTCTCCATCTGGTACGTGCTAGTTCACAACAGTTCTCTCTGGGTGCCTCCTCCCTCTATAAAGAAACAAAACCCATGATCCCTAAGTGTTTGGCCAAGGCTGATGTGTATCTGAAATGAGGAAAAGAGTAGGTTTGATTCTTTCTCTTCTTCTGAGACCAGGGATCACAGGCATGCCTTTCCCCTGGGTCTGGGCCCGGGGAGCCACAGGGGCCACCGCTCTTCAGACAGTTTGCATCAGACAGGAGCAGGGAGACCTTTGCGAACCTCAGGGAGAGCAGGGCAAAAGACCCCAGCAAACCGTTGGTGCCATGTAGGTGTTTGTGCAAGGTGTGAAAAAGGGAGGCTGGTGATGATTGCAAGACCCCACCTTGTTGGCAGAGCCCCCATCGCTTGTCCAAGCTGCAGGAGGTGAGGAGGGGATGTCAGTGCCTCTGTAGGCATCTGCTCCTTCTGCTGTCCTGTGTCTGTTGTGAACTGGTTTCTCTGCTGCTCTGGTTAATTTTATCAAAATACTTTTTTTTTTATAAAGAAAATTATTTGCAAGGGTATCGTTCAGTGTGTGGGTGGGTGTTGGGGAATTAGGTTACCCTTGTAATCTAGGTTCATATGTTTGTATGCTTAAGAAGCAAATTCCTTAGTCATCTTTGTGATAAGCTGCAGGGATCCCGGTTGGTTTGGACTGTTATTCCTTAGGGCTCTAAGTGGGTTGGCTTTTTTCATATGCAGCCTGAAGTTGCGGGGCCAGTTTCTCCGAGAACTTTCATGGAATCCCAGAATGGTTTGAGTTGGACAGCACCTCACAGCCCATCTAGTTCCAACCCTCCTGCCATGGGCAGGGACACCCCGCACCAGCCCAGGCTGCCCAAAGCCCCATCCAACCTGGCCTTGGGCACTGCCAGGGAGCCAGGGGCAGCCACAGCTTCTCGGGGCACCCTGTGCCAGGGCCTCAGTACCCTCCCAGGGAAGGATTGCTGCCTTGGATCTCATCTACATCTCCTCCTGTTCAGCTTAAGGCCATTTCCCCTCATCCTATNACCAGCCCAGGCTGCCCAAAGCCCCATCCAACCTGGCCTTGGGCACTGCCAGGGAGCCAGGGGCAGCCACAGCTTCTCGGGGCACCCTGTGCCAGGGCCTCAGCACCCTCCCAGGGAAGGATTGCTGCCTTGGATCTCATCTACATCTCCTCCTGTTCAGCTTAAGGCCATTTCCCCTCATCCTATTGCTACAGTCCCTGATAAACAGCCCCTCTCCAGGTTTCCTGGAGCCCCTTGAGGGACTGGGAGGCCACAATTAGGTCTCCCCAGAGCCTTCTCTTCTCCAGGCTGAACAAGCCCAACTCCCTTAGCCTGTTCTCGTAGCAGAGGTGCTCCAACCCTTGGATCATCTCCGTGGCCACCTCTGGACTCACTCCAGCAGCTCTGTGTCTGTCTTGTCCTGGGATCCTGGACATGGATGCAGTACTGCAGGGGGGGGTCTCATGAGAGCAGAATAGAGGAGCCCAATCCCCTCCCTTGACCTGTTGGTCACGCTGCTGGGGATGCAGCCCAGCTTTCTGACTGCAAGCGCATGTTGCTGGGTCATGTCACGCTTGTCATCAACCAACACCCCCAAGTCGTTGTCCTCTTTTCTTGTCTGGAAGTCAGGGTAGTAGAGATTTAAGCTTGCTGACTTTAGGTTAGTGGTAAGTTCTTAGGCTTGAAGCTGGGATTGGTATTGAACCTGGGGCAGTTTAACAGCGAGCCCCTGCCACCCTTACTCCTGCCAGCCCTTTACTGCTTGCCCCTCACTCAGCATTGTGTTTTTGGAAATGAGCTTTGCAAGAAACGGTTTGCTATACAGGACACAGTTAGCAACGTGCAGAGCTTACCGTTCCAGTCCGTAAGGCTCTGCTGCTCCCTAGTATAGTGTGTCACTGACTGCAGATTTCGTTTTTGCTCACTGATCAGAGAAGGTTAATCTGCCCTCAGGGTTTTCCTAGGCTCTAGCCAGACCCTTCAGAAGGGTTTATGAGTTTAAGTTTCAGTGTCCACAGTCGAGGATTAAATCCAAGGCTGAATTTTAGGGAGGTCTTGATTGAATCTCCTGATCTCTCACTGCTGTGAGTGGGATGGTTCTTGATATAGTTAAGAATCCAAAGATGTCTTGCTCTGTTCTATGAAAATATTTTTGTCATTTTTACAATCAGTATTTTTGCTTCAGCACGTGGTAAGCTGGAGTCGTGCGAGTCCTCCAGGGTGGCCAGTGCTCTGTTAGAGCAGCTCTGGGCATCCTGTCTGTAGAGTATTTTAGGAAGCAACTGAAGTGCCCGTCAGTCAGGTGTGTTAAACCCTAGTCTGTCAAGTTTTGTTCCCCAGCTCAACACCCCACCTCACCCCCTGCCCCCTCAAAACCGCCCCACCTCAAACAAACAACAAAACCAAGCAAAAAAAAAAGGCACCAAAAACCCCATCACACAAAAGCTTGGCTTTAATTGGATTAAGATGTTCCACTAGCCCAGTGGCTACTGTGTTCCTTAAGCACACGGATGCAACCTATCAGTGTGCGGTATCAGTGGAGCTTTCATTGAAAAAAACGCATTTTCAAAAAAGCATCTTGGGGGAAATAGTTATCATTCCCACACTATCATTATGGGTGAAGTATCCAAATCCATTTAAGGAATAAAATAAAGAGGAATTTGGCGTCCAGAGCTCCTAAGAGGCTCAGAAAATCTCAGAGGTGCATGGACAACATATTTTGTGTCCCAAATCATTGCTGCGGTATCTCAGTGCTGGGGAAATAAAGGAATGCCAAGAAGTAGAGGGGGAATAAAGGAATGAAGAAAGGCAGTAATGTGGCTATTTGAGGGAGGGACGCTGCTGCTCATTCGCAAAGGCTTAGCTGCCTTGACAGTGCAAGGGGAAAGAGAGGTCTCCCAAGGTGGTTTTATTTAAATAAAGCCCCTCATCTGAATCAGTTAGCAAAGAGCGGTGAAAGTTAGTTTTACTCTGTGTTAGCGCCACGCTTGATGAACTAAATAAAGCCAGATTTCGCACTCTGATACGCCTGTCTCTCCTACAAATCTTGCGCTTCAAAGAAAGAGACTCAGGGCAAATAGTGGGAGAAGTGAGAGGGTGTGATTCAAAGAGATCACAAGCCATGTGAGCATCAGGGACTGCTGTAGATGCTTACATAGTGGCTGTTTGGCTTTGAGCCAAAAACTCCTGGCTGCTAAGCGATTCACAGCATCCTGAACAGTGTGCTCGGTTCTGCTTGCCAATTTGTCTCCTGCTGCTGCCACCTAGCAAGCTAGGGCTGGTTTTGGTGGAAGTGATCATGCCTCTGTCACTGGCAGGGACCTTTCACCATGTTTTGTGACAACACAACGCAGGAAGATCACCAAAGGCTGGAAGGTCATGACTGTGCGTGAAACGCAGCTCTGTTTGTTTTTTTCTGTGTCTTTGACAGTCTCCAAGAGACTTATGAAGCAAAGAGGAATGAATTCCTGGGTGAACTCCAGAAGAAGGAGGACGAAATGAGGCAGATGTTTGTCATGCGAGTGAAGGAGAAGGAAGCAGAGTTGAAGGAAGCGGAGAAAGATGTGAGTATATTGTAACTCAGTAGTGTGTGTGAGCGTTTAGGCTGGGGTTTTTCTGTGGGACAAGCGGGAGGCGCTGCAGGGTGGCAGTAACGGCGGCTGCGGCTACAGACCCCACCGAAATGCCAGGTTTGCTGTGCCGTGGGGGTCCTGTCTGTTCTCTCACCTCTTCGGTCCCACCCAAAGGAGTTGGTGTTTGCTGCTCACGGTAATGTTGACTTGCAGTGGATCTTCGGCTGTGGTACAGCCAGCTCTGCGTCCTAGCAGTCACAGCTATCTGGAGACTTTCAGAACGTAGGTAAGGACTTCCCAGAGGGCAGGAAGTCCCACTCAGCGTAGTTGTGGAGGGACATGACAGAGCTGCCCTACTGTGACTTGCTCAGTGTGCATAGGTCAGCACTGATAACTGTGGAACAGAGAAAACATAGGCGTCCTGCTGGAGGAGAGAGCAGTTACTTGGCCCTCACGGAGGAGCGTGCGCTTCTACAGAGGTACAGAGAAGAGCCCCAGAGAAGCGTATCCCCTTGAATGGTGACGTGTTCTTGCTTTGCACAAGCATGAGAGTGTCCACTATAGATGCAAAGCAATCGGGGATGGAACACGGGGCTTTGGAAGCATCCAAAGATCTGTCGTAGTCCTACAGCGACTTAAATTCCTGCCATTTGTGTATGCAAGTGTGAGTTAACTGCAGGGCTTTTCTCACCAAGTCAGGCATGCTTGGGGCGGGCCAGTGACTTGCTGTTAATGCAGTGAGGCCTCGGTGCCAGCGGAACCGCTTCAGGCGTCGTTACCGGTAATCTGGGTGAAACGTTCTTCTCTTCCCGTTCAATTCTCGTTGTCTGTCCCGGCAGCTTCACGAAAAATTTGACCATCTAAAGAGGACTCACCAAGAAGAGAAGAAAAAAGTGGAAGACAAAAAGAAGGAACTTGAGGAAGAGCTGAACAACTTTCAAAAGAAGAAGGCAGCTGCTCAGCTATTACAGTCACAGGCTCAGCAGGCAGGTTCTCAACAAACCAAGAAAGACAAGGACAAGAAAAAGTAAGCGGATGTCACCCACACCCTTTACAGGGTTTGTTACAGTTTGGGAGGTTGGTTGTTCTTTCTTGCTGCATGTCTGTATTTGCTTTTCCCCATTACCAGACTGGAAACTGGGCTTTTATCAGCCAGATCAAATAAAATATTTTTTTCTAAAGGGTGGGCCAGGGGCATGATCTTAATTTTTCTCCAGAAGAGTACCTTCAAATTTTATGTCAAAGTCTGACTGGTATGGGAGAGCAATCGGACGGTGGAGGTTTGACCTGTGATCTGTCCAGCATCTTCTGGAATAGCTCTCGGATGTTCTGGACTCAAATTCGTCTACCTGAGCCAAAATTATTAAGGGTGTCTCTACCCGTCCTTTCTTTCACCCGAGAGTAGAGTCTCCAGTTCGCATTCCTTAAGGTTATAGTTGTAAGTAGAAGTAGATTAGGAACCAAAACCACCATGTTATTTTTACGTGGGAAATGCTTGTGCCAAAAGTGAATAGTTGGAAGCTTGCTTTAATGACAACAACTTTTGCGTTTGTTTTGGGGCTTTTTCTTTGTTGTTTTTTTTTTTTGGGGGGTGGGGGTTTACCAACAATCTACTATGGTACCGTAATTGCAGGTAAATGGCATTTGTGGTTGTATAAAGCTGACTTAATAAGCTAAGAAACCCGTACCTTTTAGTAAAGATAATGGCACTGTTTTCTACTATTTTATATTCATGTCGTAGGAGTATAATCCTATACCCTCCAGTCCTCCGAGATTCCAGCAGTTTAGTAGGCACCAAGTTTATCTGTGGACAGAGACTGTCCCGTGGTCAGTGCTGGGAGGTGGGATTTTCAGATACGCTTTGTTTGGACCTAACTCTGCTCCCGTGGAAACTGGAGGAACGTTGCCGTTGACTTGGGCTCGCAGTTAAGTCACTGCAGAGCTCCGCTGAAAACCTTGAGCTCTACACTGATCCAAATGGACGTAACCTCCTTGCAGCCCGTCCTTGGAGATGGCTGTGTTTAGCTCGCTGTTAGTGCAAGAGACCCCTGTTTATTACCTGATACTGGCTACTTCACCGTGCTTTAAAAACCAGAACAGAAGGTTCACTTAGACATGATATGTCCAGTGAAGCCAGGCAAACCTTGCGAAGGTGAAGTAGACTGCGGGTGGCTTGTTTGTATAGCGCAGCGAGACGGGTTAGTGTAGCAGAGGCTGCTTCGAGGCCTCCTGTCGTAATCTCCACCCACTTTTTCCGTATCCAGCGAGGGAGTACTCACACAAGTCCTTTCTGGGTCATTGGTGATAGCGGCGCTAGTCGCTAACATAACCGCAGTTGGGAAAGCTGTAAAGATGGCGATGCAGCAAATCTCACTGGAAAACGCTTCTTCAGCCCCCACACAAAACCAGCAGTTCCACGCTTCTCTTACTACTGGTCGGTAGTGAAGTGGTGCGTTCCTTAAGAGACTCTGGTGGAGTAACCGACTCGATTCACACTAAGCTGTCGCTGTTGGAAGAACCAAAATGCTACTTTGGCGTAGACGCTCTTGTCTCCCTTGCTAAGCTGCGCGCTTCGGCCAGGTCTGAGCTGTCTTACGGCGTGAGCCTCGGAGGTTCTGTTGCGTTGCATACGTACTAGTATATTTTTGTACTTTGGGAAGTTACGCTGACGCTCACTGCATGTCTCCTGTCTCTACTGCTGGTTCGGTACCCATCATTTGTTGCTTCTACCCTTGGCTTCCCCGAGGAAGGTGGGGAGGGCCTGGGGCTCGTTAGTTCCTCAGCTGATGTAAATTGAGGTAGCTCCCATGGAGCCGTGCTGCTTTACGCTGAGACCCCGGCCTTCAGCACCCGCTGAAATACATAGAGTGCTTGTGTGCTGCATGCTCTGCCGGGGTAAGGAAACCGGTGCGCACTGACCAGTGTCATGCTGACCTGTAGAAACAGCGAGCGTCGGCAGCTAAGGTCCGAGCATGCTGAAATACTGCTCTGCGACGATGCCTGTAAATAGGATAGGCTGAAACACCGGTCTTCTCTCATGGGAGAATTCAGACATGGTCACCTGTTTCTTAAATAGAATAGAAGATTTTGAAGATCCTTTTTCTTATCTCTTAAACAGAGTTGGTAGGTTACTATTTTTAAGAACTCTGCAGTCAGTTTTTTCACCTCTTAGACACCAGACCAGTATAACATGGTCTGGGGAGTTTTGTAACTTGTGGCAGTCAGTGTTAGCTACCGTTTGCTTCTGTGAAGTTGGCTGGCCCGTGCACAGTGTTGTGGTTGTGATACAGGGGTGTTTCTAGCGACCATGACAAACACAGTTTCTGCTTTGCTGATGCATTCACAGAAATGCAGTCGTGAGGAGCATGCACGTGTTTCAGTGTCCTTTCAGCGTCGCTCCACGTCAGGCGCCGTAACTGCTTCAATTGTTCTTTAGCGTCTGAATTACTAACGGAGGCTTTAAAGGCAAACGCTGATGCTTCTGCCTTGCAGCGGCACACCTTGGTTTTTCTAAAGGCTTTAAGTTCCTCCTTGCACTCTAAAGAAAAGCTGCAGTTTATTTAGGTAAGGCTTTCAACCTTCCTCTCTGCTGACACGCACTGTGGTGGTTCTTGGGCCATTGCCAGAGGAAATCCTTGTAGCCTCCCCAGAAAGTAATTCACAGGAATGCCGCTTTCTCAGCTTGGACAACAGAGACTTCCCACTGTGCTGTGCAAGCTGGAGGGAAAGCTCAGGGCGAAATCTGCCGCTGGCGTAACTCCGTAAGGGAGAACTTGGCCCTCTTGATTTCCAGACTATTCCTATAGGAACAGCTTGTCTTTTTATACCTTATTTTTTCCCCCTCATGATCCATTTCTCAGATTCCTGTAGCTTATGGGGTTTTCATCTAAAATTGTGGTAGCTCTGGCCTGATGACAGAAGCGTGCTGTTTGCAGGATGGCACATGTGTGTGTCCCTCAGATGCTTGTGTGACTGTAGAATAGACACGTACTCAAGTACCTTCCTGAACGTGAGGCTGAGCATACTTACCGTGCGCCTGCCGTAATTGTGGGCTGGGACTGCACTTCAAACCTGCACAATCTGGAGATGGTTCCTCTAAATGGACTTGGCAAAACCAAATGGGAGCAGCCGATAGCCTTCTGGTGCTTGCCTGTTGTTTGGTAGATGGCCACATGCATGCCTCAACACGTGCCGCTGTTACTTTGCTCATCCTCAACCCCCTGGGAGCCAGGACCATCTGTTAGGGCTCTGTTTCTGTTTATTTCAAGCTACTTCTGAAAACCAGATGGAAAACATTTTTTTTTCCCCTCTCCTTTCTACATAACCATTTCCAGTCTGATGTGACTGGTCTGGCCATCACGGGCCATGCTTAGTCCCACAGCAGTCCCTGAGCTGTAGAACACAGCTATAACCTGAGCTGTAACACCCGTGCCAGAGCCTGGCCCAACACCCTGTATAAAGAGGATTTTGTTGATGTCTGAAGGATCTGGCTTGGTTCTGAAGGCTGGTGTGCTGAAGCACTGGGCTACATCAGTGGTCCCCAGCTCCGAGATACCTGGGTTTGGTGGAGGTGAAGCCTTCTGCCAAAGGGCCTGTGTCAAGTAACCTACACCAGACGCCGGCAGCCGTGCCCCCCAGCTATGCGCAATCTGAAGGAAAATAAGCTTGAAGACACCACCCGCTGTGTGGTTACAGCCTGTAACCTTGACTAACGTGTGGGGTTGGTTGTTCGGTGGTTCTGCCCCCTCAGTTTTTCTTTTTGCTTTTGCTTGTCATAGGCTGGAGTAGAGCCCAGCCTTGAGGTTTAATTTCTTAATAATTCCATAATCCATCTGCATGCCCACCCACCAGAGCGGGTTGCTGGTGTCGGCTCTCCCAGCTTTCTTTGATTTTGGTCTTTTTTTTTGTTTTGTTTTCATTTTGAGTTCAATTATTGCTAACTTTTTTGTTTTTTGTTCTTTTTTTTAACTTGCAGTGCAAGCTTCACATAAAGCCTGTCAAGCCAAGGATGTTCCTGCATTCACCTGCTTTTGCAGTAATGTGTCTCTGCCANCTTTGATTTTGGTCTTTTTTTTTTTGTTTTGTTTTCATTTTGAGTTCAATTATTGCTAACTTTTTTGTTTTTTGTTCTTTTTTTAACTTGCAGTGCAAGCTTCACATAAAGCCTGTCAAGCCAAGGATGTTCCTGCATTCACCTGCTTTTGCAGTAATGTGTCTCTGCCATCTGTTTTCTTTCTTTTTTTTTCTTTTTTCTTTTTTTTTCCTCCATTTTTTAACATGAATAACTATTAACTCATCTAATAACATAGTGGGAACAAGAAGGAAGAAGGATTGGGTGCAGGACTGTATACAACTGGAAGTTCAGGGGTGGGTGGCGGGGCAAAGTAATGATGCTGTGTATTTTTCATATCAACACCAGCAGCAGTAAATCATTCTCAGCCCCAAATTTGAACTGAGAGTCAGGGCTGGACGTCAGCAGCTCGGGTGAGCGTCACTGACTGGATCAGGTCCTCTCGGCGGGCTGGCTGCCGTAGCCCTGTGCTGAAGGGGTCCCCGGGCCTGCAGAAACCAGCCTCAGGGAATCGCTGCTGTACGAGGGTCGCAGCCCAGTCCCTGGTGTGGCCAAACCCTTCAGTCCGACCCGCAGTCCTTCAACAGCTAACGTGTTACAGCGATGAGTCCCGCTGTTGGGGGGTTGGGAGGGGGGGGTATGTGTGTGTAGATAACAAAAATTTAACTGACATTGCATGCCATTACATTTGCATGATATTTTTTAATAGTCCCTGGGTTTGTTGTCTGACTTGATCATACTAGTTGGCTTGGATTTATTGTCATGTGCTGGCATGTTTTTACAGCCAGTTCAGTTCAGTGTAGTAGCTACCCGCTGAATGCTGCGGTGGGAACCAAGCAGCGCTGCAGGTGCCTGGGAGAAGGACCATTCCTCATCGCTGCTTTCCATCCATGTGTTATTTGCCTGACCATAACCTTTGGAACCTCACTTAAAATGGTGCCTGGTTTCCAGTGTACATGATGTTAGCGAGACTGAGCAGCTCTTAGGGAATCCGAGGCCTGGGCAGGGGGGAAGCCAGAACCTTCAGCATCTTCTTAGAGCCTTCAGCATCCTCTTAGAGCCTTCGGGAGGATTCCTGCACGCACTTAAATACCGACTTGAAAGCTGTGGGATCCAGAATTCCCTGTCGAGGGGGAAGGGGTGCCTGGACACACACATTCACCATGCTCCCCACCAGCCCTCCTGTGCCAGGAACAGCGTCCCATTCAGATGTCCCTTGAACATGCCAAGGAGATTTGGCATGAGCCAGACCTCGCTCTGTGGCCAGCGCGGTGTGGAAATTGGTCTGTTTAATGTGTATTTTCTATGCCATTGCTTTTTGGACAGAGTCTTTCCCTTCCTTCCCAAGAAGTGGCGAGCCATGCTTACCCTATGACTTCTGGATTTCTTTCTCTTCTGCTGATGTACAGCCAGCATTTCCACTGCTGCTAGCTAGGTAGTGTCCTGTTTCTTTCTTTAAAGCACTCTTAAAATAACTCTCTCCACCTAAGTCTTACGCACTGCAGTTCTTTGCTTGTTTCTGGGATGGAATTTCTTGCCTCTCGGGAGAAAAAAAAAAAAAGGCAGAATTATCACACCTTTTCTGAAGCGTTAGACTGGGAAATGTGTTTGGGGGTTAGCTTTTGGGTTGTCTTGCTTTTTAACCCTCACTGCTTAAACATGGCTTTGGGAAGAGGATATCTGAGACAATGTCTTGGATAGGCAGTAAAAATTGATTGGAGATAAATAAGCTGGAAATAAAATAGTTGGCCTTTTATCTTGGTGGTGGTGATGGTGGTTTTTATGTTTGGGGGAATCTTTTTCTTTTTTAAATTGCACCTTCTGTCCTTATCAACCATGATGCCCTTTTTGTCAAGTTAAATAGGTTTGCTAGGGAATTGTTTGGAAAAATGAAACTATGGTTCTTGCGGCTTCTGGCAAAGCCAGCTTTAAAATCTTGGGTTGTCAAGGAAGAAATTTGTCTTTTTGGCATGATTTTTCTGCAGTTGCATCATATGCACATCGTTGAATGCTTGTGGCGGTATGCTTTGCGTCAGCTGTCTCTGTGCACGTCCTCTTTTTAATTACCAGCATTTTGTGCCAAGTAGAAAACTTAATTTTAACGTTTATTTGTCCTGCTTCATTTAACAGCCCTACAAGGGATGTTTGGCAAGGGAAATCGGCTGAGCCTAGCTATTTTTCACTCATTATTTTTTTGACAGAAAACCATGGCCAAGTGCATTAATACATTTTTTGGTTGAGTTTCTTTCTCCAGCAAAAAGCAAGCTGTTTTGGAGAAACCGGGAATAAACTGTAAACTTGGAAAAGTTAAAGGTACTGTTTTGGGGTTTTTGCCAAAGGAGATGTTAATGACCCTTTATTTTTTTTTCCCCTTCCTTAAACCCCTGGGCCATGTTTAGCTTGTTACTGCTGCACTTCTTACTGTTCTTATGCCTTTAATCACAGTAGCCCCTGATCCTGCATGAAGCAAATGAAACACTCAAATCTAGCTGGATGTGCTTTCCCCTTTGCATGTGAGTACAGTAGGACGAGACTCACCCTTTCTGCCTCGCTACCGATCTAAAACCAGTTGCGTTTTGCTGTGGGGGGTGTGGTTCTTTAAGTCCGCTTCCTTACGAGTGGCACTGTTAACTCCTTTAAAACTTTCTGCAATAATCTGCTTTTGCTGAGAGTTTGAAAAGAAGCCGTAGGGACCACGACATCCAGCTCCTGTTGATGAACGCCCAGAGCAAACCCGCACAGCTTCTCCGTGTGCTTGAAGCTGATGAGCCAGCTGCTGAAACTGTGGGCGGACGGTTGCATGGGCAGAAGCCTTGCTTGAGAGGCACTGCAGCCTTGCGTGTGCGTTAGGCAGCAAGGATAACTAGCTGACAACGCTGCCTGCTCCCGACAAAGCGCGTTTCAAACCTTAGAATAATACAAAAGAGCAGGAAAGCACACTGAAACGCATGTTTCTGAGGTGATGCTGTTCCCAGGGCTTGGAATGAACCCCCAGAGTGGGAAAACAAACAAAATCCAGGTCGCTGAGAGGGGCTGCGATTGCTCTGTAGAGGTGGGCACGCGTGTCTGGCAGTCAGCCGAAAAGGCGGAGGTGAATAGGGGTTTGCTCCCCCAAAACCTCACTGGGCTTGCGCAGTCGCTTTCCGGGAGGGCAGTAAGTAGGAAGGCGCCCTTTAAGCATGACCCTTTAAAATGCCTCCCCAGGCATCTGCTGCGGCGTGTGGTGGTGCCGCGGACGGGGGGAAGCAGCGGCTGGCACCCACCCCGGGCTCCTCCACAGCCTGAAAGCTGCAAGTCGTGCCACCCCTCTGTGTGCTTTTGACAGCTCGAAATCCCATCAAGGAGATCTGTATGTCTGTGCCTCTCTTTAAGGATGCTTTTATTTCATGCGACTGGTGTTTCTCCAGGTAGCTCTCATTCTGCTTCTCCTAAAACACCCGAGTGAGAACGGAAATGTCTCTTTGTGTGTGATCGTATCGGATATGTCCCTTTGAACCCAGATACCGTTTGCCCTTCTAAGCCGTTAGAAGAGCGCGTGTTTGTCTCTTCTCCGAGGACCCTGGTTGCATTCGCAGTGTATGATATCACGATGCTCTCATCGGCACGTGTCCGCGTGGAACTGTACAAATATGAAGGGTTTTTTTTTTTTAACGGAAAATAAAGCTGTGAACAGCAGTAGAAATATTGTATTTGTATACATTTTTAATATCCTGATTGCCTTAAACTGTAGATGTAGAACTTTATTACCTTGCTCTTTGAAAATTACCCATGTTTGTAACTAAATAATTGTGTAACCTACATACAGTGTTAATGCAAATTATATGTATGCATCTGTTAGATATTGTCACTTTATTTGATGTTAAAATATTTCAGTTTTTGAATTACAAATTGAATAATAACCTTATAGCATAAGCTCAGTTATTTCTTTTATATGCTTTAGGTTACGTATACAAATAGTGCCAGCGCTTCAAGCGGGGAGAGGAAATATATTTTTACCCAAATGCTTTGATCCTCGCCTGGCCTTTGTGACTTTGCCATTTCGTAACGCTGTGACGGGAGGGGATGAGGAAATGCGAGGTTTTCCGACAGGTTTTGTGCCTTTGAGGAGGTGCCTCTGTAGGTTTGTGCTGGTGTTTGTCAGTCTCTTTTTGTGGGGGTTGTGAGCTCGTTCTCCGAATCAGTCGGTGTCTTGAAGAGGTGCAGGTCTCTGGTGTACCTGGCTTCTATGCCACCTCCCCGATGTGCTCATCCCTTCATGGCTTACTTTCTTTAAAATGTTGTTTCTCTTCTTTTTTTTTTTTTTTCCTCTCTCTCACTTTTTCATTTCAATTCTGAACCTCTGTTTCTTTTCTTTTCTGTTTTTTCTCTTTTTCTGTAGCTTCTTCTTTATGTAACCGTCATCTTGCCAAAAGCCCCCACACCCTCTCTCCCAGTGGGCAGTAGGACACTGGAGGAGCCTGCGGCCACGGGCACCCCTGCCAGGAGAAGAGCCATCTCATTCTTCCATCACGTCCGCCCTTCTCTCCTTCCCTTTCTGTTTTCCACCTGTGCGTCTGAGGGTGCGCTGTGCTGTGTGTCTCTGTGCGGGATCTGTCCGCTCCCGGCGCGTCTCCGGCAGAATCGAAGCTACTAAAAATGACGGAGGTAACGGCTGGAGGAGAGAGCGTGGCCGTAATGTGAGATCCTGCACCAGCTGAGGTGCTTTGGGGTGGGGTTTTTTCCCTCCCTCCCCATTTTCTTTCCTTTTGCCATAATACGCACGTGTCGTTGATGACAAATAGAGTGACAGACTGTGGATGAGGGTGAGTGTGCGTAGCTGGAGGACTTCATTCCTGCCTCTAAAGATATCAAGTCTGACTGCGTTGGACACCACAGCTTCATCACAAGTGTGTCCTGTGCTCCCCTGGAAATAAGTCCGTACACCTCGATGGCTGCTTGGTTTCGGTACGCAGCTGCGTGAAGCGGACACGGCTGATGATACATTCTGTCGCCTTGATGGAGCCGGGTCTGGACAGTCAAGGCCTTACTGTTTTCGGGCTGCTCTGCCTCTCTATGAGCCAAGTATGTCTCTCTTCTGGTACAACTGAGCTGCACTGGCTTGTACTTAGATTGAGGGCTTCATTGTATTTTCATGAAGCCGAATTAGTGATTATTTTTTTAAGTCTTGAATGTGGGGTAGTTGTTTGATTTTACAACTTACTTTGGAAATGAATTCAGCCAAAAAGCTGGAAAAGTGCCGGAGTAATGTTTGCAGGTAAAAAACAAAGCTTATAAACGTGGTGTGTAGTGACCTCTAGCTGGTTTGGGGTGGATGGAAGGAGACAGCCTGATCCTCTTAGGATGTTTTTCATGTGGGGTGATGCACTTTTGTTTTTTAACCGAATACTAGTGATTTATTCTTCTCATCTGCGAACCTTAGTCAAGGAATTCACCTCCTTCAACCTGCCGTGGAAAAGGTACTAGTAAATCATCTCGGTTTTGTCTCTTCCAATCTGTCTGCAAAGCGCAAGCTGCCGAGGGTCTCTGCTGAAGTCTGCTGGGTTGTTTTTCAGAAGCACAAGATTTTCCAGCACAAGATTCTCCAGAGTGAGATCACTAGAAGCTCCCTCGGGCCAAGTGGCTATTTTTCTAAAGCAGCAGAAAAACTGTTCATCCTGGAAACACTTGCAACCAACTAAGTGATTTTATAGATACAAGCGGAAGGTTTATAAGATATTGGCCCTGTGTGGATGCTGGACAATTTACCTGGTATGTAAATGGAGTTGCTGCCCATTGTCCAGACTGAAGGGATGTGAGTGTTTTTTTGCACAAATGTAGCCTAGCACAGAATTTGCGTTAATACCAAAAACGGAGCCTGCTCCCTGGGCGTCGGTGGGCTCTGGTGGTGCCTGCTGAGGGTCTGCTCTCCAGCCACCAGTGCTTACCATGAGGTAGCAGATCTCAAACACTTCTCACGTTCAGCCTTCTGAGGACAAAAGAGTAGCTAACGCCTCACGGGTTGAGGCCTTGAGGGTATTGCTGCATTAATCTTTGCCTGTGTTAATTCTGCTCTTATTCTGCAAAGCTCGGTGGATGCGTTGTTAGCTGGGAAAAGGTAGCATCGCTCGCAGGAGGGAATCCTTTTTGTTCTCAGGTGGCTCAGGCAACCACGCTCAGTGTGCACCGGGCCACCCGGACCTAGCAAAAAGCAATGGAATGAGCCCCATCGTTATTTTCGCAGCCAAGGGCTGCTGCGGGATTGGGGTGTGCTGGTCCGGGAGCCACCCCGTGCCTCGTGCAGGGTGGGTTTTACCTCCAGCCTTGGGTTCTCCACGCATGAAGGCAGTCACTGTTTACCGAGAAAATGTCTTGCTCATTAAAATGCCCGGTTTACGAGTGCTGTGTCTTTTTTTCAGCGTTGGTGCCTAGGCCAATCTGCAGCATTAGGGACCACCACCTCAGGTCTGGGGGCCTTGCTGTGGCTCATCTGTGCAACCCCCTCCGTGGTAGCCTCCAACTTGCCAGAATACCCTACTGGTTACTCGCCTGGAGGCCAGCCCACCTGCCAGATGGCTCCTGCAGCATCCTGCGCTGTGAGACTCTCCCCAGCGCCCCTGTTTCAGGGTGGGAATCCTCTCCTTATGTTTCTCTTACTCTTAGGGTTTTTCTTTTTTTTTTTTTCCCCCGTTTAAAAATTGTCATATGAGCTTATCTGGTGGTAGTAGGAATCTAACCTGAAAAATCTCGTCATTGTGCTGTAGCTCCTGTCTTGAAATAGTCCGTCACTGTTACTTCACTGCCACGGATGGACACAGAGCTATTCTGCTGGGCTGTACCTCGTGGCGGGTCACCAATGTTGGGCTGATGGCCGTGGGTTAGGCCCCAGGCTGTTGTGGGTGGCTGGGCATCATTTACCGCAAGTAAGAAGGGGAGGAAAACCCCTCGGTGGTGGGGTTTACCCTGTTCCTAAAGAGAGAGGCTATCAAGGCTACTAACCCCATCGTCTTACCCACCCTTAGCTGTGTCCTGTGATTCTCTGAGATCTTGCGTGTGACAGTAAGAAGTCATGACCACATCTGCAGGTTGGCAATACTGAAAAAGTGTCCTGATGGACCCCTGTCCGCTGGGTCAGCCCTGGGCTTTTCAAGGAGCTCTCGAGACCTCTGCTTTGGGGGCATTTCTTCGTCCTTTGCAAGCGCTGGGCTCTACTGGAGGACGTTGTTCTTCATCAGCTGGAGGCTAGGTGACCCACTGGTACTGCTGTTGCTTCAAGAAGGTTTGAAAAGGGGCAAAGCCCTTTTATTGGTTGACTTCTAAACTCCAAATAGAAACTTTTTTAAAGCTTTATTTCAAGCAAAGCAGGTAGGCACAACCAAAATGTCAATGCTTACGTGAAACTGCCTTTATTTTGCAGCTCCAGAGTTTTGCTGTGCTGGTGCCTTGAGTCCTGCATGCAGCTCTGGACTTGATGCCTCCAGAAGGACGTAGAGAAGGAGTTAGAGAAGGGCACTAATGATAAAGGGGATGGAGCAGCAGCCTGCCAGGTGAGATCGCAAGGGCTCGGAGGCCTCGTTTGGAGAGGGAAAGGCTGAGATGAGAGGGAGGATCAGCCCTGCTGTGAGCTGGAGGTTGCAGCACATGTCCTCTAGAGGTCCCTTCCAGCCTAAATTTATTGGTGATTCTGTGTTACGGAGTCCACAAAGTTGTCATGGCGGTGGATGCCAACCTGCTAGTCACTTAATCAGCATGACTAGAACCAGAGGGGCATTCAGCTAGAAGAAAATCAGCTCAAAACATGGAGTAACAGGCAGGAAACTTGGGGAATTAGTTGCCCCAGGTTGTTGAGGCAGATGGTATCAGCAGAAGGTTCTGGGGTTTGTTTGAAAGGTAAATTCCTGGGGAACCGAGCTATGAAGAGTTTTAATGGGAGGGAAAACCAAAGTGAAACATCTGATGCCCATAATCTGGCGATGATGATAACTGAGGCAGAGGGAGGGGAACGGACGGGCACCGCAAGTGATGTTTGCAGCGTGATGGGCGCGTTGGGCAAGGGGTCGGGACTGGGCTGAGGGAGCGTTGCGCAGGCTTTCCCGCTCCTCGGTGCTGGGGGGAAGGGCTGGCGACGTGCCCTTGGCTGGCTGTTGGGGGAAGAGGTGCCTTCACAGGCAGGGCACAGCAGTGTCAAACCTCTGCTTGGACTGCCCAGAGGGGTTCTTTGTCACTCGGTGTCACCAAATGTCCTCAGCAGGGCTGGGAAAGCCGCTTCATCCGCAAGAGTGAGCGAGTGCCCAAGTTTTAAGACAGGCTTGTGGGCTTAACCCTCCTGTCACTGTTGGGGGTAAAAATGAACTTCAAGAACCTCCCAAAAGCCAGAGCCAGGGACTGCTTCCAGGTTGGATGTGCCCCAGGGCACAAGCTGGGGGGTGCAGTGCCACGCTGGCTGGAGGAGACTGAGGTGTTGATCTACCACCCGCTCGAGGAATGAGTGTCTCTCCCAGGGTCAGTATGTGCAGGTCTCGTGTAGGAGAGGAATGCTTCCCGACTGGTCCCCCAGACTAAGCAGGGTGAAGGAGGTGTGTCAGTTGCCTCTGAGGCAGTTCAGAGCAAACCCTCTGGGGGGCCGTTAAGGGAAGATGGGGTGTTGCAGAGAGCGGTGACTGTGCACCAAAGGTGAGCTGGGGTTAGTGCTAGAAGGCACTAGCAACAAGTAGCAGTGGTCTGCTGAAATGTGGCTGTGCTGCACTCGGGTGCTCCCTGGGTTTGGGGGGGCTGTGCTGAGTAATAACACGCAGGGTTTTATGGATGAGATGGTTTTATCCCAGTGGTCACGAGGGAGGCAGCAGGGAACCGAGCCTGCTATTTGGAACTGGTTTCCCTTCAGCCAGCCGTTCGTCTGACCCCTGTGCTCTGCTGGGCTCCTACCTTCACAGCTAGAGCAGACAGCCCCGGTGCTCGGCATCTTTTGGAAGGTCCGTGGCCTGAAGCATCGGGGTGCTGTGGAGCTTGTGGGAAAGCCATGTGAATATGAGAAGTTGTGGGCATTGGGGCTGTTCTCCTGTGGGTAATGATGAGCCCTGGTAGCGCTCCAGCATGGTCCCATGTTCTGACAGCAGGAACAGTGTACAAATTAGCCTGCTACCGTAGCAGGGAGGCAATGAGATGGGTAGGAGCCACGCTTGCACTGCGTCACCGCCTGGGGTTTTTTGTGGAGAGGGAATGTGAGAAGTGGGAAATGTGTGGGTGTTTGGTGTTTTTCCTCTGGCAATGCAGGTTATTCCCAAATCAGCTGGGCCTTGCTACATGGGGGAGCTGACCTTGCTGGGACATGCCTCATTTTCAAAGGCAAACCTGTCTTTGAGCATCACCTTTTTAGCCACAAAACACTAAATCTGCACACAGTGCAGCCAGCAATGCAGACCTGGGCTCCCCACTGGTCCCAGCAGCACCAGCAGCAGCAGGAGAGCTGCAAAGCTGCAGACCACCTTGTGACGTTGCTGCGGTCCCCTGCGGAGGCCGTGTGCCAGCCCTGGCCTCCAAGAGACAGGCTGGCCAGTCTCCAAAGCCCAGCTCTCCCATGGCCAGGCCGACACCCGGGTGGGAGGGGTAAGCTGGTGCCCCAAGGCTGGGGGTGTTCTGCCCGTGGCTCACTGCAGAGCCTGGCACCTGCGCTCAGGGTATGGGTGAGTTGGGAAATTAATCCGCTGTGCGCCTCAGTGGTGCAAGCAGGCTCTTGGGGGTGTCAAGGTACCACAGGCACAACCGGGTGTTTCTGTAGTGGATGTGGTGGCTGGTTGGAGAGGGTGTGTTGAAAACTGGTGTGTTCACCTCTGCCAGCAAAGGTAGAGAGGAAGGAAAGAGACAAGTTCAAGCGCTTGCATTTGCAGTTGCAGGCACTGAGTTTTTTCCTTTGCACCCGGAAGAGCAAAAAGCACCAGGACGCTGCTGGGCAGCACAGCCAGAGAGCTGGCCAAGCGTCCTGGGGCCTGCATGAGGACCGCCTGTCGGCAGGACCCTGCAGAGGTAGGTCTGCCAAAGGGGGGGGCAGGTTTGCTCTGTCTGAACCTTTTTTCTTGGTGGAGTTGCCTGTGTCCAGGCCAAAGGTAACGAGTGTGGAACTGTGCGTACCGTCAATAAAATAAAAAGGCGTCTTCCCTCTGCTGTCTGCCCAAAGCGGGACCGGGGCAGCGCCTGTGTGTTTGGGACTCGGGAGCAGGGAAGCTGCCTTGGCAGCCAGGGAGGTTTGAGTCCTGCCTGCTCAGGTATTCGCCTCGCGGGTGCGTGGCAAGGTGGCACTGCGGCTTGGCTGCCTTTGTGCGGCACGGGGAGCCCCGGAAAGTCTGCGGGCACCAACCCTTCCCAGCGTCGCACCTAAACACAGCGTTGCTCCTGGCTCTCCCAGTATTACTGAGTGCGGTTCTGAGGGCAGCTGATGGTGCTGTAAAAGGAACTTTGCGACTCTCAAAAGCTGCCTCTCACTGGAGAGCTCCTCCCGCCCCTTTGCTGCGAAGAGCAGAGTTGTTGCTTTTTCCCAAAGCAACACCAAAAAATAAGAGGCTCTTCTCTGGTGCGCCCGGGGCCGAGACCCGCTCAGCAGCCAGCCCAGTCACTGCAGAGCTCTTCAACCAGGGCTGCGTGAGCTGGGGCAGCGCCGGACCTCTTCTTGTCCTGTCACTTTTGAGGAGAAAACAGAGAGAAGGAAAACTACTTTCTCACAAAGCGACTCGCAACCGTGGCTGCAGCACATCGGGTGGAGAAGAACGGCTCCAGCAGCACCTCTGTCTGTGTCATTGTGCCCAGCTTCCCTCCCTTCTGCCCCAGCCAGGCCCCTGCCAGCTGGCACACGCCAACACCTTCCTTTTCCCAGCCCCATGCCAGCTCCTCTCCTGGTGCGCATCTACACCCGGCTTGGGGCCGTCATCCTCGGGAGCGCCTGTGTGCTGATGCTGCCGAACAGGGTACCGGGGAATGGGCCCTTTAAACCCGGGGGGAAGGAGGGTGCGGAGGGAGGGAAGCCAACTCCCTTCTGGACACTGACTGCCGTGGGATGGCAGTGCCATGGCGCTTGTGTCCATCGTCTCTTCCTCCCTGGATGTGTCTCATGCCATTGGAAGCCAACTAGAATAATCTGTGGTTCCACAAAACTTCATCCACAAATTTGTACCGTGCAGGCCAGTGTTGTTGGAAGTTACGAGATCCCCGGCTTCCCCCCCGCTGACTGCGTGCGCCGCCAGAGCCCTCAGCGACTGCTCCCCCCAGGATAAGCCAGATCATTTTAACCACTGCTCACACCCAGCGAGCGTAAGCGTGCGCTCAGGCTCCCTTCTGTGCGGGAACCGCGGGTGCCTGGCTTGGCTGTCAAGGGGTGTGAAAATTACCTGGCTCTCATCTTCCCCACGCTAATGTTATATCTAGCGATGGAAATGGGGGCAGTTCTTTTTATATAGAGCTGTTCTGCTGGGTGACTGAAGAGGAGGTGTCTTCAAGTGGGTCTGGAGTTGTGAGCACCAGCATGACGGCAGTCCTGCAGCCATACGGTGTTCTGCTCAGCCTGCGCTAGGTGAAGCCCCAGGCAGCCCAGCTGGAGAAAACTAAAGCAGGGAGAAGAGGTCAGGGCCCGGTGACACGGTCAGGGTGACCGGAAGGGCTGTGCGAGGGAAGGACGACAGCGCACACCCCTTTGAGAAATGTGGTGGTTTCCAGGATGTGGGCAGGACAAGAGCCGAAACCCCAGAGACGTTTGTCACAGTGGGCTGTGCACACCGGAAAGGATGGCACCTCGGGAGGTGGGAGGGGCTGGCTCCTCCCGAAGGCGGCGAAATCAAAGCCAGCCAGGAAAGCGGCAAAACTGCTGAGCTGAATCTGTTCTGTAACCTGAGCTTACAGAAAAGGGCAGGAAATCACGTCTGTACTAACCTTTTCGTTATCAAACGTGATGATCAGGGAAGGGATGTCAGGCCCACAGGAGCCTACAGCCAAGGGAGATGGTTCCAAGACAGGCGAGAGGCCGCAGCGTCCCAGCCTGGCGCCGCGTGGCTGTACTCAGCCCGGTGACCGAGGCGGGAGCGAGGAGCACCAGAGCCAGGGCTACAGCTGGAACCGCCGCAGAGGCCGTGAGTTTGTTGCGTGACTCCCCCCGCACCCCTACAGCCGCTTCCTCGCGGGTCCGGTGCGGAGCAGCTCCCACGCAGCCCCCGGGTAAAACTGATCCTGGACGTGGGGTGAAAAGCACGAGACTCGACTCGGAATCCAGGACAACTTTCTTTATTGCTACCAGAAGGCTTTCAACAGTACAATGGCTCTGAGTAGGATACCTTCCTCAGGGCTGTGGAGAGAGCTTCTAATCAGGACAGGTCATTCTGAGAAAGGGGGTGTAACATTCAAGAGACAAGTTTTTAAAGGTTTTACTCTCGGTTAGAAGTTACATGAACACAAAACTTCAGGGTTAGGGTCTTTTGGTTTGGTTTCGTGGCTGATAATTACAAACCTCTCGAACCTCAGGCGTACGCAGCCGCCCCAGCACCTCACCGAGCAGTGCTGGTCACCAGCTTATAAACACGGGGGGGGGGAAAAACAGACCGTAGAATTTAAGGTTTACACTTGGTAGAGAGAGTCAAGCGTCAGGGAAAATCCACACTGAGCGCAGCATTTCTTGGTGCAAACGAGGGGAAAAAATACTGGTTTTATTCAAGTGATATCAAATCTGTGAACTGCTTTCTGTGCTTGAAAAGGCAAACTGTTTCAGCTCGGCGGGGTCTCTGTGGAAGGCACAGAGCAGCGCCCGGCTGCACGAGTGTTCCTCCAGAGTACGTTCACGCTCCCACGGTTATTACTTAAGTGTGGAGCAGCGTGCAAGTGGTGTTTGTGGGGTATTTTTTTTTTTCCTGACTAACCTTTTACTTAAATCCAGTTTTTAAATGTTATCACATTTAAACACCACAGTGCTGACAAAACCAACAAAAATTCTTTAGGAAGGAAAAAGAAAGCTGTCGTGAAGGTCAGGTAGTACAGAACATCATGCACAAGACTTGCAGAGAATGAAAAGAGAGGAGCAAGCAGAAAGAGAGCAAGGAGCAGATGGAGGTCGGGTCAGGGAGGTGTTAGTTGGCTGGGAAACCTGGAACAACTCTGCACGACTGATGCGAGCTCGTGGACACGGAGATGGGTTACAATACACAGGAGCAGAAAAACAGTGGAACTGACAACACGAGAAAGAAACAAATTTTTGCTACTTTTTTTGTTTGGTTTTTGGGTCTTTTTTTAGATTTTTATACTTTTTTGTGTTTTTAAGTGCTTAAATAGTGGAACTATAATTAGCCGCACAAGGAAAAAAATTCAAAAAAGGGTTGGGATTTTTTTTTTGTTGTTTTTTTTTTTTGGCTCCCTTCAGTTCAGCCTGACAAGGTATGGCCCCTTCTCCCCCTGCTGCGAATGCAGGACGCCGGCTTCTGCACGCTTTCTGGAGTAGCTACGGCGGAGCAGGTGGCGTGCACTCACAGCTACATGACAGACACCGGCTGCAAAGGTGGACAAGGGGAAACGTTGCCCTCCTGCCTCGAGACATCAGCGCCGCAAACAGAGCCCATGTTTTCGAGAGCCACTACCTCTGGAGCGATGTCTTCGTTGTAGAGACGCTTGATACCGTCGTAGAAGTCGTCCACTTCCATCTCTTCCACTTTACGCTTGGCAGAGGCTTGCTTGCAACCGCTGGGAGCTGGCAGACGCTGGTAGAGCGCGGCTGTACCTGTGACGGGCACTTCTGGCCTGCCGTTGTCCTTGGAGAAACCCGGCCCTGGGACAGAGGAGGGCTGGCATTTGAACACTCCTCTGTTACAGGTCACCAGGGTATGCTGGAGGGGACTGTAGACATATACAGAATTGGGCAGCAGAGAAGACTGCAGAGTGGAAAGGTGATGTGCCACAAGCTCCCGGCAGTGGATCAGCTGCGAGCTATCCATCTGGAGCGGGAAGACAAGGAGAGATACCGGTGTTGCAGTTTCGCTGCCGCGGAGAGGAGAGGCTGTTAGCCAGGGCAGGACTCTGAACGGCCACCCGTGCACCTCCCTTCTCAATGGTGTGCTGGATGCAGGCAAAAGTAAGCGATAAAAAGGACAAAAAAACCCCAACACAATGATTTCATAAGGAATGGACCTCTACTCCTCTTGCACCTCACAGGAACCGCAGAGAGAAAAAGCCTTTCCAATATTAAAAGGTCTCGATGCGTCTTTTAGACCTGTGTCCTTGGAACCAACGGCTGAGCCGCTAACTGGGTTTTTCTCCCCAGTGTGTTCCTCCCTCCCTGGTGCAGAGTGCGCCCATGTACGTCAGGGCACTCAGCTCCTCCCCTGGTTGCTGCCGGGATGCAGCCGAGATCGAGCCTTTGCAGAACTGTCCCAACAAACTGTCCCTTCAGGCTGAAGGCAGACCATCCTCGCCAAAGCGTGACTGCAGGCAGAGATCAGCAGCCACGGCCCTGAAAGCCCCGGCTGCCTTGGATCACCGGAGTACGGAGCGAGATGCAGCCTTCCGCGACCCCCGGCCTCCCCCCCGCCGCGACGCGCGGTGCCAGCGTCCCCTCACCTGTGCCTTTTGGAGCAGCTCGATGATGAGAGCCAGCCAGTCGGGGAGCAGCTTCTCCAGCTCCAGGCTGACGATGGCCAGCGCCAGCATGGAGCCCTTGAACTGCAGCAGCTGGTAACAGGCCATGCAGTGCAGCAGCTGCTTGGTGAGCGCCGCCACGTGCTGAGAGGGACTCAGCTTGGGCAGGATGGTCAGTAGCTGAGGCCTGTTGGACACCACGACTGCGTGGAACTGGGAGGGGGGGAAACAAGCACACGGGCAGCTGGCATCACCAACGGGCAAAGCCAGGTCAGACCTCAAGAAAAGGCATGCAACATCTTGGATGCACAAGGACCCTCCCGCTTAACCTTCGAGGCAATTTCCACAGCTTGGGGAGGAAAAAGCCAACACGTTGAACCCACCAACAGCGTGGTGCGGTTCTTCTGGCGGGACCTGCTACCATAGCCATCATGTGCCCAGGACCAGGCTTCTCAGGGCTCGGCAAATGGCTATCTGTCCCCTTCCACCCTTCTCACTCAGCAACGCGTGCTGGGCGGTTCAGGTGTCCCAGACAAAAACTTCTCGAGCAAGCACAGAAATGCAACAGAGAACCTCAGGACACTTCCCTTCCACTTGTCTTATCCATGAATCTGGTTCTCTGGCCGTGCCTTTCTGTAGCAGGTGCTTTCTCCTCAGTCCTGCTTGGTGTTTTTGTGCTGCCTGGCACTTAGCTTTGAGCAAAACCACTAGCAATTAAGATTGATGGGGCAAGGCTCTCAGGAGCTGAGAGTCTTAGTATGTGGTTTAATTTGCCCCAAAACAGGTCAGGTGGCAGGCCTGTGTTTTGGAAATTATGTCCCAAGTGTCACAAGTCTGCTCTGAAGTTCTTTACAAAGGCTGCTTCTTTCAGAAACTACTTGTAGGAGCTGCAGAGTTACCAACACATCCTGAGGCCTTTGCTCCCCTGCAGGCAGAGTTTTTGTCTAGGTCCCTCTGGACACTTCACACTGACCGACACCGGAAAAACCACCAATAGCCCCTTACTTACAATATGAAGGAAATCCAGTGGCGTTGCCATGTGAAGGTCCCAGTTCAGCTTATCCAGGATAATCTTCTCCATTCTGCGAATTTCAGCTGGCGAACAACCACAAAAGCTGTCCCGAGCCAACACCTTCAGTACTGGAATCCTCTGGAAAATGCCAACGTGAAAAAAGAGAGGAGAGAACCAACCGTTATAGAACTCACACAAAATACTTCGGTCTTGTCCTGGCAAGCGTCAGCCACCACGTGCACGCAAAGGCGGGACGGGAAGGGTACGTGTTCAGGTGATGCTAAAGTAGGAAGAAGAAAAAAATTACCTCATCTTCCTCAATGGTCTTTGCAGCAAGGAAGAAGCAGCTGATTGCAATACAGTTCAAGTACTTTGGACGGGCCTGCGGTACAGAAAAGCAGAAAAAATCTGTGTGAATGTGATGCAAAAATTACGCGTAATCCTTTTGGGTGGGACATCCTGAGGCCCGGGGTCCCAGCTGCCCCTGCAGCGCCTTCTGGAGCAGCAGGCTGACCTCTAACTGCGCCACGGCGGTGGCAAGCCGCGCCAAGCAAAAGTCCATTCCCCGTGGCGTAAGGCAGAACAGCGGTCTGCCAGCCCCGTGATCGTAACTGGCACCCGCTGACGCGCAGCGCTGAGTGGAGAGAGCTCGCTTCTTAGGCAGAGCAGTAGAAATAGGAAGGAGAAAATTGGAAGGGCCAGACTGTCCCCTGGCACAAAAGCTGTTGCCACTCCACCTGCTTCAGCAGAGCTCTGCTGTTAGTGCTGCTGGGGGCCAGACCCAGCACGGGAAGGAAAAGAGGAGGATTTAGAAATGTCCTTGCCTAGGGGAGTATAAAACACCCATAAAAACCACCACCCGTGCAATTTCGTGCTGCAGTTCTCAAAACTGTGGCCCAGGATTACTGAGGGAGCGCTGGTCCCTTCTACAGTGAGCTGGTCTAGGCAAGGTAAGTGAAGTGTGGAGGGGGAAGGGCGATTTATTTTTTTATTTTTTTTTTTCACGTGCATCAAAACCTCCTTGGTTGGAGGGTGAGGTGGGAAGCAGGACGCTCGGGCTGTAAGTGTTTGGGTGGTCCTTGTGATGGACCAAAGCACAGGCTCTCCATACGGCGCGTCTGGTGGAGTTTTTTGCAGCGATCTTTGTCGATTTGACTGTTTGACGAAGCATTTCCCTTCCGACGTCGGTGTAAGCACCACAGGGTGTGCCCACCCACTCCGGAGTGGCTGGGGGCTAGGAAATGCAGAGGGCCGGTGTCCAAACCCTGCCACAGCCCAGCGAGCGGACAGCTGCAGCGCCATGCCCCTGCCTCCAACAGCAACTGGTGGTCCTCTGCCCGCGTTAGGAGATGCTGAAAGCAAAGGTAAGTCAAAATCCTGTGCCGAGCGTCCAAGTCCGCTTACAACCCGAACTGCTGGCGTGATTCGTTCCTGCTAGGTAACTTTAGCAGGTGCAGCAGAGCTGTGGGGTGGTTGAAGGGTGAGATGCTGCACGTTGCACTAGAGCAAGGAGCTGTTCGGAAATCCAGAACAGTTTCTAGAAAGCAACAAGAAGAACACAGGACCGTGCCCAAGCTGAAAATCTTTACCTACATTTAACCTCAGCTGCCTAAAAAGGGCTGCGCTATGTCTAAAGCTTTGGCTTTCTAGGGCCGTTTAAGCTTCAATGTGTAGAGAATCCACACTTGGGGGTGGGGGTGTGCATGCACACCTCTGCTCATGCATTCAGGTGTCGCTAAAAGCGAAGAGAATAAATTCCCTCAGGGCAAGATTGGAACTTGTTCTTGACCGTGCAGGCAGGTTCCAAGAAAGCCATCAGGTTAGCACGCAGTAAAGCGCCCCAAAGGAGGACACTGTCTGCGTCGCGTTCAGGGAAAAGCAGGCGTCTAGACAGGTTCCTACCATCAGGGAAGCTTATTCTCCCCGTTATTTCTAAGAATTTTGTGTCTTCTTTTTCCCACCTACATCCCCCTCTAGAGACTGCCCTGGAAGGAACACTGTGCCTTGTGCCAAAGTGCGTTCAAACCCAGTTACCCCTCCTGGTCTCCTAGAGGAGCTTCGACCTGCCTTGCTGGCTCCTCGCACGGGGGCAAGCGCGGCCGGCGTGGGCTGCGGCCACTGCTCTGTTGAGGGTTAGCGAGTGCTGCCTGGTGACTTCGCCATGCGCTGCTCCCAACCCTGACTGGGTAACAGCCTTAGGGCAGCCGGCCCGGCAATTTCAGAGCGTGTTCACAGGGAAGGCACTAGCTGTCTTAGTAACAAAATCCCACATCGGGAGTTAAGCTGCATCGGAGGAATGATGGCTTTACGGGAGAGGAGAACTGGGGAAGGGAGCGCAAAGCCCTGAGCTGTTTGAACAGGGCTCACCCAGACAAAACACCTTTCCGCATTCCTGCTTGCTGCCTGAAGCACGCGATGGACTCCTTACTCATCTTGTACTTTCTTTGCAGACTCCTTGGCTGCTGCAAACTGCTGAAAGAAAAGCTGCACTTGAGGGCATTAGCTATTGAGGGATTTAAATCTATTTCCCATCTCAGTGTTTCAGTAAATCAGCTACTTCAAGATCTCCTTAAAAATAAAAACTTTCATGGCTTGTAATTAAAACATTATCAATATTTATTCATGCTAAGGGCAGGTTCATGGATGGTGCCACTTTGAAATGTAAGTGCGCCGGCTGAGATGATGTTCTTCTGCTTGGATGCCCTCAGCCATATTGCTTACCGAGCAGCTGGGGAGAAGACGAGACGCGCGTGCGGATGAGACCGCAGGTTTGCTGAGCGCGGAATGTAACTGAGCAAATACGGTCAGAGATAAGGCTACCCACGGCCTGGCTTCGCAGCTCAAGGCCAGGGATTTCGGGCTGACCCACAGTTAGTTCAGCCATACATCTAACTTCCGTGGCAGGCGTGCACAGACAGAAGAGCAGCAGATCCCAAATGCCGATGATGTTGGTTTTTTTTAACTTGTCTTTCTTACCGCAGTTTCTATGGCGTAACAGCCTTAAAACCAAACGGACGTACCTATTCCCTGCTCTGTTCAGCCTGTCGCTTTGAAGGCCTGCACCCCCGCTTGCTGACCTCTCTCTCCTTCACATCTGCCTGACCTAAGCTCTTAGACTGCCAGACTGAGAGTACTGTAGCTCAGGGGAGCAGTGAACTACTCCCTCCCCAAAAGCAAACACCCCTGGCTGTATCTTCCCCCTTTTTCCTTCCCCTTGCCCTGCACTAGCACACTTGCCAGGCCCAGAGCTGTCCTCAAACAGTTAGTTGTTTCCTCCTGCGAGCAGGTGCTCACAGCACTTCTAGGTGGTACAAAAGAGGTGAAATGCAGTTAAAATGGCAGCAAACTTAAGGGATGAGCAGGGGCTTTCCCTCCCTTGTCTGTCGGAGGGTAGCGGGCCTGGGCGTCCAGCTGCGGGCGAGCAGGCGTTTCCTTTAGCTTTGTGAGTGTAGATTAAGGTTGAGTCTCTTCTCTCTTCCTGATGGCTTACAGGAACAGGTACTGTGCTGAGGCAAGTGCAAGGTTCAAGCCAGGTTAAAAGCGAGCGTGTGGTTGAAGAGGCAGGCAGGGTGCTGCTTTTCTCTTAAGTTAATACACATTTAACTCATAAGCTGCATTACATGGAGGAAAGGGGCAGAGCAGAGCAAAGAGGGAGAATATTCTTGGCGGGTACGAGCACTGGGTCCATTCCCCAGGAGCTGCGCGTTCCCATCAAGGCAACGGCTGCTTTCCCTGGGTGAGACACGGCTGCAGAAGGAATCTACCTCCAAAAGTTCCCAGCCGCAGCGTGTGCTGCCGGTTCCACGACCCAAAATTAAACCGTTGGAGCAAGTGCAGGTACCAGCCGACAGATGTGTGAGAAAGGAAGAGGGTGGGAGAGCAGTGGGGGGAAGTAAGCGTTTCCATCGGGCCACGCAACTCCGGCTGTACACAGAAATAGCTGAATGGGTGGTAGAAATCTATTTCAGTTTGCAGATCTGCAAATATTTACCTTTACTGCGGCTAAAAACCTGTCCAAAAGGCTGATGGCCAGGGCGAGCGTTTCTGGATAAAGGTGGAACTGGTATTTGAGCTTGGCCAGCCACTGAATGACCTCATCCCTCTGCTTTGGAGAAATGGCTACATCCTGTTGGAGAGAAAAACAAACTATTCTTACACACAGGCTGAGCGAGTCCGAAAAGACCGAGCGTTTTACCTCTGCAGGAGTTACTCGGCACGGGAACAAAGCCTCCTTTGGAAATGGGAGGCCTCGAGCCAGCCTGAATCACCACCTTGTGCTTGCAATTAGTTACCACATCCTGAGAAACCTGCCCTGGAAAAGGTAACTTTCCTTGCAGTAACCTCACTTTATCACTTGGAAATTTCACTGCGCGCTGGGGATAAGAGGACGGACGGCGTGTTCCCCAGCTTAGCTCTACGAGATGTATTGTTGTGGGGTTTTTTAACCTTAGACCCACGTCGATACACAGAAATGCCCGGCCTGAACAAAACCAGACGTGCTGTGGGAGCACAGCTCCCGAGGAACGCAGCAGGGGAGGGCCAGGATTTGGGTTTTGAGAGGGAAGGTTTATTTTTTCCCTTTGAATTCTGGGGATATTTTTAGCTCATATGTTAAAAAAAGAAACTTCCCCGAATTTCCAGCAGACCTTCAGCAGCACAACTGACTGTGACCTGGGGTAAGCAGGTACAGTTTCACCTAAGAAAAGTCAGGTTTAACATTTGCGTGTTTTAAAATTTTTTGTCAGCCAAGTCACCACCATTGATCTGTTCGGGCAACAGCTGAATTTCAACCACAAACCCAGATCAGTCACTGACACAAAAATCTTAAAGTATTTACAGCTTGTCTCGAGCCTTTCAATTCAACCGAGAACATGTCTGGTCCCACTTTGAACGGGGATTACTTGGGGTAACAGCAAGGATGTGTCCAGAAGTGAAAACTGAAACCAAACCACTGTCTGTTCCTCCGCTCAGGCTGGTTGTGCTCTCTGCTGAGCTGGTGTAAGAGCAGGAAAAGGAAGAAAGCGCTGGCTGCCCAGTTACTGCCGGGGAAAAAAAACCCCACAACTCGGGGCTTGTGCAGGCAGGCATGGCTGCCTGGCGGGGCTGCGGCTGTCCTACTCACAGCAACAGGGGGAAAAAGTAGCAGGATTTTGCACAATAGAAGCGCCCAAGGTAGGTGGAGCCTGAAGTACTTATTTTGCACCCATTACCAAAGTACCGACGGTGTGCCTCACGGGCACAGTAAGGCGCTTTGTCACGGGTCTGCTGCCTCAGTACTGGCAGTATGACATCTTTACTGCCTGGTGCTGAGCTCCCCCTTCACCACGCAGTGGGACAGCAGGGGCTGGGGTCTGGGCTCAGTGACAGCACCTGCAGAGCCCGTTACTGCTGCCTGCACATGTCCCAACACCGCTCGGTCGCTCAGTTTCTTTACAAGTCCAACAGCACCAGCGCTGCCCTGGCAGGGACCCAGTCTCAGACACGGGGCTGTGCAATCCAAAGCTCTTTGTTCCCCCTGTACTGGCCGGGCCGATAAAGCGGTACTACCTCTGCCTGCAAAACGTGCCTCCAGTGCTGGGTCAGGTGCGCCCTCCAGACGAACGAAGTCCTGCCTTGTTTTCTCTCCTGAAGCCCCGACGCAGCGACGGCGTCAGCAAGACTGTCTGATCCAGGCAGGCCTCTGCCCGCGGCTGGGACCTCTGCGTGCTGCTTGACTACAGTGTGGCTTTTTAAAAAGTGCCTACCCTTTTTCAGCAGAGAAAAGAAAAATAAGTTTTCTCAATTCCAAGAAATAATGATTCTTTCTAAAACTATTATTGCAATTTAAGGGTGAAATTTAAGCACCACCTTGCACTCATTTCAGAAATGCTAGAAATGACGCACGCTGGCAGTGTAACGAATGCACTGCACAGCAGTAAGGGGTTTATTAAACACTCTGCTGAAAGCGTCTTTCGGGTGGCGGAACAGGGACCTGGAATGTACCTGGGGAGAAAAAGGGGCAGTGCTGTGTTCGGTCCGGGCTGTCCTTACAGCGTGTACTTCTGGAGCAGAGGGCAGCCTGCACCGCAGAACCTGCAGCAGGCAGAAAAGAGAGGAGCGGTAGCTGCCATCAAGTTCCTTACTGCTCTATTCGTTGCACCGATTTTTAAATGGAAGGAGATGAAGCCCTACGAAAGGGCTTATAGCCACAGCCGGGTCCGGACAATGTTGTGGGCTTAAAAGGTTTCAAGCAGCTTACAGGATTACTTTGGAAATGCAGTATGGGGGTGAATCCAGCGGGTAAGCTCTGCGCGTACCTGCTAAAAGCCAGCCTGAAACTACCCCATCCAACAAAATAAACCTGACTTTAAAAACCTGCCTCTGACTCCTAAATCACTGCCCTGGTAAAGCAGCAGCAGCTTTACCAGGGAAGCTGGGGGGACAGCCTTGGGCAGGGGGGCAGCAGCCTCTGTCCCTGCTCTGTTCCCCTCTGCGATCCATCTGCTCTAGACAAGGGGGTGAAATGGCATCTGTCGTGCTCCTTGCTGGGCAGGGCGGGCCCTCCGCACCTCCTGGCATGGCCCGGTCCCAGCAGGAATGGGCATCGGCTTCAGCAGAGCCTGCTGGTGCCAGCCCTGGCTCGGCACTGCCCTCCCTGTGCCTGCCAACGCGAAAGGTCAGGCCTTGGCCTGAGAACAGTCTGGGTGGAAGGGTAAGGTCATCTCCCTGTGCCACTCCTCAGCCGTCAGTCCTCCCCGATCCGTCCTCACAGCTTCTCGCCCTTCGTGGGCAGCGTGAGGCCAAAAGGCAACGGCTCAGACTGGGGCGTTAGCTTTAAGTGGCAAGGCCGCACCATGAAGACCAGCAGCTGCACACCCAGTCCCTGCTAACAGCTGTGCTTTCCGTGAGGAAAATCAACGGTACTTAAGCCACTGAAAAACAACAGTGCATCTAAGCAAGAGAAAAAATCCAAAACCCAGCCCCCATGCACAGGGGGCTCTGGGGACTTGCATCTGGGTACGTGCACAGCGGAAGAAAAGGTTCAAAATAAAATCTGGTTGCTCAAGAGCTGTCTGGGGAAGCAAAGGACAGGAGGTGAATCCCCAGCGCTTTCCTGCAGTACAGCAGTCCTACAACGAGCTCGTCTACTCCAGTCCCTAGCTAAGGAGCGCAAGGCTGGGGGATAATTCCCTTGCACAGAAAGACCAGGGGAATTTAAACATCCTGCCACCGGCACTAGAGAGGTTTGTTACGGACCGTGTTAAGGGGCAGGCAGAAAGAGGGACTGCTCCCACCGCACCCGCAAACCCGGCTGCCACTTCCAAACAGGGCAAGGAACTTCCCCTGCAAACATTTTGGTCTTCGTCCCTCTCCCTCAAAGCTGTACCCATCCCGTCCCAGTAACACAAGTAAGGAATGCAGAGCTGTAAAATTAATTAAGCAGCAAGAATTAAAAGCAAAACCGAGACACGACGGTGGCTGAAAGTAAAAAAAAGTCCCTCTGGGCTGGAAAGCAAAGGTTCCTCTTTGGTGCAGAGGTACTTTCCCAGAGACTCACCGTCCCTGCGTGGCCAGCTCGTTGTTTTGTGGCCACAAATCCACTGTGCAGAACTTAACCCCAGGGTGGAGGAGCACCATAGCCTAAGCATGACGGCTTTAATTAGGGAAAAGTAACCCAAGCCCAGCAACAGCAGGCTCCGTCCCACCCAGCAGCAGCGGGCTGCCCCCAGACAGACCTACGTCCATCTCCTCTGGCTGGTGCTTCCCCCTCTTCCTTTTTTTTTTTTCTTTTCTTGGAGGGGAGGCCTGATCAGAGCAAGGCCCAACCTACAGACCGCACCGTCTGTCCAAGCACCACAGGTTAGCAGACGTGCACACGACTCCTGCCATCAAAAAGCGTCGGCACTCCCAGTACTTCACCACCATCACCACCAGGACGAGGGGCCCGACAGCCACAGCCCTGCTCACTGTGTGCCACCGCGGGTGCCCAGGAGCCCCCACCGCTATGGCGGGGACCCTGTTACCTGTCCCGTCCCACCCCCCGCGGCCGCCGCAGCCAGAGCCCACACAGGTGCCTGGGTGCTTCTCTCTGGACCGGTGCCCGTGCAGATGCTTGCAGGAGGCGCTGCTTGGCTGGCGCGCTGCAGGAAGCCAGTGGGCAGCTGCGTGAAGCAGGAGGGATGGCAGAACTGCTCTGCTGTGCAGGAACCCCCCCAGAGCACAGGCAGGACTGCCACAGAAGTGCCCGACAGAGTTTTACTGAGCGTGAAGCGACACAGTGCAGCTGCCACGCTGCCTTAGAGTAACTTTTGCAAACCGCCCTGCGCGCTTACAGCCGTTTGCTCGCGGCTCTCTCTTCATCTGCCCTGCGCTTGGGAGGGACAGCAACGTGTAACGGGGCAGGCTGAATGCTCCTGCAGAGCTCGTGGTCAGCCACCGCTTCTTTCCTCCCTCTGCATCCTGCTCAGTCCTGCCTGGCATCTCCACAGAGTAACAGAAGAGGTTTCCGCAGCTCTCGCCCCATTTTCCGCCTGCGGGGTGCCCCAACGCCCCCATCCCTGGGAGGAGCGGCGGGAGCGACGGAGGGAACGGTGCACGCAACAAGCCCTGCTGGTACCAGCGCCGAACGCGATGCCCGAGGAGCGCAACGGGCCCGTCAGATTGCACACCTAGCAAAGCTATTCCACACCCCCCTGTGAGCATCAGACCTGCGGCTTCTTTTCCAAGCGCAAGGCGCGATGCTCGTTCCCACCTTCTCAGAGCGCAAGAGTGTGTGTGAACCCAGCCATTTTGTTTCAGCACAAAGACAAGCCACCTTACAGGAACTACGGAGCTAACAGAATGTGTTTGGGGGCCAGATGGGGAAGCGGGGGGATGCCAACTGGTCTCCTCCTTGCACAAAGCTGGGGTAGGTCACATGGAGCTGCTTCCCTCCGGAGCGAGCACTCGCAGAGGTCAGCAGTTCTGCCCAAGGGAGGGAACACAGCACAAAACACCCAGACCCGAGGGCTCCAGCAGCAGTGGTGGTTATTATCTTATCTGTCTGATTCCCAAATCAGTGCCCCAGACCCCATTCTGTCAGCTGCCTGGGAGGCCTCGGCCGTGGCGAGAGGCATACAGACTTGTTGTTCTGCTTCCCATCTACCGACAGCCAGATCGCCATGTCCCCGTCCCTGACCCGCTCGCTGCGTGAGGCAGGAGGGCCAGAGGCCGTGACTCAGGCTCCAGAGTGCGAGCACAGTGCAAACCATCCCTAAAGATACCTTGAGCTTTTGGAAAATGCAGTCTAAAAAGAAAATTATCTGTGAACTCAAACATGACTCAATTTTATGGCTGCCTAATCTAGGAAAAAACACCTTGCCTGGTAATTTTTCTCTTCAGCGTCTGGACAGAGAGGTTTTGCTCTTTCCCCTATTTGTTTCTGCCTAGTCCTGCTGCGGGCTCCTCGGGGAGCGAGCAGGTGATCTCTATCAGGACTGGGAGGCTTCTGAAAAGGGTAGCTATGAACATCACAGCCAAACCTGTCCTTCCTTGGGGCTCAGGAACTTGTTCTACACCAGCGCGACCCCCAGCTGATGCCCACTGGGTTGGTTCTCACTCGTACCAGGTGAGAAATAGAGATGCTCTGCTGATACCTGTCAGAAGCAGCGTTCTGCAGGGTTTGCCGGCGGTTTAGCGGCGCAGCAGAGAGCTCAAGCAGCACAGGCTCTGCCAGCTGCATGGTAACGTGCACGAGGATCCGGGAGGGAAATTACCGCTCGGCAAAGCGCTGGATGCATTAACCTCACGGTGTTTGACTGAATTTCTGAGTTAGGTGCTGATTCGCCTGCAGGACAAAACAGGCACCAGAAGGTGAGACCCAAGGTCATGTGGTGAGGGTGGAAAATGTGGAAATAAACTGAGTTCTCCTGATTCCTCAAGAGGTACGGAGAACAAATGAGAAGACAGAAAGAAAGAGCCAGAACAGGCAAGAACAGAGAAATTACAGAAGTGATACTCTGTTTCTATAAAAAAACCCCAACAAATAAAATCCTGGCTTATACACCTCCTCTGCTGCAAAGTTACTTGGTAACATGCAAAAATCAACCTCTGACCAGTCTTCACTGCTTGATTTCTCAAGCTGTAATCACATGAACACTTCTGAATGTCGTCTGCATATTGTATAACCCAAGAGGGGGAAAAAAATAAACCAAAGAGAAGAAAAACAAAGACCAAATACATTCAGAAGCACTAGGAGGGTTCCAGACTCAGCCCACCTATTATTTCAAGGCTGAAAAGCCCCCGTGACATGTGGCTTTGATATATTGCGAATACCTGGAGCCAGCGGCCTACCTTCAAAGGAGGGAAACTGAAAGAAATATACATGCCAGTAGGAAATGGGAGTTTTCAGAGAAAAAGTGAAAATGAAACAGAAAATCACAGACATCATCAGGACCAAAGTCCCCAACAGATTTTGCATCCTGTACTAACAATGTAAAGTTGTCCTGTTTCTGTAACTATGAGTTTGTTTCTTCCTTTCAAAGATGTCAGCTCTGACACAAATTTAGAAACCAAATTTCTTCCCGTTTTAAACATTAGAGTCAAAACTGAAAGTTTGCTCGTGAAAAACAGTTAGGGTGTACCCCCAACCTGTTCACTAGCTCTCTGTGGACGCACTCACATTCTCTCGTTTGCAAACCAGATGATTTCGTTAAAACCCTTTCCGTAGCCAGCCCACCTCTGTGGCGGGGAATGGAAAGTTACACACGCCTCGGGCTGCCAGATCTGATACGCAGAAGGATGCAGATTTCCTGACTGTCATGGGAAATAAACAACAGTTTCATACAAGTGAGGTTTTTAGGCTACTGCAGCTGTTTTCAGAAGATGTCAGGGAATACGACCTTCTTCCAGATATTACAGAAAATAGGATAATTCACCCTGAGCGCCCGTGACTGCAACGCTGCCAAAACGAACACTGCGAAGCGGAGGAACACGTGACAGTTTGAAAAGCCTGATGTCACGAACTGTAGGAGCAGAGAGAAATACGTGACTACAGGCCCAGGGTTTTCAGCTGCGCCGTGGCACTGCAAGTCAGCATCTCCCCGGAGCAGGCAGCTGTCTTTATGTTCTCTTTTCAAAAAAAAAAATCTGACCTTCGTATTTTACACACAGGAGTGCAGGGATTTCAATTTAATGATTATTTACTGCTGGAAAACATTTAATAGTATGGCACTCTAGCTGATGAAGCTAACGTCTGAAATGACATCTAGGAAAATATAAAGGGAAAGGGTACAAAACCAACAGAGTTTGGGGGTGGGAGGTTCCAGGAGCAGAAACCCTGGGGTGACAGGCACAGAGGGCCAGGAAACACTCCCAAGCATCGACCTCAGTGATATTGTCAAAGCACAGGTGAGGAGGAGGAGGGAGAGATCCTTCCTCGCCAGGGCGTAATTGCACACTAGCAGGACAAACGTGGTATTTGGTCCAGGCCAGCCCTGAGACTCTGCCATCGGGCACAAGCTTCACTCCGGCTTTACCCACCAGGCTGTTTCCATACTTGACCCTACGCTGACTTTTCACCGCAGGCGACAGAGCTGCCTCCCCAGTTTCGTATTTGGCAGACGGCCCGAAGTCCCGTTAACTTCTCTGAGTGTTCACCACCGAGGCCGCCACTCTGCGAGGTGCTGCAAACCTCAACCGCTGTGACGGTAAGACCCCCGTGATGGTCCCTGGCAGCAGGATGGCAGCTCTTCACCGCAGACAGGGCTGAGGCCGGTCCTTCTGCTGCAGCGACAACTCAAACGTGGCACAGGAGGGGAACCTCGTCCTCAAAGGGCGACAACACCCTGCGCTGGGAGGGATTGCTGGGAACGCTGTCTAATGCAGGCAGTGGTTTCTGAGCCACCAAAACCAACGTCACCAAGGCAACAAAAATGCAAGCGCCTTGTCCCTGTGAGGTCTTCACGAAAGAAATCTGGTTTGGTTACGCTCCCTGAGTCCCTAACCTATCTCGTTATACTGTAATCCTATCTCCGTACATGGTAATCACTAACCCCAGGAACACTGCCAACATGGAATAACAGGCTGGTTTACCATAAACCAGGGTCTTGAACCAGAACACAGCCACAGCTACAACACACTCAGTACCTTTGACAACCAGGTCACTTATTTGGAAACCTAAATGCGGCTTAACAAAACTAACAGTGAGCCCCTTGAAAACATACATGTTCCTACACAACAGCAGCTTCTCGTTCACCACACAGAAAAAAACAAAACACCACGCTGACCAGCTTAGACAACAGCGAACATTTGATATGAATCAACAACAGCAAGGCTGATCTGAGCCCTTCAGTGTGGTTATTTCTGCCCAAACCAGCGACTCTATGACAACGTTTCACATCTTGTTTTAAACAAAACTTTGTGGACTTCACAGGCATTTTTGAGCGTCTATGATAGACAGTCGCCCCCTCTGAAGGAGCACAAACACACTTCAGGCTGGGTAAGGCCATGAGCGACCTGGTCCAAGCTGGCCAGGTCCCAGCTGGCCCTGCTGTAAAACTGAGCAGGAGGTTGGACTGCGGACCCCCTGCAGTCTCTTCCACCCTGAATTTTCCTCCAGTCCTATGAGAACATTCCTCACTGGAACAGGCCAGTGTGTGGCTCTGCTTCCCTCAACATGAGCTTGCACCCTGCTCCATAAATAGTCCTATTAAAGTCAGCAGGGTTCTTCCTGAAGCAGACTGGGCCTTACTAAGTCAGATCCCAAGCACAGCTCCAGGCTGGGCGGGGAATGGATGGAGAGCAGCCCTGAGGAGAAGGGCTTGGGGATGCTGGGTGATGAGAAGCTCACCATGAGCCGGCAGTGTGCGCTGGCAGCCCAGAAAGCCACCCGTGTCCTGGGCTGCATCAAACCCAGTGCGGGCAGCAGGGCCAGGGAGGGGATTATGCCCCTCTGCCCCGCTCTGCTGAGACCCCCCTGCAGTGCTGCCTCCAGCTCGGGGGGGCCCCAGGGCAGGAAAGACATGGAGCTGCTGGAGCGAGGCCAGAGGAGGCCCCGGAGATGCTGCGAGGGCTGGAGCCCCTCTGCTGCGAGGACAGGCTGAGGGAGCTGGGCTTGTCCAGCCTGGAGCAGAGAAGGCTGCGGGGAGCCCTAATTGCAGCTTTCCTTTACCTAAAGGGGGCCCACAGGAAAGCTGGTGAGGGGCTGTTTCTTAGGGACGGCAGTGACAGGCCAAGGGGTAATGGGTATAAACTAAACTGGGGGGATTCAGACTNGGCTGCCCCTGGCTCCCTGGCAGTGCCCAAGGCCAGGCTGGATGGGGCTTTGGGCAGCCTGGGCTGGTGGGGGGTGTCCCTGCCCGTGGCAGGGGGTGGCACTGGGTGGGCTGTGAGGTCCCTTCCAACCCAAACCATTTTATGAGTCTATGATTCTATCCTCATCTGCCTTCAGCTGATGCAGCTGCAGCCTGCCCTGCAGAACTAGGCTGATATACCCTAGGGAAAAATCTTGCTCAGAATGGGAAAAGGTGGCAAAGCTGGGGTTTTGCTGTGAATATGCTGTTTCAGGAGGAGGCCGGAGCTAAGCTGGTGGGAACGGTTCCTGCGAGAAGACATTACTTCGTGTGGAAAGCAACCAGCATTTGAACACTGTTACGAGTGAACGTAGCCCAAGAAAATGAAGCTGTTTTTAAGAACTGGTGCAGAGTTGGTGCCCACTAGAGATGTCTGTTACTTATCCACGTGATTTGTAAAATTAATTGAGACAACATATGTACGTGCTTTCACAGGCAACAGCAGACATCCAACATTGTATGCTGCACAGCGTGTTTGCAGGTATGTCCCTCAAATAAAAAAGTAACCGCTTACTTCAGAGGCTAATTTCCCAGGTCTCAAGCAGACGGTAACTTCTCGTGCAATAGCCTCAGTTGTTCACACACAATACACCAGAGGACAGTCTCATGCCTTTAGTACGGTGAACAATGTGAAGAAGAGACGTTACCTGATTGGGCTGAATTTTCGGCACATGTGCTTTCCACATTTGAGCTTCCCTAGAGATTGCCGTCTCCAGAAGGAGAGACAACCTCTGGCTCTCCAGGGGTCCTGAAAACTTCATGGTAACCCTTGGATCCACCTGCCACCCAGCTGGATACAGCTACCTGCAAAACCAAAGAGAGCCTGGTGAAATACTGAGCCATGCCGGTCTGGTACCCTGAGCAAAAGCAAGCACAAACGTGACTAAAGCCTCAAGAAGTGGCACAGGCTCATCTGTGACATAGACAGCGACTGGCAAATCTGCCCCAGGAAACCCAAGCTGGTCAGTTCAGATTCAGATGAAGCTGGGCCAAAAGCAGCCGCAGGTCTCCAGCACCTATGCTGGCTGTAAGTCCTACCACTTCCCCGAGGTGTTCTGCTTCTCCGTTACCCAGGCAGCCAGGCGAGGCCCTCCCTGCTCCAGCAGCACCAAAACCTCGGGGTGTTCCGTGAAAGAGGGAGGAGCTGTACGGCAGAGAAAGGGGATTTCACTACCTCGGTTGCCCCGGCCCAAATCTCGCCCAAGTTAAACCCAGTCTACCCGTGACTTCCAGGGAAGGTAAGACTGACATTCAAACGTTTTTCAAAAAAACCCCCAGCCTCGGAGTGTGGCTGGTGCCAGCCTTACCCTGAGCAACACCGGGAGGTTCTGTGCAAAACAGAGGAACACTTGTTTGAGAATTTAAATGATTTACAGGCTGAAGCCCGACAAAAAGATCAATGTTTTCCCTCTCTGCACAGCATGGTTCGTAGCTTCTCAGATTCATGTGCAAGGCAAATGTACCACGGAGTTCCGGAAGGTTCCTCTCTGGTCTAATCGCTCTGAAAATATGTTAGATCTACAAAACTTTAGGGCACGTCTCTCATTTTAGATAGGAAATGCATTTTAAAGGAGGACAAAAAGCAGAAAACCCAGTGACATCCTTTGCAAAGCATGAATGGACTACAAGCCAGGTAGGTGAAGAAGAAAACCTCTGCAAGGCCTACTGTATTCAGAAACGCCTGCTTCCACTGGCAGAAGCGAGGACAGAAGCCACGCAATTTAAAGCACAACGCTTTGCTGTACAGAAAACAGAAAAAGGGGGGTTCTCCAGGCCCCAGGGCAGCCTCACTCAGCAGTAACTGTGTAAAGAAACTTGTACGTTTGTAATGAAAGCCAAAGAGGAGGCAAGATTTTTAGTAATACTTTATTTTTAAAGACAACAGATTCCACCGCCTGCTTTCAAATGGAGAAGATGGTCTGATTGAAAAGCTCATTCAAATTATTCTAACGCTGCCTGCCACTACCCTGGACGCAAATTTGTCAGTATTAAATCACTTAGGCAAAACAATTCAGCCCTGAAGGGTAAATCCATGGGAAAGTTATTTAAACTTCCAGTTCCTTCTGTGAGCTCTTGTGAAACCCACCACGGGTGGATATATCGGCCAAACGCTAACCAGGCTATTTTATAAAGACCAGTTTGTTAATACAGCAGCTTATGCTGTGTTTATGGGAAATTAGGCAACGCGCTGAATCGGGGAAAAAATAAACAAAATTCACAGTGGAAACAATCAGTTTATTGTAAATAATAACAGCAGCTCCGAACAAAGGCAGATTCAGAGTGCTTTCACAGAGTTAGGGGAGACTGCAGAACAAATACGTTTCTTTATCTGTTTATGGGAGTTTTTAAGGGGCGCAAATCACACGGAACCTGCACCAGGCATAAAACCGCACTCGAGCCCCACTTATTGCCAAGGAGGTTTTAAGTGGCAAATAAATGTCAAACCTCTCAGTCCCCAACAGAAACCTCTTTTATATCAGATTTTTCTGAAACAAATGTTCTCCCTTTGTCTAAAACAAACGATTCCCCTTTCTCCATGAACAAAGGAGGGGCTGTACTGGCTTGGCACATCCCTACACAAGGTTTCCAGCTTCTCAGCGTGATGACCCAAGGTGACTGGGGCCACAGACAGATGTTCTGGCTGGAGGGAACACCTGAAAGGGCTCTGGAGGGTGTCCCAAACACTTCGGGGTGAACAATCCCTACTGGGAGTTCCTCACTTGACAAGAGGAAGACTCAGCCTGGGAAGAGGTGAACCCACGTTCCTCTAAACAGAACCATGGTTGAACCGCAGCTTATTTCTGTGGATTTACTCTTTTTTTTTTTTTTGCATTTATTTTTTAAACCTCGGGGTTATCCCGACAGACTCATACCGCTGTAAATGGGACTGCCGCTGAAGCTGAAGGGGAAACAGGGATGTACGTCCCTCCCCCGCCCCCAGCTCACTCCCTCGGGGGCTTCATTAGCATCTCATTATCCTCATTATCAGACCCAACAGGTTTCCCCGTGGGCTGGGCTGGTTCCCAAAGGCTGGATCACCCACCATTTCCAGAGCCATCAGCACTTGCAAAGGAGGTGTAAAGCCCTGGGAAATGGGGACGGCAGTGATGAGGGCTGCACACCCCCCCGCACCGATGGAAAAACCCAGTTCAGACTGCAGGAGCAGGTGAAATATGTTGTCCCCTCTGGCACGCACGGGGGTGTCCAGCTGATGGACAGGAGTTGGGCTGGGGGACCCTAAAAACAACGTCTCCGCATCAGGCAGCGTAGCTTTCCCCCTGCAAGGGGGAAAGAGCCCCAGAGAAGAGGGTTTCTCCAGGCCTGTGCAGAGCAAAAGATGGGTGGTTATATTTTTTTTTTTTAAATTTATTTCTTATTTAACTGAGCTTGCGATGCTAACTGGGTAACATCCACCAAGGCACAGCCCCGGCGCTGAGCACTGACGGACGGCGGGCGAGCTCCTCGCTGCAGGCTTGTCGGAAAAGAAAAAAAGCAGTAGCTATATTTATCCCGACCACGACTCCTAATATGAAATATTGATGGTCCTTGGTTTTGCAGGAAAGAGAGAGTAATTAGCCACCTCTCAAATCACTGGAGAAAGCACATGAAAAATTTCAAAGCGAGCATCCTCAGGCACCTTTTTTTGTTTCCTGCTGTGACTGACAAACATTCCCACCGCGTTTACAACACAAACAGGTTTCAACAGGCCTCTGGACCCAGAAAACATCCTTCAGTTACCCTGATTCCTTTTTAGGTTGGCCCCATATTACCATGGCCAGTCAGTGGCCCCAGCAGAGAGCTCCGGGGCGTCCCTGGAGCACCCCGAAATATCCATGGCCCTGCGAGGGACACTTTTAGTGAGCAGCGATGGCAACTCTTCTTGAGTTGGCAACGGGAAAGAGAGGGAAAAATAACCTTTCCTTTCTGAACTAGGGATGTAATTCAGCGGGGACTGAGGCACAATAACCTTTATAAGGAAAAAAAGAAGAGGAATGACGCGCTTTGAAGTTTGCCTTGGAGCAACAGTGGTGTGCAGACTTTTCCAGCACAGGAAACTTTTCCAGCCAGGCAACTCGCCAAGCACCCTGAGGGCTGAAAGGAGTTTGCATCTAAATTTACATAGTTCTTCATCAGATAAATGCACATCATTAAAAAAAAAAAAAAGCAGCAAGCCAGCATGCTCTGCATGTATGCATGTATGCATGCTCTACATGTATGCAGTGCTTCACTAAACACAAGGGAGCCCCTGCAGAGCCAGCGCTTCTCAGGGGATGAGAAACGGGGCGGCCGACACAGCTTGCTGAAATCCAGCGTGTGGAAGTCCAGTGAAGACCATGGAGAGACTGGACTCCTCTCTGCTCAGATCCAGGTGATAAAACCCGAGCATCGCAGAAAAGCAATGGCAAGACTCCCAGTAAAGATACTTCTCCAGCTCTGCAGAGAACAGCAGTACCAACAGGACTGGCAGCAAAGGTTTTCTCTGGCCAAAAACTTGCACCTATTTTTCTGCGACTGAGCCCGAGGGACCCATGGCTGGAGGAACTGCCGATGTCACTATAAAGCAACTCACCCTAGCTTTCTGCTTCTGCTTCCCTGATTTAAAATTAAACTTTAGCTTCAGGGTGGTGGTTTGGGATTTTTTTTTCCTTGTGGTCACGTTGGGAGTTTTTAAACGACTGTTCAAACAGTTGTTAAAGTTTCTTAATCTTCACTGGAAGGTCAACTGGCTACCCTGAAACTTCTTAAACAACGGCTGGAAAGTTAGTAAGAGGAGAAGCGAGCCAAGTCAATGGACTGGCTTTGTTTTGATGTCTCCTGTGAGCAAGGTCACGGGCTGCAGGTTGAATCTTGCTCTGAAATTAGAGAGTCAAAACCTTGGTGTGAGGTTTTCACTGGTGAGAGGCATTAAAAATGATCTGCTTATCCATTAGAAATGCCTCGACTTGGTACATAAAATGTAACCTGGCTCATAAAGATCTCCTTCTGATCTAAGTTTACAGCTAACTTTACTTATAGAGGTACTTGAAGTTTCCCTAGAGAGGTTTGACGCCGCTAAGCGCCGCAGGCTACGCTTCTCAAAAGCAGTTTGTGTTTGCTGTAACTGGGGCAGGCAGGTACCTCGCCAGAAACGCTTCTTGGTTCGGGGGCGTGCATCTGTGTAGGATGCAAAATAGTCGATTTTTCTTCCTTTTTTTTTTTTTTTAGGCTTTGTAATCGCTTGCATTGCCAATAAAAAGTGCCTCCTGCAGACAAAAGATGCGTATTATCCACCGGCAGAAGCAGCTCGTAACACAGTTCCTGATCTTTCCCCTGCCTCCAGCTGCAACTCAGCTGTGCCAATACAACTGCACTGTAAACAGCATCACTGCAATCATTCAGGGCAATAATAAAACCCTCTCTTGTTTTGGTTGAGGGTTGGTTGTTTTTTTTTGTTGTTGTTGTTGTTTTTGTTTAAATATAGATAATTTCATAAGCAATTAGCAAGATTTCAAGGACTAGAGGCAGCCTATCTTTATTTTGCGCGTAATTCCAGGTGGGTATTCTGGACGAGAAGGATGATTCCAGCAGAGCTTTACCACCCCAGGCATTGCTGCAGACCTTGTAAGTATTTTCAGTGACCAGCAGCCAAATCTGCTTCAGCTTTAGCAAGCAATAACACAATCTTACAGATGACCTGAAAACAGACTTTTCTGGGCGGGGGAGGAAGGCGAAGCAGAAGGAGGAGAGGAAGGAGACTGGATTCCTCCGAGCTCCAGCCAGCCATCTGTGACTTCAAATGATCAAAACATAGTTTGCACTGCTAGAAGAAACCATCTAACTGCAAATTGTGATTAGAAATTTCAAAGCTGTGGGCGGGGAGTGGGATGGATGTTAATTTTAGTATCTGAGGCTTTTTCTTGGCTTAACTCTTTCCTAGGCCCATGCCAGTAAAGCAGTCTGGAAATTTATGCTAGAGAGAGATGGATGCCTGCAGCGCTGCTTATGTTTGAGAAGAAAAAAGCAGGGGGCACAAACTACTTTTACAATTTTACATTATTTTTGTAACAGTTCTAAGAGGACAATGTTTCTCTGGTGTAGAGAGTAAAATTTCCCATGAATACCTCGCCACTGGAAATCACCGCCTAGCTTTCCGTCTTTTCAACTCGCCGAAGCACAACCTGATGCGATAGCGGTGAGCAGAGGACCAGCGTGGGTTAAAATCAACCGCTCTGCGTTGTAGAAAGTAAATCGTGTTGCAGCCTGGTTAGTGGAGATAGCTCGACAGAGCTGTGGGACAATATATGATCTTTTTCAGGTTAAACAGCTGGGAAAAAGATGTTTGGGAATATAGTTTCAAATTTCAACATCTAAATAAGCAAGTGTATTTGAAGCAACGAACCAGCTTCTGCGGAATGACTCCTAACACACATTAAAATACAAACGCGTTCCCCCATGAGAAATGCGTTAGTATCAAACATAAATACACCACCGGTACACATACGACACTGCACCTTTAACAAGGAGCGTATTTGACCTGTGTATAAGCCAACAGACCTAAATTCGGAAAGAGGCAATTTTGTTCAGGCTGGGAAACGGGAGGGCCCTTGCCATTTGTCCGTGTGACTCACCCAGAGCTAACTCCCACAACCTGCTACAAAGGCAAGTCTGTGAGATGTTTTGGCAGCATCATTGAGGCAGCCTCACGTACATCACCCCGCTCGCCACTTCTTTTCCTCCAACCAGATTTTTTTTCCTGGGAGCGCAAATAAAGTTGACCTCATTTTAGTGCCGCTTTTTCCAAACCGAAGAATATTTCCACGTTTTAAAGAAAACTGCCAGTTAAAAACACGGGTCTGCGACTGCAAAAAGAGAATGCACAGCGATGTTTTGAAGGGAGGGAGGGATTTTTAAGTCTGTTTTGAAACAGAGCAGTTCCAGGGCCTATTTAACAACCACAGAGGAGGGGGAGGAGTCCTCTGCAGAGGGCTGCACCGCGTCCAGCAGCAATACACTCTTCTCACCATCTTCTGGTTCTGTTGTGTTCAAAAAGAAAAGCTCAGAGGGAATTTGTCACAGCACCATAAAAACTTTTAGCTTTGTAGAGGAATGTGGGAGAAAACATAAAACATCTTTGGTTCTTCAGAGTATTCCCTAAGGATAGCAAATAAATCATCTAGAAAACAGGGAGAATAATTCAGGAGGGGAAAAAAAAAATCGCCTGGATGAGGGCATTTTGAAATAGGAGGGAGGGTGCCACAGAGCCGCTGGTGACGGCAGTGGTATAAAGCTGATGGCTGTCGCTCAGGGGGTTTCTGCAGGTACAAGCCTGAGCTGTTCTTTCTTACGGCAGCCACCGCTTTGTAAGAGCCGGGCCTGCTGCCCAGCTTTTTCTCTCCTGTACCTGGGAACCATACACAAGGTCAGGTCTAAGAAATCCCTGCTGTAGGCCATTCCCCAAGCCTCATGACTGACACCCGGGTTTCGCTATTCAGGGGAAGCTCAAATGGTATTTTCCAAAGTAGGGACTTAAAAAAAAAAAAAAAGCAAGGTAGAAGATGAACTCCTGACTGAACTTTCAGACAAAGTGACCATTCTTCCCTCCTGGCGAGACAGGCATGCTTCCAGACCCTACCCTTTCGGGAGGAGGTCTGCGTTTCCTTTTTCTCTCGGCAACTGCCAAGACGAGTCCGTCCAAGCAGCCTTTGCCCAGAAAGGCTTTTGGTCAGCAACGGCTTAAATTTTGTGTGCCACAGCTCACGAGTGATGCAAACAAGCTGTTTCAATCACAGCTCCTTTCCCTTTTGAGGCAGCGTGTGGCAACATACCAAGTAAACTGTGGATGAAAGGTAAACTTGGAATCCAGCCCTAGGAGATCGGCTCCAGCTGCATACCGTATGCGTTTGATGCAAAGAGGAGATGAAACTCAATGTACTTTAATGAGTTCTGCTTTGAGATTTTGGTTTATTTGAACCTAAAAATCAAAGGAAAAGTTATTAACTGATGGAGGCTGTTTGCTTGCATGGATTAAATTAAGCCAAAACAAAGCCCTTGTAAACCAAAACCTCTCCATGCCACTTTATGAACATTTGCAAAAGAAATGCTTACATTTCACACTCTTTCAACACCACGGGCTCATCACCCGGCTGCCGATAGGCATGCACGATCCCTCTCGAAGATGTAAACTCCTCACAACCTTTATTACAATCAGCCAAGGGACGAGGGCTAACATTTCGGTAGGGGTGGGCCCTGCTATTGTTCGGCACGCAGATCCCAGTGCTCAGAAGGATCCGTGCTGGCAGGCGAGGGACGTGAGCCTTTATCGTGTGCACCGGGGTATCACATCAGGGGCGGACAGCCCTCGCACAGGATAATTTGCGGTCACGTGCTGAAAAGATGGCGCCATCTCTATGTGCAAAACTGAAGCACGGGACAGGTATAAAGCGACTACAAACAAGTGCTTGCTGAAATGACGCCCGTTATTTTTATGCTGCCTCCAACCTGAATGATGGGTAAATCCAAGAAAACAACGGCTGAGCCCTGTACCAAATCGTACGTACACCCTCGGCAAAGGAACGACAACTACAAGCAAGATTGGCACACAAGTCTCCGGGACCTTCTGGATCTCTTGGGAACAAGGTCCAAGACCATTGGGGAACACCTGGGAACCCTTCAAGAAATCTGAGGGCAGTGGTGCTGCTACTGTTAGTTAAGCAGAACTACAAGGCCATGGGCCTGAAGAAGCTCTAGCAGCTTTTAACGAGCATGATCAGCTGCACTTGACCCATGGTACAGCTGCCCCTAATTAGGGAGGGTCACACACCCTTTTAGCCAGTGCTTGGGTAAAGTCTATATAAGAGCCAGGCTTGAGATACTGCTTCTAACTGCAGAAGTTTATGCACAAGGCTGCTGTGAAGGTGGTCTCAGCTTGGTCTCTTCCAGTGTAAGTTTCAGATATGGTGGTGGCATGCAATGGGGCAGTTCCCCCAGCAGATGTCGGAGCAGCTCTCCCTGCTAGGATGGAAGTTTCTGATGCAGGCAGAGCTTTGGATGATGGGCCCCAGGCTGCAGGGAGTGCCCAGGGCCTCTCTCTGAGGCTGGGGGAGGTAGTCCTGCAGGAGGGATATTGTTTTAGAGGAGCTGTGGTGCCAAGTGAAGGACTTAGAGGAAGAAGCAAGCAGGCTGAGCATTACCAGAGAAGTTTCATGGGAGGCAGACAGGATCTTCCCTGGGACTCAGAAGCTTGAAGAGCATCAGCCCCCATCTGCAATAGAGGAGCAGGCATTCTCCACCCCCACCATCAAGGTAAGTGAAACTTCTGGAGAAGGGGAAGGATGGAAAGGGGTGACTTTTGGCACTAAAAGGAAAGCTCTTGCCCCACCTAAGGGCTTGTAACTACAAAATATGTTTATCACACTTGTTACAGAAGACCTGTATGTGCCTTTAAAAAAAGATATGGGCCACCTGACCCTAAACCATGCAAGACCTCTAGGAAGGTGTGAGTGTGATTCCTTGCTGCAGGGACACAGGCACCCACCTGCCAACCTATCATCTAGGGAGGCTTGCTGCTTGCTAGGGGCCCAGATCAGGGATGTTGTGGAGGGACCGCCTGGGCTTGTCCAATCTTTTGACTGCTACCCTTGCTTTTCTTCCATGTGGGAATCAGTGATACTACCAGGGGCAACCTGGAGAGTGTCGAGTGACTACAGAGCTCAGGGGGTGGCAGTCAAAGGCTTGGGGACTGGTGACTGCTGTCCTCAGTGCAGGTCAACAGCCGGCTGCAGAACTGGTGTTGGTAACAGGGTTTTGGGGTACTATGAGTGTGGGATCCTGCTTGTGGAGCAGCATCTGCTTGGGAGGTATAGGATCCACCTCAGCAATCTGGGCAAAGAGATCTTTGGCCAGTAGGATGGCTGCCCTTACAAGAAGGGCTTCAAACTAGGTATGATAGGGCAGGGACAGAGTTAACAGGAGCCCTGTGAGAGTGATGGATCTTGGATGATGAGCCAAGGGCCTTGGCTGATAGGAAGGGATCACAAAATCAACAAAAAGAGGCATAAGCAGGGTCACTTCTAGCATTAGCATGTAAGCAAGGACACACCTATGAGGTACCGTTATGGAGCAATTCCCCCCAGACCCTTTCTGGCAAACAAGCATGTTGGGTGCTTCTCTGAAGTGCATGCGTGCTTATGAACACAGTGTGGGGAATAAACATGGTGAGAGAGGCCTGTGTGCAGTTGAAAGGCTACAGTCTTGTTGGGATCCCAGAGAGGTGGTGGGATGGCATCCATGGCTTCCAACACTTGGGAGTGTGGCAACGGAGGGTCACAGGCTCTAGAGGAAAGACATGGTAGGAAGATGAGGATGGTGGAGTTTACCTTGCTGTAAGAACAGCTACAATGTGTGGAGCAAAACCTGGAAATGGATGAGAAGCCAACGGGGAGCTTATGGATGAGGATTAAAGAGAAAATGGATAAGGTGAAATAGGTGCAATAGGTGAGAAACAAGTGGCTGAGGCCTTCTACAGACAGCTGGAGGCAGCCTCATATTTGCAGAGCCTGGCCCTCATGGGGGAACTCCAACCACCCCTTCCTGGGGTTGTGAAGGCCAAGGGCTGCCTTGGCTGTAGTGTTCATGGGATCCTGATGGAGTTGAGGATCCTAAGGAGATGGAGGAAGGTATGAAAAAAGCTCACAACCCTGGACTTCAGGTGAGCAGGTGTTGGACTCCACAAAGATCTGCCTGGATGTATCCTATGGGGCAAGGCCCTGAAGCAAAAAGGGACTCAAAAATGCTGGTCAGCATTCAAGGGTCGCCTCCTTGAGGTGCAAAGTCAGGCAAAAATGCTAGGAGACCTGTGTGGACAAATGAGGAGCTCTTGGCCAAGTTTAAACACAAAAAGTAAGCATTTACAGAGCGTGGAAGCAAGGATGGGCAACCTGGGAGGAACACAGAAACAACGAGCAGCTGGGGATGAGGTTAGGAAAGCCAGAATTCTATCTGATGAGATAGGCTTGAATAAGTACAGAGGTAACAAAAGGAAGGGCAAGGAAAATGTGAGCACCCTACAGAAAGTAGGGGCTGGGTGAGCAGGCAGTGAGGTAGATTGAAAGGTGTCTGAATGACTGTGTTCGGAGGGTGGTCATCGGTGGCACAAACTGTTAGCTGTGTACCACAGGGGTCAATACTGGGTCCAGCCCTGTTTAATGTCTTCACTGCATGAAGTTCAACAAGGCCAAATGCAAGGTCCTACATGTGGGTCGGTGCAATCCCAAGCACAACTCCAGGCTGGGCAGAGAATGGACGGAGAGCAGCCCCGAGGAGAAGGGCTTGGGGGTGCTGGTTGATGATAAGCTCCCCATGAGCCGGCAGTGTGCGCTGGCAGCCCAGAAAGCCCCCCGTGTCCTGGGCTGCATCCAAACCAGTGTGGGCAGCAGGGCCAGGGAGGGGATTCTGCCCCTCTGTCCCGCTCTGCTGAGACCCCCCTGCAGTGCTGCCTCCAGCTCGGGGGGCCCCAGCACAGGAAAGACATGGAGCTGCTGGAGCGAGTCCAGAGGAGGCCCCGGAGATGCTGCGAGGGCTGGAGCCCCTCTGCTGCGAGGACAGGCTGAGGCAGTTGGGCTTGTCCAGCCTGGAGCAGAGAAGGCTGCGGGGAGACCTAATTGCAGCCTTCCTTTACCTAAAGGGGGCCCACAGAAAAGCTGGCGAGGGGCTGTTTCTTAGGGACGGCAGTGACAGGCCAAGGGGTAATGGGTATAAACTAAACCGGGGGGATTCAGACTGGATGTTAGGAAGAAATTCTTTACTGTGAAGGTGGTGAGGCCCTGGCACAGGGTGCCCAGAGAAGCTGTGGAGGCCCCATCCCTGGCAGTGCCCAAGGCCAGGTCGGATGGGGCTTTGGGCACCGTGGTCTAGTGTCAGGTGTCCCTGCCCATGGCACGGGGGTTGGAACTAGATGATCCTTGTGGTCCCTTCCAACCCAAACCATTCTGTGATTAATGCTCTGGATGATGGGCCAGAGAGTATGCTCTGCAAGTGATAACAAATGAGGAGTGGCTGATATGCCAAGAGGGTTGTGCTTGCATCCAGAGGGACTTCAACATGCTGGAGACATGGGCTGACTGGAACCTGATGAAGGGTAAAGTCCTGCACCTGGGGAGGAACAACCTCAGGCACCAGTATATGCTGGGGGTGTCTGGCTGGAAAGCAGCTATGTGGAAAAGGCCCTGAGGGTTTTAGTTGACCATGTTGACTGTGAGCCAGCAGTGTACCCTCATGGCACAGAAAGCTAATGGTATCCTGGGCTGTGTTAGGAGGAGTGTTTCCAGCAGACTGAGGGAGGTGACCCTTCCCCTCTACTTGGCACTGGTGAGGCCACACCTGAGTGCTGTGTCCAGCAGAACAAAAGGGGCACAGACATACTGGAGAGAGTCGAGTAAAGAACCGCTAAAATGATGAAGGGATTGGAGCATCCCTCCTATGAGGAATGGCTGAAAGAGCTGGGACTGTTGAGCTTGGAGGAGAAAGTTCAGGGAGGTGACAAATCTTACTAATATATATAGAAATACCTGAAGTGAGGGTGTGAAGATGATGGAGCCAGGCTCTTTTCAGTGGTGACCAAAGGCAAGGGACACAAAATGAAACATAGGATGTTCCCCCTAAATGTCAGGGACACTGCTGCGAGGGGGACGGAGCCTGGCAGAGGCTGCCCAGAGAGGCGATGGAGTCTCCATCCTTGGAGATACTGAAAAGGCATCTGGATGTGGTACAGGGCAACTGGTTTTAGGTGGTCTTGCTTGAGCAGGGGGGTTGGACAAGACTACCTTCAGAGGTCCCTTCCAGCCTCAACCACTCGGTGATCGTAAGGGCTTTAGGCTCAGAGCAGCACAGTTGTGAGGGCTCAGCTGTATGCTCAGAGCAGCTCATCAGTTCTTCAGGCTGCAAATGCTGAAAGCAGAGCAGGAAGCCTTTTTAAAAAAAAAAAGGGAGGGTAAACCAAACCTGGCATTACATAATGTCTCACTGCTAGTCTCCTAAAAGCAACACATGCAGAGTATGATTCACTTCTCCTGTCACCAGCATAACTTGGTATAAATCAACAGTAACTTGAAGGAAGTTGCTCTGAGGAAAATCAAGCTCACAAAGTATGGGAGTGAGCAGTAATTTCATAAAATAGGGCCAGAGGCTGTAAAGCCTGTAAAAGCTAACTCTCTACAAGCAAGGGCCAGCAGGCATTCAGAATCTGAAGCCTCATGCACCACCTTTTGAGTAATATAATCCCCTGAAACTAAATAAATACAGTGCCTCTGTGGGCAACAACACAGAAACAGGATTCAGCAGTAGTTCTTTTTGTCTTTTGGCAGTAGTCAGTCATTACCATAAAGAACAGTAACAAAACCCAACAAGTTTATACCCAGTTCAACACCACGTCCAAAAAAGTAACTATGAGATGATTCTTCTTGACAACAACAAAAGAGAATTTTATCTGAAAGCACAAATGCTCACCAAGGCCAATATTTCAATTTGTAGACTCTGGCTTCAGGGTAAATTATCTGTGATTACAGCTAATATCAGGATACAGTGTGAGGCACTAAAAAGAGATAATTGAGGAAATGAAGAATTGTCTACTGTTCAAACAATAGATCACTTACGAGGTGCAGCACAGTAGCTGCAGAGCAGCATTCTTAGGCTCTGAGGGTACTGTCTCCTCTTTCTCATCAACCAAAGAGAACCCACAGTTATAAAGCTTAATTATCCTCCAGGAGCTTGAGCTTGCTGACTAATTAGTGTCTTGTTGAGACAATACAGAAAAGTACCTAAAATACAATTGTCTGCAAAAACAGGATAGCAGAGTCCTCTTTATGGCACTCTTCCCTATGTATTCAACTCTCCTGCCCAACCAGTACAAATGTAACACCCTTGATAGCTCCAGTTCTGGACAAGCTAAAATCAACAGTCCTCAGCCTAAAATAAAACAAACCCGGGGAAGGAAGCTTTGGGAGGTGGGTGAAGAGAAAACCGTATGTCTGAGGTGGTATGTAATGGCAGTGTGCTGCTGCTTCCACAAAGTGTGTTGTGCCAAGTCCCCCTTCGCTCCTGTCTGTGCAAGTACAGATGCATTTGCAGTGCCTTCATAAATGGAGACTAAGCTGCATTTGATGGTTATGTCATTACAGCAGTTGCATCCTTAAAGGAAGCAGGCTTTTCAGTTGCGTGGCAGCCTTTAGGAGCAGTTAAACCCAAAGATTTACAGTGAAAATGGTTAGGAAGGTACAGGTTGGAGGTTTTGGGAGCCAAGTTCATGTCTAACAGACCACTGTAGTCAAGAGCTATCCCGGGCACAAAACAAGATCTCGCTGTACACAGCAAAACATCACCAAAAAGGCACAAGAGCTTCTGGCAAATAGTTTCAGCGAGCACCTCCCATCACCCTGGTAAAGAAAATGTTTGATGTCTGGGTTGATGAGCAAAATGGGGTATCTGCAGTAACACGTTACTGAGCCTTTAGATGAGCGTATTGCATAGCAAGTGCAAATACCCACTATGCTTAATAAATCAGTGTCGATAACATCTGCAGTTCGCAAACACGCAGGAAGGGAGAATTTCAGACCACATCTACTGAGCTGGGAAACACCTGAGATTTTCCTCCCATCTGAATGACTTTACCTTGCTTTTTCTTTTTTGGCATTTGAAAATAGCTGTTGTGCTAAATTCTCATTCTTCTCTGTTCTCAGTGAACACCCCCTTCAAATTCACCTCCTTGATGGTGAGCCTGGACTTCCTGCTTCATTGGAGTGTCCTGATGACAAGTAACTGGGTTTGTACCTTCCCTAGCTCCGGAAAATCATGAAGCAAAGGAAAACTGCCACAATTTGCTCCTGGGCAGGTTAGCTCTAGACACTAGAACTTTCAGATCCCACAACCCTGTTTGAACTCTGTTTAGAGATACAGGTCTTCTGTTACTCACACGTTGCTCCCTGCTTGGGCAACGGAGTCGCAAGTGTTATTATTAGGTGGTCAAAATACGATGTCTAGTTTTCCTGAAGCCACTGGTCCTGTCCAGCTTTTTAAAAAAAAATAATCTATTTCTGACCGGCCACAGAGCAGTGTGAAATAAACTGCAGATTGTGTATGTATCCACTCTGTCACCCAGTTTAGATGGATAACTTACATCAGCATGATAGCTCTAATGCATGTTGTTTTTCCTAAAAAGTGCCAAGTATAAACACAAAGGTTAAACCTGCAAATATATGTGTGCTCTGAAAAAGCCAGTTCAGTGTGAGGTCAAGATTAATTACCGCTTTAACCAGCGCACTGCTGCAGGTGTGTGAAGGAAAGCATCCTTCGAACAGGCCCTGGGGGAAGGCAAGCTCCACCACACCAACACTGCTCACATACTAATTTCTGTTGCCTGCATGAGGTATGCTAAGAAGCAGCTGAGCACAGGGAAGTTGAGGAGGGAAAAATGTGAAAGACTAATTACAAGGAAGATGCTCACAGCTGTAAAAAGCTACACACTTGAGTCTACCTACTGACCTGAAGTTTATCCCAGGTCAATGATGCAAGCAAAGGTAGGATGGAAGTCTCTTTATATTGATAAATGTAAATGTTACTCTAACAAATAATCTGAAAATAGGAAAATAACACTTTTTAGAAAGTAAATGTTGATTGTATCAAAGTGTTAATACAAGATGGCAGACAGACAACTCTGGATACTGCATTATCCTCAAAAACAGGTCCCAACACCTACTTTGTCTGTTTCTTCAGACAAAGTCATCCCAAGGCCTCTGGGATGTAGGGATACAGACCACCCAGCTACGGCTGTTTCCCTAAAAACTATACCTGAACCAACCCAAGCTCCCCTTTACCACCTGGTTGTGCAGAAGAGCCCGGAAAAGAAGGCTGCGCAGCCAGCCCGGATGAGCTGCACAGCTGGCCCCAGACAGCAAGCGCTCCTGGCAAAGGCCTGAGCCTGTGGGGGGGTCTCTTCACCCTGTGGGGCTGAGGCTGAGTAGCCCGGACCCAACAAACCTCATCCTGCGCTGAGGCATGTCAGTGCCCTCACAGGGTCCAGGAACGGCCGCTGATGGCAGGACTGGAGCAGGAACATCCTGCAGGAGTGCTGTTTGCTCACCACCAGCTTGCATCAACACTGGCTGCACTGTTGTCATACCCCAAACATGAAACAGTGGGAAAGCCTGGCCCCAGCAGGCATCTGCTGAGCACGACCTCTTGTAGAGAGGGTCCTGATAAAGTAAGGCTCTTAACATGTAATGACAGAAGTGATTTCAGAGTATTTTTAAACAAGGACCTGGAGCAAACAAAGCACAGGACTCAGAAAGAATAAACAACAGGCACAGTAGAAGAACAGTCTAAGATTAGTTTTGCCATATCAAACTATACACAAGCTCTAAAGGGGGGTGAAGGATAATTAGAAGTGTGTATATATATACACCATGTGAAAGTTCAACTCCTGCTGGGGAGAAGCCAGAAGATCAGCTTCCCGCATCCCACGCCAAGGTCTGTGCAGGCACGGATCAGAGCAAGCCATCCTCCCAGCTTTACCAACCAGCCAAACTACTTCAAAAGCAAGAACTGGATCATTTGCAAGGATTCAAAATCAAACCCTCTAGACAAGGAAAAGATGCTCTGAGTTTCTTTTTGAGAGACAAACTCCTCCTTAGCTTCACATTGTAAAACCTGGGCTCCACAGGGGTGCACATGCACGTATCCACCAGCTTTAAATGGGGCAGAGGCAGTAGCCAGCCCCAGGGGAAGGGGTGAGCACAGCCACATCTGCCATCCCTGCAGGGAAAAGGCAAGACAGGCTCCGGAAAGGGGAGCTTCATAACCGCGTGTGATTTGGTCCATTTAAATATTTAGTTAAAAAAAAAAATATCACAGCCTTCCATCTTTAAAAGGGGCTGTGCTGTGTACAGGCTGTTGCAGCACACCGTGGAAAGAATGTTTTTTGGGAGCACACAAAGGCCGATGCTGAAGAGCACTTTTAAATTCAGGCTCCGTACCAGCCTGCCTTCGAACACCTTTGCTTTCAAGAGCGGGAGAACGTGGGGTTGTTCCTTTTTCCCTCCTTCACGGGGTCAGAAGGGGAGGATAACAGAACAGGTTTTCTGCGTTCAAAGGACAAGTTTTCAGGCGGCTTTTTTGCAAGTCTGCTTTCTACCGCCGGCATGAAATAACTGACAGCAGCCTCGCTGCTTTGAGTGTCCCCCTTTGAGACAGATTTACAGAACACACCACCGCTCTGCCTCCAAGGAAACTTCTCCCACTGCACACGGGAGGGCGAAGGATGGGAGCAGAGCGCTGCCCGTCTCTGCAAACCAAGTCCGAGCGAAGGCAAGAGAACAAAAACAAATTACGTGTGTTGCACAGGGCCGCCCGGCCCGGCGCTGGGACACGGGGGCACACCCGGGGCACACGGGGGGACGCAGGACAGCAGCCAGCCGAGCACCAGCACCGATGGGGGGCTAGGGGGGGAGAGGAGGGCACGACCCTCATTGCACACCCGCGTTGCACACACACACACACACACACACAGATGCGGTGCACGCCTTGCACGGCCGGCGCGCTGGGCGCACACACGCACACAATGCACCGCTCGCGGGATGCGCCGCGCGCGCGCCTTGCACACGCTCGTGCAGTGCGAGCACGCACTCGTGCAATGCGCGCGCGCTCGCAAACGCCTCGCACTGCACACACAAGCGCTTCACACCCGCGCACTGCACTGTACACGCGTGCACCGCACCCCCGCCCCCCCAGTGCCCT